>WNWK01000461.1:0-90000 GCA_009830355.1 Cherax destructor
GATTTTTGAGGCGTCAGGTGTCCTGTTGTTGACATTTGCCTGGCGGGTGTTTGACGCCCTGGAGGGATACGGACAAGGTTGTCATCTCTAGGGAATGCATTTATTGCCTTGATAACAGATGTAGCTAGTGACTTGTCCCTCCTTGGTGGGACAGCCAAACAGGCATTACCAAAAAGCAGTAGGTTGTGCCAGGATCCATTGTTTGCAGGAGCATCGTTGACTTTCTTCAAGAGGTCAGCGAATTTGCTGGCAGCTTGATGGCGAGCTGCTTTGGGGATGTGTGTCAGCGTCCTGGTGGATGTTAATTTGATTGCAGCTTTTAGGTCCTCTGCAGAGGTGAAGTCAGGGTGGCTGTCAGCTCTGTCTGCTGGGAGGGTCTGTTGGCTGTTCCCATTTGGAGCCCTCCTGGAGCCTAGACATCCATTGTGTGCACGGATGTTGCCAGTAGAGGGATTGAGTGCACATTCCCTATGGCACACCTGGCAGTTGCCTCGTGGACGGGTTCCAAGGCGTTGGCTCTGTCGTGGAGATTCCTGGGAACCCAGCACTTCTTGTGACATGGTGTGGGTGGGAGAGCGCCAAGACCAACTGAGTCTTCAGGAAAACGTTGAATAGAGTCGATGTCCTGGCAAGGTCGCTATCGCTGATTTATGGCAAAAACAAATTTGTGTAACTTAAACATTACAAAGATCTCAGTGGACTCATTCAAGATTGAATTTACGGTAATCTAATGAGACAAAAATTCTAAAGCAAGGTGAAAATGAGGCGAGATAAAGTCTGAGAAGAAACTCAAAATTAATTAAAACCATATGATGTACTCACAACCCATAAAATTTTTCCTAAAATATCTCCCTTATGACAGGAAGGTAGAGTGGCGGATATTCTCCTCACAATGTTAGCACAATCATTACTTGGCAGATAATGGAGGCGTAACCCGCAGATCGTGCTTCACGTTAAGGCACATGTATGATCATCTGAGTCAGGCATGCAAGGAGTCCAGGAGTCTCTCGTCTGAATCCCAAGTGGACCACCTTAGAGGACGATTTACCTGTGATTTACCTGGGATCGGTTCGAAGGCTCTTCTTTCCCTGCACCCCGGCTTGAAGCCTGGCTTCGCTGCTAACTACCTGCTCAATCAGGCTGCTCGTGTTTGCTCCCCGCAGGATCACTTAACCATTACAACTCACCTGAGACAGCACTTGCAGAAGGAAGCTCTCCAGCTTCTTAAAAGTTTCTATCGTCTTTCTTCAATAATTCTGATTTCTGCTGATAATATGTTGAAGACTCTTGAGTCACAGATTTTGAGAGAGTATTTCTTTAATTGTACTGCTCCTCACTGGTCTTTTTCCACACTTCCTGCCATATATCTCACATCAGAAAGTTGTGGTAGCAGTGGTTAGGAACCAGGTTCTCGATTATCATCCATGAAAATATTTTAAAGCATGTCTCTCTTCTCTGTTCTAAAAAGAACATTCGAAGGGCTTTTAGTCTTCCCCAATTGTTTAGAAGTTATACTGATTCTGTGCGGGTAGTGTATGACCTCTGTACAGTACCCAGCCCCGCTATCTCTCCTGCCTTAAAGGATGCTGTGAACACAAATCAATATTCAAGTCCTGAGAGCACGAGTGATCTGACAATTAACAACACTGGCGTTGCTTCTCTTATAATATTGAAAGTTCTCGTAATTCTCCATGTCATTTTCCTTGTCTTTACTGCATTTGCCTCACTGTGTTTTCCAAATGACACATCCTCTTACAGACATATTCCAAAGTCTTTTACCTGTTCGTTGCGCTCTGCATACATTTACATACTGTTCTCGTTTTGAGGACTTCTTTCCTTCCTTGTGTAAGCAGTTGAATTTTGAAGATATTCAACAATATGTTATTTTCATTTGCACTTTGGAAGACTTTATTAATTTGTATTTGTAGTTTTTCCTGTGTCTTCTACTGAGGCGACTTTAGTACTTGCTTTGGAATCGTCTGCAAAATATAATACGACCCACTGCTCGTCCTCACGAAACAGGAAAAGAAAGAGAGGAGCTCGTCACAGGAGTACATTAACTACATGGTATCCTTCAAATCCACACTTCAAGCATCCTCCGATCTCTTTTTTCCCCATTCCTAGTTCTTATCTTCACTGAAACACCTCCACTCTCATTTTATCCCCTATCCTCCTCCTTTCAGCACCCCCCTGAGGCATAACTACCGACGAAGGAGAAGGAGGAAGAAGAGCAGAAGAGGAGAGATGGAGGAGAGGAAGAGAATTCATTGGATGCATGCAGTCCCGTACGAGGTATCCGGCTCGCCTCACTGGCCCTCATCGCTCCCGGGGGCCTCATAAGTTTGATTGGTGAATTCCATGTCCTAAAATCTTGACAAAAAGTGAAAGGGGTAACAGGAATATATATATATATATATATATATATATATATATATATATATATATATATATATATATATATATATATATATATATATATATATATATATATATATATATATATATATACAAAAGATCACAGTAAACAGGTGACTGTGAAATTTTTGGAGTTTTTATATTTCTGATAATTATTTAGAGTTAACACTGCATCCCACTCCAGTATAACTATAGTATTATATCCGTGTGAAATTACCAGTGTATTATTCTATATACATTTGGAACATGGGTCGAAAATAATTTGTATTATTATTATATTATTACTATTATTATTATTATTATTTAATTATCGTCATTATCAGCGTTATCATCAGCAACAACAACAACAACATCATTCTTTCTTAATCAAAACAAGCGCGAGTAATTTCCTCAATATTTATAAGCAAAAATTTGTAGCAGTTTAATTCCTCTGTTGTTACTGAGAGTCTTAGTCGTATTTCAGAAATGCAGTGCATGAAATAACACAAAATCTCTCTGTTTGTTCACACTCATGTAAGACTCAGTTTGATTTGTGTGAACACATATTTGTGGCAGTTTTTTTATTTATGCCTTTGTGTGCAAGTATGTGTGTGTGTGCGAGTGTGGAATTGTTGCATAGTTTATGGGCATTAAAACACAATGTGTGCAATATGCTTTACCCCGAAAGGAACGTTGTCTCAGTGAAGGTTTGTTATGAATATTGAGTGTTCATGCCTTTGAAATTATGACTCGTTTGCAACGCTTAGAACATGAATTACATGAGGCATATCGCATTCTGAGGGTTTTCTCATTCTTTCTCACAGTGCTGCACGCATGACTGTATTTCACAGTCAGTATTGATATACATCTCATACGTGTACCAGTACCCTGTTACTGTCGACATTTTTGCCTCACCATCCTTGCTTATGGTTGGTGACCTTCTCTGATCCAAATTAATTTCCTTTTCTTTTGAATGTTGACACTAATTCTCCTATCTTCGGCATCTTTTTTTTTTTTTTTTAGTTTTCTATTTTTCAAGTCTCCTCCTCCCTTTCTTCCCTCTCATTCCCTTTCCTTCCCTTTCCTCCCTCGACTTTCACCATCACGCTATATATCGTCACTTGCCAAAGATCACAAAGGATTAAAGAGGATTCACAACAAGAAAAATTCTGTTTGGTTGCTACTGGGCCGTTTGGTCTTGTAAAAGGCTTTTGATAGATTTGGGAAAGTTGAAATTGGAAAGACAAAGAGTTTAGTGTGTTTATTATGGGAGTAAGATTTACTTTTGCTAGTTCGGTGTGATCAGTGTAAGGTGTGGGTGTGTTTTAAGGTTCTGGAGAACAGGGTAAGGTGCGGGTGTGTTTTAATGTTCTGGAGAACATGGTAAGGTGTGGGTGTGTTTTAATGTTCTGGAGAACAGAGTAAGGTGCGGGTGTGTTTTAATGTTCTGGAGAACAGGGTAAGGTGTGGGTGTGTTTTAATGTTCTGGAGAACAGGGTAAGGTGTGGGTGTGTTTTAAGGTTCTGGAGAACAGGGTAAGGTGCGGGTGTGTTTTAATGTTCTGGAGAACATGGTAAGGTGTGGGTGTGTTTTAATGTTCTGGAGAACAGGGTAAGGTGTGGGTGTGTTTTAATGTTCTGGAGAACAGGGTAAGGTGTGGGTGTGTTTTAAGGTTCTGGAGAACAGCGTAAGGTGTGAGTGTCTCTTCAGGTTGGTCAAAGCTCTGCATGTTGTAGGCTTGTTTTAAGTGCCGATTCTTCTTTTAAATGCATTAATATGATTAGTTTACACTGTTGATACTGAAAATCTGTTGCACATTGTTCACCATTTACGTTCCGTCCTACTATTCCCTCTTTAACTCCACCTCTGTCACTATCCTTGTTCACATGCTCTCATTTCTACATTCCATTTTCCCGTTATCTCTTATTCTCTTTCACCACAAACATCCGTTTCTTGCCACCTTCCCTAACTTCATTTTAACATCCCTCTTCTTTTATCCTCTTTCATCACCCTTCTGACAACATCCCTCCTCCCATCCTCCCCTCCCTCATTATAGTTATGTCAATATCCTTCATTCAGTCCCTTTATACTTTCCCTCTGAACAACACCCCTTTCCCCTCATCGTTTGTTACCCTCAAACCAATATTATTTCTCCATCCCTTCTCTCCCCTTCCCTTTCTACATCATCTTTCCCTGTCCTCTTTAGCACCACTCTGCTCATTTCTCCTTCTTCACCCTCATCTCAGTATCTCCTTTCCATCTACACTCCTGCCAGCATCCCTCTTCCCTCTCACAATGCTGCCAACATCTCCCATCCCCCAAAACCTCCCCCACCCCTCCACTTTTCCCTTGCAAGGTAGTCCTCTCGTCCTCTGTCACTTCCTCTTTAAACTTTTATGATCTAATAAAATCCACGAGGCTTCGGATGCCATTATTCTCTGCGATCCGACAAATATTGTGACTTGAATCGCTAGTCGCTGAAATGAAAAAGTCTTGTGATCGATGTGTAGGAAGCTTGTGCAGCCGGTGCTGAATGATGGTTAGAATGATGCCAAGAATGATGGCGAGAATGATAGTGAAAATGCTGTTGAGAATGACAATATATGATGAAATATCTAGAGTATAATGCTGCCTAAGTGAGTCACTTTGTCTTGGTGAATCATTCCTGCATTGGTAGGTCATCCTTACATTCAGGGGTCACACTGCCTTTGAGTGTGACCCTGCCTCCTTTAATTACCTTGTATAATCGTCTCAAGATGGAAATAAGTAATAAGCCGAGTCTAACATGGGTATCATTTCCCCCCTTCTGATATATGTTAACGAGATATTGAAACCACACAGAGCCACTGTTTCACACACGACTATCATTAACATTGATCACAACCTCTGGGGTCATTGGTTAATGGGATTTATAGCCCATTCACTGCACCAGGGTTATTATTAAGGCTGCTCGTAACCTTTTCACCACCAGAGAAAAATAAACCCTAAAATATGGAAAAATGCAAACTTTCAGCATATATGCACTGAAAAAAAAATACTCCTCTCGATGTATATATCCTGTGATTAAATTCAGTTAAACCCAAGATAAGTGAAGAGTCATTATTTTAATTCTTATAATTATCAAGACTTTATACAAAACTTTTTTGAAGTGACTGGTAGTAAGTGGTATTTGAAACGACAGGATAAAAGAATTAAGCTAGTAACACATTAATATATATATATATATATATATATATATATATATATATATATATATATATATATATATATATATATATATATAGAAGACACGATATCAGGTGTTATGCAAGCAATTTTTTTATTATTATAATCAGAAAAAGCGTTAAATCCCTAGGAATCATAAACTGCTTGGGGAATGATAGGCAGTCAGGTTCAGTCCAAGGAAGAAGATTAGCCCAGCTACTTGGATCAAGAGCCCCTCTCTGGCCTCATGGGTGTTTAAAGAGAGAGGTGTGATAGATGGCTCCAATTCCTTCCTCAGTATCAAGGTAACCCTCCTAAAGGGTCCGGGAGCTGGAGCTCAAGCTTCGTAACCTCCTCGCATATCATATATATGCGGGGGCAAAGTAATTGGCGTAGACTCAGAGCGATAACACTATCGGAGCCGAGCAGGAAGGAGGGTAAAGAGTATTTGAATAACATCCAACACGATCTACAAAACAATGGAATGCCTGTATGTGATTGTTCCCCCCCGCATGCTCCGTCAATTCCATAACACAAACACGCTCCCCGTTTTCATTTCAACAATAATAATTAAAAAAAAATACACCCGTTGCTTCCGGCAGCTATAATTAATATTCAGATTGAATTTTTTTTTTTTTGGGTGGCGCCAAAATGAAATCACTAAGCGACTATATTATATTGAGCATCATAGGAATATCGTTTTACAGAGCTGGTGAAGGCTCCATGGGAAGGGGGTTTGTGTGGGGGAAGGTGGTTGGGGAGTGGGGGGATGCTGGGGGAAGTGGGAGGTTCTGGTGATACAGACTTCATCAAAGCGCTTCGGTGCGTTCATGTGCGAATTTGTAATTAAGTGTCAGAAACAAATGACGGCTGTGTGCGCAAATATTTTGTGCTTGCTAGTGATCATGTGCACGCGCTGCGGGTACACACGCTGTGGGTACACACGCTGCGGGTACACACGCTGCGGGTACACACGCGGCAGACGCACACGTTGAAGAACCTTTGGTCGACGTGTGAATGATTTATTACAGTTTTTTTTTTTTCAATTTTG
Source organism: Cherax destructor (assembly GCA_009830355.1). Taxonomy (NCBI): domain Eukaryota; kingdom Metazoa; phylum Arthropoda; class Malacostraca; order Decapoda; family Parastacidae; genus Cherax; species Cherax destructor. The sequence continues at coordinate 6,650 of WNWK01000461.1, forward strand.
TCGAGTGTTTGTGTTAAATATATTTTTTCGTTTGACATCCCTTCTATTGGACGGAGGTGCCTTATATTTATGTTTAATTAATATGGAAAACACTGGAGCTCTGAGCAGTCACGATGGATATATTTAAAAAGGTGAAAATTAGAAGTGTGGAGATTTATTTTTTGCACTGATAGAAATATTATATATTACGATTTGCTAAACCGATTAGAGTTCTACCGTGTCTTGAAATAGGTGAAAGTCAAGCTATATCCAGTTCCAGTTTGATTAAAGGCACGTTACTCTTCTGAAGGGCCGATAGCAACAAGGCCATTAATGTTTTAAAAGCATTTTTAGCAGTACTCTCGCGCGCCCCCCCTCTCGTATAGACATCTTTGCTTAATGTATTTAGTCCTTGTCTGCCAACTAAGTTCATATAAATTGTATCTCTTTTTGAGGAATTTTCTAGACAGAAAAGAGTTTTTCCATTCCTCCTGTATAATTCCTTAATTAACTTTGTTGCAATAATGAAAAACTTCCACATTATTAAGAAAGGCTATAGCGGTACATAGAGCTATGTATACAGTCGCAGGGGCTCTCAGGTGTAACTATAAGCAGCTCAAAGTGTTGAGTATAGAGCGCCTCTGACAGTCTCAGCTCTTTTTCTGAACAGTAGCTATATAAGACTCTGACAGCAGATTTCATCATTAAGAGGATTCACACATGCTCGTGTTTCTTGATGCCTGAGAATATTGATTTAGTCAGTTATTGCTCTCTTGGCGATTTAACTAAATGTTCAGAAATTCACACTTTATTTGCTACATGAAATTATTCCTGAATGAATAACTTGATGTGTTCATATATTCATATTATACTATAAGAAAATATACAGACAGATATGGTTGGACCTTCACAATTGGCCATGACACCATCATCAACTAATGTAAAAACATTACTGTATTAAATGATAATAAATCACAGACACATACACACACACACACAAAATACTTGTCTATCGACAAGTGCCTTTGACAACCAGTAACTACTACTAACTAACACACACACTCCCACACACATACCAACACAACTGGTCAAGTGTCTTAGCGACACTTGCCTTTAGCAAATGGTAGCTAACACACACACACACACACACACACACACACACACACACACACACACACACACACACACGAACCATTAAGTATTTCATACAAAAAGTATGCAGCTTAAGACATGAAGAGACAATGCTCCTGGCATGACCATCACAACTGAACAGGTTTCAGTAACAATTACAATTTCGGCTTTTAAAAACACGAGATAAAGGGCAAGAGCTATCCAGGTTGCAATCGCTGTTGCAAAATTCAACCCAGATTGTGATGAGCAAAAGAAACTCTGAGTTATCATCAAAATATTCAAGCAGTCATTGCTTTATGGGATTGTCGTGATCGTTCTCCACAGCAGCAAGTGATATATATATATATATATATATATATATATATATATATATATATATATATATATATATATATATATATATATATATATATATATATATATTTCACACTTTTACTCTCTTTAATAAAGACAGTAAAGAAAAAAAAAGGGGTACCATAGAGATCTTTTAAATGATTAGGAAAATTCTGTAAAGGTTCAGAGCTTCCAGAGGAGTAAGCATGAGGTCACATCTTGGGATGTTCTCTGAGGAAGACAATAGCGGCCAGAAATACTTGAACATTTGTAAGGTGGTGACGCAATACAAACACATCTCATGAGCCTCGGGTGGAAACGTGTCAAAAGCCTTACTATTAATATGAGAATTTATTCCCTTTCACCATCTGGAAGACAATGTCGTAAATCGAAGAATGGAAATTTCAGCGGTGAAACTACAGTAAGCTCTAATACGAAACTATATATATATATATATATATATATATATATATATATATATATATATATATATATATATATATATATATATATATATATTTATATATATATGTGTGTGTGTATGTGTGTGTGTGTGTGTGTGTGTATGTGTGTGTGTGTGTGTGTGTGTGTGTGTGTGTGTGTGTGTGTGTGTGTGTATAATGCGATTTTAAAAAGTACTCACAAAATTTAATTACCAATAGTATTAAGACCTTTCCACGTCCTATTCAGTTTCGAGTAAACTTCTTCAATTGCATTCACAAAAAAGCTCACTATATGGAAGAGCTTTGTGAGAGCTCACGGAATTTTGGAAGCAGATGATAGGCCAGTTTTTTTCAGTTTCTGTTTTTTTCTGGAAACTTAGCAAAATGAGAAATTGTTTGAACAACGTCTAAGTAATGTAAAACAGCAGCAGCTGTAACGGCAAAAAAAGCACTCAAAGCAGCAACAACAGTATAAACGAAACCAATAGCACCATCAGCTGCAGCTGCATCAGCAACAACGGCAACAGTACTGAAAGCATTACCAACAACAGCAGTAACGGCGGTAACATGAAAACCAACAGCGGAATCAGCAATAGCAGCAGCAACATCAGCAGTAGCAACAACACTGTTCCTGCTGCATCAGCAGGAACACCACAAGCAACAGCACCAGCAGAAACAACAAATACAGCAATAGCAACACCAGCAATAGAACCAACAGAAACAGGAGCATGAACAGCGGTATCATCAGGAGCCCCAGCACCCATAATAGAACCACCAACAGCTTCAGCACTAACAATAGCAGCACCAGCACTAACAACAGCAGCACCAGCACTAACAAGAGCAGTGACAAACAAAACACTGCACAGCACCTCCGCTCTCAGTACCCAGCAGTCTCATTATTCACGCTCCTGCCTTGTTTACATCCTGTCCCAGGCCAGAGCTGGGACTTGTGAACTCGGCTTGCGAATTAGAACCCTGGAATTCTCTCCAGTCATGCTTTAATTATTCGTCAACTTAGGAATCCTGAATAAAGGAAGAAAAGATTGGGGAATAGGAAGTTGTTTAACATAGTTGAAGTGAAGGATGGCGTTTAGTGAGACTGGAGATAAAAAAAAAAAATCTTTCTTTTTGAGGCTTCTGATGACAATAGCATTGTATGTGTGTGTGTGTGTGTGTGTGTGTGTGTGTGTGTGTGTGTGTGTGTGTGTGTGTTTTGAGGAAGGAAGAGCGATAGAATGTATATATTCACATTTATCTTTCTCGTTATCCTATAGGACTCATACCTTTTCGTCCCCTTTCATTTTTCGCTCATTGATGATTCTTATCTTCCCTTTTCAGCTGTTATCAGACTCATCAGGCCGTTTGTGCCCCTCTCATCTCTCTGCTTTGGCCCTTGTTGACCGCAGCTAATTATTCCTCTTCTTCTCCCTCCTCTGTCTTCCTCCACATCTCCGTTTTTCTCTTCCTCTCCCTTCTCGACGTTCTTTCCCTGCCCTATCCCCTTCTTTCTATTCACTACCTCCGTCCTTCTCCCTCCTACCTATCCAGTACCACTGGTTCTCCGCTCCATCTTTCTTTTTACCTTCGTACTTAGCTACATCAATTTTTTAAGCAGTGTGAAAGCTCCGAAATCCAGTATTCACAGCCTGTACTCTCCTGGACTCGAGTCATTCCGGAGCTTAACAAAATACAGAAGTCAGGGCGCACACATTATGTCGTGCCACCATTCAACATTAAGTGAATGTGAGCCTCGCTTGTGAGCCTCGCTTGTGAGCCTCGCTTGTGAGCCTCGCTTGTGAGGACAGGAAAGAGCTTCGTTTATATAATATATTATACAATAATACGAATAATAAAATACAAAAATATTGATATAGAGCAGGAAATAAAACAAAAAAAATAGAGCTTTATAAAAGAAAAGAAGCTAAATAAAATAGTAATAGACAGGGAATATACTCCGAGAATTATATTTCTCGTTGGTAACTATACATACCACATAAAAGATTATATACACCCAGTGTATATACGCTCAGAGTGCCGTCTTTATTTGAGGGATTGAAGCGTTGTTGACTGGTAGTGAAAGTGCCACGTGCAGAATGAATGACCCTCGAGTAGTCGATAAGCTTTAAACCCAATTAACCAGCAATACACCCAGCGGTCTCTCGCTCTCTCCTCTCTCTCTCTCTCTCTCTCTCTCTCTCTCTCTTCTCTCTCTCTCTCTCTCTCTCTCTCTCTCTCTCTGGGAGCTTATTCAAATCCAATTTTTTAGGGATTAAAGAATAGTTGCTAGTTGGTTTCAAGGTGGCTGGCGCCCTCAGCAACTGACTTTCGATATTTGTCGCAGAAGCTGCAAGGTTATTGCAAACTCCATATTCATCCTGTGGACGGTAGCGCAAGAGCCTATGACTGCAAAATGGCCTAGCAACAAGACCAATCGATAGACTTGTTCCCAAAAAAAAGATGAACTCTCAGTATATATTTACACTTTATAAATAAATAAACAACAATACAGAAATTAATTAGATAATATTCTAGGAAAACGTTGATATGTCACCGCACTACAGCTGGTTGTAAACATACAAGACAATACAGCTGGTTGCAAACATACAAGACAACACAGCTGGTTGTAAACAGACTACAGCTGTTGTAAACATACAAGACACTACAACTGGTTGTAAACAAAAAACATTAACACCGCTGTAACACACTCTGGGATTGGCTTACTGACTATAAAAAGAAGAAAAAAAGGAAATTTAAGGTAACTTAAAGAACCTGAGAATTGTAATGAGGTAGTAAGAGAAAATCAAGGCTATAGAGTAATGGGAGATGGTTATATCTATGTATTTGTGGAGGCCTCTGGTGAGACACTGCAGAAAGTCTAATTTTAAAAGAAAATTGAATCTATCAAATGTGTCGACCTTGTTCAACCTGGTACATGGGCAGGTTATGTATGCATTTCAAGAGTCCAGAAATCGTACAACATAAACAGTCTCTAAGATTATGAATATATTATGAAACTATACAATAGCACTACAATTTATTACATACAATACCTCTTGAGCTGAGGTAAATCATCAAGGGATGACTTGCATTTACAACAAATGTCTACTATAAAATTTTTTATATATATATATATATATATATATATATATATATATATATATATATATATATATATACTTGAGTCAACGCACCCCACACTGTAAAACAAAATCCTTTTCTATATGACATCTGAGTGTTAGTGGAAGGGAAGGAGAGAGAGAGATGGCTAGACCGAGGTATCTCACTCATAGCGATCACAAGGTTCTCACGCCTCTAATGGAGACAAATAAATCACAATTACGATCATTTTCAGCCGAGGAAGCAACCAGACTTGGTTTTCAGGTGAATGCAAGACCTGATAATCTAGCTTGCGTAGGATATTATTGGTCAGTTTACCTATTCAGAATTACTATCTCGTACAGGAGTCTTCTCCCCAAGCTGTCTCGTAGACTTAATGTTCTCACGATGTCAATCATATCCTCCTTTATAACAGAGTGCAGCTGTTGTCGAAGTGACTATTTTATTGTGCAGTCAATAACTATCCTGTGGGCGGATGGCTGTTCGTTCGGTATCTATCCCTCCGGAAGCGAAGTTCCTTGATGCCGGGGAGGACCCCTTGATTCAAGGAAATGAATCTCTTCTCCCTTTCCTACAGATTTAGTGTTACCCACTAAACTTCACAACGATATAATAATAATAATAATAATAATAATAATAATAATAATAATAATAATAAAATCCATATCTAACCTGTACACAGTAGCGCAAGAGAGAACAAATACAAAAGGGGCCTGGGAAGATGCACTTAACGGAGCTAACAGGAACCTGTTTGAACTTAAATTATTTACTAATTATTTACTAATTGCCATCCTATTAGTGTATCAATTACAAGCAAATTTATGATATTTGCTCAGAATTTATCTTATCTTAATTTAATCAGCAGTAAGATCAAACTTGCAGGAGTTTTTCAAGTAGCTGTTGTGCCTTGTAGAATGTTTATATCCAGTTGTTGAGCCTTGTAGAATGTTTATATCCAGTTGTTGAGCCTTGTAGAATGTTTATATCCAGTTGTTGTGCCTTGTAGAATGTTGATATCCAGTTGTTGTGCCTTGTAGAATGTTTATATCCAGTTGTTGAGCCTTGTAGAATGTTTATATTCAGTTGTTGTGCTTTGTAGAATGTTTATATCCAGTTGTTGTGCCTTGTAGAATGTTGATATCCAGTTGTTGTGCCTTGTAGAATGTTTATATCCAGTTGTTGAGCCTTGTAGAATGTTTATATCCAGTTGTTGTGCTTTGTAGAATGTTTATATCCAGTTGTTGTGCCTTGTGGAATGTTGATATCCAGTTGTTGTGCCTTGTAGAATGTTTATATCCAGTTGTTGAGCCTTGTAGAATGTTTATATCCAGTTGTTGTGCCTTGTAGAATGTTTATATCCAGTTGTTGTGCCTTGTAGAATGTTTATATCCAGTTGTGCCTTGTACCTTGTTGCATTTTGCAACCTGTCTTCTTAGTAACTATGTCACACTTTCACATAGGTGTTTGCAGCCCATTCTAAGTTAGGTTATGTTAGGTAACAGCGAAAAAAAAATAAAAACATAAGATAAAAGATAATTAAAAAAAACTCTACCGCGCGAACAGAAAACGGGCACCCACTGGGCGGGGCTTATGTAAAACACTCAAATTTTTAACTGTTCAAGACTCCGTCGACAACTGTCCTTTTTGTCTTTTTTTTCAGAACAGTGCCATGATGTCTGTGGTTAAGAGGACGGGCTGACATGCTCACTCCAGCCTTCTCACTACCAGAACAGGAGGACAAAACTTCATTCACCACCATTTGCTTCGAAGTCGTCTTTCGAAGAAGGTCATTGCCATCAAGATCAAAGTGAAGTCATTGTACCTTTGTAACCCATATCCGGCTTCCCATTTTTCCCCGAACCTCTTCTCAGATCTAACTATGCTTATACTCCAGTGCGTCTTTGGTTCCAATGACCACTCGACCCAACTCCCTTCTATAAAACATGCTTCCACACTAAAGAAACGCATACGCTGTGGAACAACCTATAATTACAGCAAAGTTTCCCTCTCTTACAGTGAAACGATGTCGATATTAGACCTAGTTCGGCAACGTGTCTTTTTTTTTCAATAATTTTTGCAACACACCATTGGGATACTGGCTCCCACATGCTGCTGCATCGTTATAGTCTCACTTCTTAGTAGGCCTCTCCCTCGATCCAACCTTTCCAACCATGTCTGTAACACTTCCATTCACTCTACATTATTATACATATTTAACCAACCAATATTTCTCCATTCATTGTACAAGACTAAGCAATCTCTACGAGCCCTCTAACGTTATGCGAAATTGTTTCTTTAATACTACCACTTACCTTCTAGGTTCATTAATTCATCAATGATATAAAATATGGACAAATTGATGAATTAGAAACAGGTGCAATACCTGAGTATCTTTATTTTAAAAATAAAAATACCCAGGTCTTGCATGTGCGCCTAATTCATTATCTGTATTTATTATTCTGTACACAACATTTCTACCATGAATTGATCTTAGACACAACATTTTCATTGCCTAACAAACCCTCGTAAATCACGATACAATACTCAGTAAGCTTACACATTTCCGTTTCTACGAGACCCAAGAAGCAACACTCGACAGAATCTTGCACGTTCGCCCAAGAAAAAAAAAAATTCCTCTTCTGCGCCCGACGTTGGCACAAAAGAAATTAGACCTGGAGATCGTTCTAAATGTAAATGTTGAAAAAAGTTTTAATTGTGGTTTGGGTACACATATGTGGCGGGTCTTCAGGATGTGCATTTAAAATATCCAGCAGGAATTTCTTCAGCATTTGCTAAGCCCTTTAATCTAAGACAATAACAATGTGTGAATGTTTCTTCTCTCATTACGTAACATTTACACTGTTTGATTGTGTATTCTGTTGCATTGTTGTGATACTGTATTTTAGAGCTAAGTTTATTGAAGAGCAGTCTACATGTAATAATGTTTCATTCCGTACTACTTATTTGACTGCTCTTATTTCCCACAAGCGTCTCCTCGAGCAGACACGCTTAATCTGAACGTATTTCCTTGCAATTCCTCCTTTTTCTGCAACATTGCAAGCTTCTGATGTGTTGATTGCAACACGAAATACTTAGAGCTATCATTCAACTCGCTCCGAAGTTGTTTTACATTTTGTATCGCTTGTTCGCGATTATTGCATTATATATATATATATATATATATATATATATATATATATATATATATATATATATATATATATATATATATATATATATATATATAGGTAGGTTATTGAAAGCGGTGAAAAGTTTTTACGAGGATAGTGAGGCTCAGGTTAGAGTATGTAGGCGAGAGGGAGATTTTTTCCCAGTAAAAGTAGGCCTTAGACAGGGATGTGTGATGTCACCATGGCTGTTCAATATATTTATAGATGGAGTTGCAAGAGAAGTGAATGCTCGGGTGTTGGCAAGAGGTGTGGGGTTAAAATATAAGGAATCTAACACAAAATGGGAGTTGTCACAGTTGCTCTTTGCTGATGACACTGTGCTTTTGGGGGATTCTGAAGAGAAGTTGCAGAGGTTGGTGGATGAGTTTGGTATGGTATGTAAAAGAAGGAAATTAAAAGTGAATATAGGAAAGAGTAAGGTGATGAGGATAACAAAAAAAATAGATAAGGGAAGATTGGGTATCAGATTGGAGGGAGAGAGTATGGAGGAGGTGAATGTGTCCAGATATTTGGGAGTGGATGTGTCAGCAGATGGGTATATGAAGGATGAGGTGAATCATAGAATTAACGAGGAGAAAAAGGTGAGTGGTGCACTGAGGAGCTTGTGGAGACAGAGAACTTTATCCATGAAGGCAAAGAGAGAAATGTACGAGAGTATAGTTATACCAACACTCTTGTATGGGTGGTATGAGACATGGGTTCTGAATGTTGCAACAAGGAGAAGGCTGGAGGAAATGGAGATGTCATGTCTGAAGGCAATGTGTGGTGTGAATATAATGCAGAGAATTCGTAGTTTGGAGATTAGAATGAGGTGTGGGATTACCAAAAATATTATCCAGAGAGCTGAGGAGGGGTTGTTGAGATGGTTTGGACATATAGAGAGGATGGAGCAAAATAGAATGACTTCGAGAGTGTATAAATCTGTAGTGGAGGGAAGGCGGGGTAGGGGTCGGCCTAGAAAAGGTTGGAGGGAGGGGGTAAAGGATGTTTTGTGTGCGAGGGGCTAGGACTTCCAGCAAGCGTGCGTGAACGTGTTAGAAAGGAGCAAATGGAGACAAATGGTTTTTAGAACTTGACGTGCTATTGGAGTGTAAGCAAAGTACATTTATGAAGGGTTTCATGGAAACCGGCAGGCCGGACTTGATTCCTGGAGATGAGAAGTACAGTGCCGGCACTCTGAAGGAAGGGTGTTAATGTTGCAGTTTTGTAGCTGTAGTGTAAGCACGCCTCTGGCAAGACAGTGATGGAGTGAATGATGATGAAAGTTTTTCTTTGTCGGGCCACCCTGCCTTGGTGGGAAACGACCTATGTGTTATTAATATATATATATATATATATATATATATATATATATATATATATATATATATATATATGCAAAAAATAATGGGGTGGTATTAAAAGAACAATATTAAAACGGCTTCAAGAATTTTCCTTCAGAACTTACCCGAAGATAAGGCCTCAGTTAACTAGACTTCAGGAATGCTTTTACCCTAGTTAAAAGAGGCGTGGTTTTGGGAGTCGTCTGAGAGCATTTCCACTCACATTTTTTCATTCGCCTCAACTTGGTTGAGCAAAGACTCGACTCTATTATCAGACGAAAATGAAACCGACTCATCGGAGGGCGTCCAAAATGAAGACTCACTCGCCTCAGTCGTCTTCTGCATAGCGATAACAGAACTCATAACTATATTGATCAGCGACCTCGGTGTCTGGCACCTGGATGATGGCACTCTGACAGGTACTGAAGAGACCCTTGTAGTAGATCTTCGAGAAATGAAGTCACTGCTGCTGGATTCATCTTACCAGAAGCCTCAACTGCCATTCCAACCAAGAGCATTCTACTGAAGGCACCTCTGGATCCTCAGGATATTTCCTCGAGCGTCCTCGAGGAAATAGCCTGACCGACCTGAAGATGATGGAGAAAGGAATAAGCGATTTGGATGTTCACGATACCTTGTATCTTCTCACAAGGAGCCTAACCCAGCTAAGGTTATCCTATTTCTTGAGGTGTCCACCCTCCTCTGACTGCCAAATAATGAGTGAATACAACGAACTCTTGAAAACATAATTCAGGAAAAGTCTAAATCTCTCAAAGTAAGATCATTAATAGATAAAGCAACACTGAACTGAGATAGCATGACTCTCATTCTCATGTTCGGGTATTTCATCCAATAAAAAGTTTTGTGGGAATTCTCTTGCGTGGTACTGTATCGAACCCTTCGTACAGTTCAAAAATATGCAGCTCACCCATTCCTCTCTTTATCTCTCTTGCCTCTCTTCCATTACGATGTCATCGAACTCAAGCAGAATTGTGAAACAGGATGTACCATCTGTAAATCCTTGCTTGTTGTTGTTTACAAACCTACTCCTTCCATGTACTCCACCACTCTTTTGATAATCTCCTTAACCCATACAGTGCACTTAAAGGATTCCGGGCTGGAGTTTAATGCTGCCTGTCTGTCCCTTTTCTTAAATATTAGAACTACATTTTCCGTTCACTACGCCTCTAGTAATGTAGTAGTAGTATTAGTAATAATAGTAGCAGCAGTAGTAGAAGTAATAGTAGAGAGAGAGAGTCTGTGTGTACTCACCTAATTGTACTCACCTAATTGTGGTTGCAGGTGTGTGTGTGTGTGTGTGTGTGTGTGTGTGTGTGTGTGTACTCACCTAGTTGAACTCACCTAGTTGTGGTGAGTTCATAGCTCCTGGCCCCACCTCTTCACTGGCCGCTACTGGGTCACTCTCCCTGCGCCATGAGTATCATACCTCTTCTTAAAGCTATTAATGGAACCTGCCTCAACTACATTGCTTCCAAAACTATTCCACTTCCCGACCACTCTGTGACTGAAGAAATACTTCCTAACATCCCTGTGATTCATCTGAGTCTTCAACTTCAAACTGTGTCCCCTTGTTGCTGTGTCCCATATCTGGAACATTGTCTCTGTCCACCTTGTCAATTCCTCTTAATATTTTATATGTCGTTATCATGTCCCCCTATCTCTCCTGTCCTCCAATGTCGTCAGGTTGATTTCCCTTAACCTCTCCTGTGTGTGTGTGTGTGTGTGTGTGTGTGTGTGTGTGTGTGTGTGTGTGTGTGTGTGTGTGTGTGTGTGTGTGTGTGTGTGTGAGCGTATATGGCTATAACTACGTGTGTACGAGACTGTGTCCACGGGAAAATAAGAAGAAATATTCCCCAGGATATCACAGTGAAGGTCACAATAGTATATAACGCCATTGTCACGGTGTGTTAGTTGTACCTTCCCAGACAATTGAGTGACGATCGTGGTATTTAATCAAGGAGAGCAGCGAGGCCACTGTGTCGTGGCTGCCTGAGTGAATGAGTGAAGGTATGGCACTGAGTCAAGGTGCCCGAGTGAAAGGAGGGAAGGTGTGGCACTGTGTCGTAGCCGCCTGCGTGAATGAGTGGAAGTGTGTAACTTAGTAAGGGTGAGGCACTGTATCGTAGTGCCTGAGCTGTGGCTAACTTGGGATGTAAACATCCCAAGAACTAAAAGTAAACTTGATCTATCTTAGGTCAAAATATGGCCAGAGTTCAGGGCGTAGACTAAAGGCATTTCAATTTTGTGTGTTTGCTCTCCTTCGATGCCAGTATACGACTGTGATTGGTAAAAAAAAAGTTATTTTTCTCTGAGTTTTTCAAGATCCAGGATATATCCAGGATATGTGGCTGTAATAGGAGGATTTAGGATGTGGCTATAATATGAGGGATTTATTATGTGGCTATGAAAGGACTGTAAGGATGACTGATATTAATGCCAAGTTTATTATTGCTTGTGCCAACATTCCCTTCCATTTGTTCTCTTGGATTGTATTATACTCTTTTTCTGCTTCATGTAGGAAAAAATACAATACAATTTTATATTGTTGTGTACACTTACTTCTCTACTGACCGTGTACATTCAGTCATCTAAATTTTCTCTCAATCAGAACAAATAGGAAGCGCGTCTGTCTCGCTCTCAGCAGACGGAGGATCGAGCCTCCACCACGTTCTGCTGTGAATGACCCACATGGGTTTAGCGCTTAACACGAATGATTTAATTTAGTCTTTGTGAATGATTATGGCTGTGTAAGTCCGTAGATGCATCCTTTAAGACATGATAATTGCCGTGTTAATGGTTCCTACTTTGTTAGGGAAGTTAATATATGGGGAATTCTATCTTTACGAAGATTTCCTTTACGAACTCTCAAGGAACGTAGAAACTGGTAAGAGTAGCGGCTGCCTGAATCACTCTTTGCTTTACATTGATTTGCATTGTAAAATTTCTCTTAAAAGGTTCTCTTCTGCGGAAAAGAGAATGGGAAAAACAGCTTCAACATATACAAAACAGAAAAAAAAGAGCTGCTTGTACGAACACCCTGATTCACCAGTCTTGCGAGTCGGAGGCCGGATTTGAGAGCCGGCTGCGGGGACGATGATCCCCGGAAGCTTCAAAGAGGGATTCATCAAGGATTCCTCTTGTCTTCAATTTTAGATTAGCACTGAGGAGTGAGCTTGAGAAAAAGAGTCAACCGTTAAGGTACAGGTGGTTACGTCTCACGACACCTGAGTGACTTGTGTTCTAACAAGAACCGCAAGACTTTCCTCTTTTTTCATCCCGTGTACAATGTGGCTACTGGACATGTTAGCAGCCTTTTATTAGAGATAAAGCTAGCAAATGGAAGACACTAAAACGAATGAACCCTGCACGATCGCGGTGGACTGCCTGCGCTAGCTGTTAATTGGGTGCCCTCACTGTGGACTGTCTGCCCTCTCACTGTGGACTGTCTGTGCTCGCCGTGGACTGTCTGTGCTCACCGTGGACTGTCTGTGCTCACCGTGGACTACGGGAAGTTTCATTTCACTCTCCATTATAATTCTTTTGCCTTCCGTTCAGTTTTTCTTTCCGTGTTTATATCGTTTTCAGCTTTATTTGACAAAAATATATATGTTTTAAGGAGGATATTTTTTTCAAAATTATGTTACTTCAGAGCAAGAGAAGGGACGGAGGCTGGAATGAAGGTGAGAACGGAAATAGAGATGTTTGAAGATGTACAGAGTAAAAACACAAGAAAGAGATTTTGTTCAAACTTTCTTCTCAGAGCGAAACGCTGTCTTGAAAGATGTATTCTGCCTGTATGTCTTCGTCGCCCTTAAAACGGCACTTATAATTGTTTGTTCCTAGATACTGGAGCAAGGTATGCTTATTGTGTTTCGTTTTCACTAACATTTTCAGCGTCTGACTTTCCCGATGTGACCCTCAACAGACAACACCCAGTTACCTATTTACTGTTAGGTGGACGAGTCAGGGGCGGATCTACTGTGAAACTAATGAAGTTTAAAATTCAGGGCCCCTAATCCCGGAGGGGTCCCAGAAGAGACTTTAGTCTACATTGCTTAAAAAATTTGGGTCTGTTGTATAGGAAGGATTCTTTTTTAAATAATATTAGTAATATAGTGTAATTCCGTACAAAATAATAGTTAAAATAAATTAAATAGTTATTAAGTTATGCAGGCTAGCCGTTGCTGGTTGCGAAGAGGCCCCCATAACGGTTCAAAGCTTCAGGGTCCCAAAGATGTAGGTCCGCCACTGGAACCAGTGCGGCATTTGTAAAGAGACGAGACCATACGTCTCGCCCTTCCAGAGACTCGAACCCGGGATCTGTCGGTTTTTGCGTTGACTGCTGTAACCGATGAACGATAAGGTGTTGAATATTTGACTGTACTGAAGAAAGCAAAGTGAAGAATTACATATTCAACTTAATTAATAATTAGAATTAATAAAGATGAAGATAGAGTTTAAAAGTTTTGTTGCCGTAAACGTTACTATTATTCTTTTTAATTTAAAAAGATATTGGGATACATCAACAGTGTGCTACTACCAAAATCTGTGATAATTACACAGTGAGAACAAAAGCTAGCTACGTTTCCTTGTCATATTCCATCACGCAGGATGAGGCTCGTGCAAGATGTTGAAACCCGTCAGCCTGAGCTCGGACACCTCAGCAGGGCAACAAGGACATCGTCACGTGTTCCAGAAAGGGTTCATCATTTAAAGGAGCTTCAAATGTTTCCTTTCGGCATAACTTGAGTTAGTTAATATCACTTTGGAATTATCATCTCTCAGGATAGCCTAGTCCATACACGGGAGAAATGGATTTTTTTTTTATGAAGATATCCCTATCCTCCCAAACGGGAGGAGGGTGAAGATAAACTATACACAGGAGACAGAATAAAGAAAAAGTGGTAGAGGAAGAGAAATATGGATATCATAAGATATCTATCTACATTACTAGAGTGCTTCAGGCTCTGAGCAGTTAAACATAAATATTTAAATTAATTGAAATCGTAAGTATTGACGTTTATAAGGATAGAAAGTTACGTTAATACATGATGGGCTGAAATATGAATTATCATATGGAATTTCGTCAGACAGTTACCCAAAAAAATAATAAAAAACAGTGACAAGAGAACCTCGAGACAGAAACTTCCTCAAGACTTGGTATTCAATTACATAAAACACATGAAATAAAAAAAAATATTGCATATACAGGAAACATAATATTGCAATAACTGAGACCTAGTTTTAAATTTAGCTGTTGGAATATGCCCCATGAAAGAAACTTATTGAAAAAAATAACAATTCACTGTGGCAGCAACAACAGGAGAGGGGTAGCGTGTCGTTGTGCGTCAGGGGATAAAAAAACAAAAGAGGTGAATTTCGGCATCCAAAAAATATATAAAGGCTGAAAAAGTGCACGAAAATTCTGTTTGGTTACAGTTTCGCATAGAAGGTAGAAGGCTGGCTGGTCTTAGGTAGGTTATAAATACCACGAAACTTAGTGTCCACGGAAGACCTCTTAGAGGAAAAATTTAAATAAGCTTCGGTTATTTTAATTTCCGCCGAACTGAGTTAGCACTACAACGGAATCTGGGGTCGTACGACTTACTAGAGAGAGAGAGAGTTCAGAACGGCTTTCTAAAATTACATATGAACTAGTGGGTATGACCTGCTTCACTTCTGGCAAATAATACATAAGTTTGAGGTTGGGAAGGAACTTGGCAACTATCACCAATTCACTTATTTTTATTATTCAGTGAAAGAAAAATAACAACGATAACATAGTTTAAGTTTCCAAAATTCTCGTATTAGACAAGAGGTCACCTACGTAGCACTGAGGAAGGTACTGGGAAATATTGCGATGGAGATCTGGTCCACAGAACTGCCAAAAAAAATAGAAAGACAGATTTATAAAAATTAATGTACAAAAAGAAGAAGAATAACAAATAAGTGATTATATGAAATTACGTTAAAAATAAGGAAAAAATTAAATCGAAAGGATTTTTTTTAAGTACAATATACAGGCAGCTCATCTCGCCCCATAAGAGTTCACAAGAAATGCAAATAAAATCTTAGGAAACCGTTAATGTGTCTCTGACTCAAATAATTATCAAAAAGACTAATGTCAGAGAAAGGAAGTTGGCCAGTGTCATATCTGTTTTGAAAAACCTTAATACCGGAAAGTTATTTGAATCAATTATATCAGATGCAAATCTGTCACCTTGGAATTTCTACGTGAGAAGCCATGTTGTCTACTTATCTTCATAAGAATCTAAGAAAGTAACTGTCCGCCAAGTTAATCTTAATAATAATAAAATGCCATATGGCAAATTTGTTTCATATTTTGGCTTTTCGCACGTCAAAAAACTTGGACCCCGTTGAACCTGGACATAGGGCAAAAACCACAATAATAAGGCAATTTCAGTGAATTTCTGCACATTCATGGGGTTATAACCCAGGGCGTTTGTACCAAGTTCAGGGTCACAGTTAAGGACTGATACAGTCGTCGTAGAGAGTTTTATTAAGGCAAATACCGTACACACGACTACAAAGCACTGTAATTCCTAGTATGCCTAGTCATGACACCATAACTTTTGTCTGTACACATCGCAGGAATTGTAATGTTCCGGACAGTATAGCGGCCTGGGGAGAAGCACTCTGAGATACATTATGCAGGTTGAGTGAAGCCACTAGACTACACTCAACATACTACAGTTGGCTCGTAATACAACACACGTTAGCGCAGCATATCATTGGCCGAAGCGCCACGACTGTGCCTTGCCTTTCCCTCTTTCAATACTTCATTTGAGAAGGAAAATACACACATTAATTTTTCCCATCCCATTTCTTCACCCCTAATCTATCATGTCCCGTTCCGAAAGGAACATTCAAGTCTCAGTACTTTAACAAGTAATGTATTAGGCATATATTTTGAATCATCCATACACAGCGAGAATCCCCAATCGTCAGTCATGTCGTAAGAACTTTTCTGCGTTTTCATTCGCAAAACAATTGCATGAACTGTATAAGCCAACATTAACAACGATTGGAGCTTTTAGAAAAAAAGATTATGGTTAAAAGTAAGAGAACGAAAGTAGTTAGATAAGAGAGGATTACCCAGTCGGCAATGTACTCACCTAGTTGTAGTTGAAGGGGTCGATTCATAGCTCCTGGCCCCGCCTCTTCACTGTGCGCTACTGGGTCACTCTCGCTGCGCCATGAGCTTTATGATACCTCTTCTTAAAGCTATGTATGGAACCTGCCTCCACTACATCGCTTCCCAAACTATTCCACTTCCCGACTACTCTGTGACTGAAGAAATACTTCCTAACATCCCTGTGATTCATCTGAGTCTTCAACTTCCAACTGTGTCCCCTTGTTGCTGTGTCCCATCTCTGGAACATTCTGTCTCTGTCCACCTTGTCAATTCCTCTCAGTATCTTATATGTCGTTATCATGTCCCCCTGTGTGTGTGTGTGTGTGTGTGTGTGTGTGGACAGCAGTTAAAGTCCTGGGCATGTAGCTCCCAGGTAGGTACATGTGTTTGGAATGATTCAGGAGAGAGAGAGAGAGAGAGAGAGAGAGAGAGAGACAGAGAGAGAGAGAGAGAGAGGCAGACAGAGACAAAGTGTAACTCATAGTCCTGTGATATTTTAAATCCAGCAGAACTTTCAATCCTCCTCTGTTTCTGTGTAATCAATTTATGTAGTGACTTTCCTCACAGAATGCCATTACTGCCGCATAATTAGCCTAAAACTTCACCACTGTTGAGAGTGTCTTCTCCAACTTTATTAGAATTCATTTTCTTTTGTTCTCTGCCCTCAAATATTCAGGCTTCTTATTATTCATTTTTTCCCAGCAAATGTGTTGGAATAAGAGATAAAATGTGTGTGCGTGTGTGTGTGTGTGTGTTTGTGTGTGTGTGTGTGTGTTTTAGTGCTGAATGAGAAGTGTGTGTTTTTTTTAGGGAGAGAGTTGAGTATTCAAGTAGTGAAGGAGAGGTGTTTAATGAAGTAGCGGTGAAAAGGTCTGTGTTGGAGCAGCGGAGAAGAGGTCTGTTGGGGTAGTGGAGAGGTGTGTGTTGGAGGAGTTCACAGATGTGGATTAAAGTGGGGAGAGAGGTGTGTGTTTTAGTGGGGAAGAGAGAGAGAAGTGTGTGATGAGGTGAGTGTTGGAGAGAAGGTGTGGTTATGGATAAGGAAGGACAGGAGATGGAGTGAGGGAGGAGATATCCTCGACTACACGAAGAGACGAGTGGTAGTTTGTATTTACTTTTGCCTTGAAATATTTAGATCCTAATTTCATTTGCATTTCAACTTTACAAAAGCCATGCATAATTTATTTTAAATATCTCCATTAATTCATTAAACTTAACTCATTTATGCTATTTAATTATGTAAACAGTCTTTTTTTACAAACTGCATAAAACATTCATGATAAATTAAACAAATATTGCAAAAATACCAAAATAATATTAATTTTGCCTTCGGTGCCGCCACAAACTGTTTTACATATCATCGGAATCTGTTTACCTTATGTGTTGAAATTTATAAAAAAAAAATGTAAATGTTAAATACTCTAACTATATAAACGTACTTTATATAAATTTTGGCATGTTTAAACTATCTACTCCATAATTCCTTACTGGGTAACTTTCTAACTGAAGTACTGTAATCTTGATTGACTCATCTACGATATTTAATTGCTAACTTCATCATCCAGATACGAAGTTTAAATACCAGAAAGTACTCAGTAATTTAATAACTTTACAATTAGTTTCTCGTAAACATACAAAATAAGGGCAAGCCGAAAGTTCGTGTCAGGCGCGTCAGTGGGAGAAAAAACCTCACTCAGGAAGCGATTCAGAAGCAACATAAATTGACCTTTGAGCCTTTATTCAGAAGATATCCTACGTCAGAGTCTGCGCAAGGTAGCAATCTGCTTCACGACACCCTCAAATATATATATATATATATATATATATATATATATATATATATATATATATATATATATATATGCATACATATTCGTGTGTCAAAGGTGAAAAGGTCAACAAAATCGTGAGGTTGTTAATGCTTAGGTACTGGTTATAGTGACGGTGGTGACACGCAAGACGTAAGAATCTCTATTGTGTCTTTCCCACTTCACAGATGAAAGCTACAGAGCTAACATAATTTCCTGGCCAATGCATGTACGCTACTCTTTATCTATAATCAAAATAAGATATAAAATGCCAAAGCATAAAAGTCACAATTCGCAATTTACTCAAATCGACAACAACAGCTGGGCGGTAACGTCGTCTAGTGTTCATTTGTCAACTTGTGGGCTTGTTGTTAATTAAATATTGACCGCTCAATTTTAATAAATCACAGAGCACTAAGATTTTGCAACTATAACTTGAATTTATGCTCTTTTAGCATATAAAATTTACTCCTGAGCAAACTCAACTTCACTGTCGTTAGTGAATATGATCATCGCATTGCGCTATTCTTGTCTTTTCATCGTATTTCCTAACCAACCATAACTTAAAATTGCAAGTGTTTATAATTCAGTTTAAGCTTATGTATGTAAAACTTATGTTAGACAAATTGCATTTCCAGACAAATTTCTCGAAACATTTTGTTAAATTCAGCAATTATTCCATGATGAAATATCCCAAATTCAGATCCCTATAGAAAAACTCGCTTACTAGATTATTCCCTGTTGATAAAAAAAATCCTAACTTCATGGAAAAACGTGACCAAAAACATAAAGTAACCCCCAAAAAATCTCTATAGAAACGTTTTAACCTATTGTAAGTTTAGCTTATTCTAATATACATTTTCTCAAATCATTATTATTACAGAAATTTATTAAATTCAAAATGTCACACGGCAAAATGGAATAAAGATTATAGATAACAGAAGTGAATCTCAATGTGAATTTGTGGGAGCTGTAGGAGGGTCATGACTGATACAGTAGGATTGTTGCAAAATAAACAAAGTCAGGCGGGGTCAACACTGGATGTGTTGTGACCTTCATCGATGCATAATAACAATATTTTAAGGGAACAAAATATTTAATTTTGCAATAGCATGTCGCAAGCATTTTTAATATACTAATTTCCTTTTTGTTATTGTTTCTTCTTCTTCTTTATTTATTTACTTATTTTTTTGTGTGGGTCTAATGGGGTCATTCAGCATAAGTATTAGTGGAGGCTCGATCCACCGTCTGATAATCGCGAGACATATTCAGCTCTACAGTGTATACTTATCTCCAGAGCTGGAGCGAAGCAGTCAACGTAATCTCGAAGAGACGTTCACTTGGCTAATGAAAACAGGGCGTTGGACGCCTTCACTACACTTAATGATGCAAGTTAATCAGTGTGTGGGAGGCAGCTCCTGTCTTAACACCTCATTAAAGACAAGCTAAACATGTTTTTAAATGTGTGCCGAGGCAGCAGAGGAGATTAGTACTTTGCAGAGCTCATTATAGGGTTGACCCTTCAAGGGAGGTAAGTTCAGACAAATGAAAGCTCTTGATTCAAGGAACTGGAGCTAACTTCTGTTTTGTTTTTTAGATCGAATGTGCTGACTTTCCTATCTCCTTTATCGGATTAGTACTTTCCCATGAATATTATGAGAACAGTAATTAGAATATTTCTCTATATATTGTTCTTCTGTTCTTATATGTATACGAACTCAAATTAAGTTGTATATATATATATATATATATATAAAATTATAATATATATATATATATATATATATATATATATATAATATATATTATATATATATATATATATATATATATATATATATATATATATATATATATATATATATGCATGCTCATTCTTTTCTTCATATTTCATTTTCCTTATCCATAATATTATTATGTATATGACCTTTGAATTTATACCTTCATATTCTCTTTTATTTTCTCTATTTATTCACTTTCATTTTCCTTCATTCTTTATCTCTTTATTCTATCTATCTTTTCACTTCTTTTTTTTCCCTTTTTTTTTGTTTATTCTATCTCATTTTCAAAGAATCATGTGAAGAAACAGTCAGAACCTACGGCAGCTTTTTCTACATGGAGAGACAGAACTTGTTGTGATTTTTAAGATTCTGAAGAAATCCAATACATCAAAGCAAGTTAGTAAATATAAAAGGCAACATGAATCTCAGAGGAGAAGAAGATTTTCTCGCTCCTCCGATGATGGTTATACTATACTGAGATTTCTCAGAATCTTAAAAATCACAACAAGATCTGTGTCTCCATGTAGAAAAAGCTGCCGTAGGTTCTGACTGTTTCTTCACATGATTCTTTGAAAATGAAGATAAACAAAAAAAAAATGAAAAAGAGAAGTGAAAAGATAGATAGAATAAAGAGATAAAGAATGAAGGAAAATAAAAGTGAATAAATAGAGAAAATAAAAGAGAATATGAAGGTACAAAGTCAAAGGTCATATACATAATATTATGGCTAAGAAAATGCCAGTTCGTCTTGGCCCGCCATGACATTGAACCGTTTTAATTTTCGCTGGGGATGAGTCATCTGCGAGAACAAACTTCTTTGCGTATAAAGCCAAAGAAATGTTTAACAAATAAGTCTATAACGTTGTAAGTTCTTATACAATAACAGCCTTATAGGAAATTAATACATAAGTATTTTTTTAGAAACTAATTTTATTTGAATTAAATATCGAAGGTAAATCTAAAAAATTATCTCGTGCATAAAAATACGTACATATATCATATACCTTCTAACTGGCATTAGTAGTTCATGGCCCATTTAGATACATTCTTTAGAATGCAGCAGGTGAGTAGAAAAAAATCAATATTTAATAGGCTTTCAATTCACACCAATATGACTTAAAAGAAATGGTTATAACTGACCATAATTATTAAAGGGGTGAACCGGTAAGCCAGCGGAAGGCCTCGGTCAGATGACCAAAAGCTCCAACGGTGGGTCATCATCTGACTAAGACCCGCGTCAGGAAACACGTGTCCTGTTTCCTGACGAACCTTACCTAACCTGACCTAACAACACCAATATGAGAGGTGTAGTCACAGCTGGTCAGAGCAGAAGGAAAGCAACCACAATGGGCTTAGATACTCATTCCGTCGATCTTCACCACAAAAATGGAAGTTAAATTCGGGATTCAAATGTCATTTCAAGTGTTATTCCCTTCCCCCCAGCTACATGTTCTTCTGTCAGCTCTTCTCCTCCCATCATCAGCTGCTCACCTGTCAGCTGATCGGTCGTAAACAGGTCTAAGTGGCCTTAGGTCACTTCGAGGAACCAAGGGACGTGAAGAGTGGTACTTCCAAGTCAAAACCTGCTTGCTGCAAGGCAACCCAAGTCGTGGGAAACCACGAATTAGTTGCCTCCACAGTGGTATCTGATATATTATTAAATTATGCCCAAATAACCCACACTCTGGAGAGGAAACTTTAGTGGCCGTTTCTGTGTGTCTTGGACTATTAACAAATTACAGTGTGAAAATGACCAATAATAACAAACATCAGCAATACATGATATAGATTATATATATATATATATATATATATATATATATATATATATATATATATATATATCAAAATATATGCATATTTTGATATCACCTGTTTACTGTGATCTTTTTGCATATATATATATATATATATAATAATATATATATATATATATATATATATATATATATATATATATATATATATATATATATATATATATATATCGTAAAAGACGAAGAAATTTCAGATAAATATAATATAAACCACGTTGATAAAGATCACGTAAAACATAAAACTGCATTTGTAACCGGATGTAATTTATGTAAAGAGAATGAAAAATATAAACATGAAGGATTGGACTCTAGACAGATACAGACCCAAAGAAATATTACACAGCTACAGTCAAGATATATGCAAGAGAAAAGGTTGTCAGAGTATTCTCTTACTCTTTTATCTATGACTGGATTCAGCCGCAAACACAGACATTCGTACAGATAAGAGAGTAGCACATATTTAGGCAGATGAGTAGAGCAAAGCCTTAGTTCTATGTTACAGAGGCACAACTACAGCCAGGGAGAGAAGGTTCAGAGGCATGGAATACACAGATCGTGAGGAACAAATGAGGCCACAGTTTTAACCACAGACCGTAACAGACATCGTCATGAATACCTTCACAAACACAGCCAGAAGTTAGGACCATGCAATTATTATTTGCTTAAAAAAGGATTAATTTAGATTAATGAAGTACCTAAAGTTATAGATTTCCATGAATTAAAATACAGAAAGGCGCAATGCTTAAGGTGGCGGATGAGAAGAGAGAAGAAAGAGTAGCGGAGATACAGGAGAGATGAGAGGATGGAGAAGGAGAGCATAGAAGCAGGAGAAAAAAAAAGAGGGAAAAAAAAGAGAAGAGTGCCGGAGGAGAGGGGAAGAGTGGAGAGGAGAGGCAGGCTTCGTCATCTATCACCAGGACCGCAGCAAGCGCAAGAAAGGGTCGGGCTTGAGAACATTCCGCAGTAATCATATGTTTCCAGTGTGTCTACCATTTTAACTGACGGCACACAGAGAAGGCGCGCCACAAGTAAACGTGGGAAATGGGATAAAAACCTGGGTGGAGTTTTAGGGAGCGATGGAAGAGAGGGTGTAGGGTAGTGTGTGGGAGTGTTGGGTGGAGTGTGAGGGGCTAGGGATTTGCGATGGTATGGAGTGTAGAAGAAAGGAGATCTGGATTAGTGTGTGGATTGCAAGATGTGGGGTAGAGTTTGGAGGTTGAAGGAACGGGGTTGCAGTGGTTGTAGTGGTGGTGCTTCCGATAGTTTTTGGGATGTTGGTAGTGCTGGTGGTTGTGGCTAGTAGTAAGGAAGGTGGTTGGAGTAGCAGTGACAATAGTCAACTAGTCACCAACACCAAGGTATTGAACAATACCTTTCTCAATAGCATAGTTACATATGGGGAACAAAAGCTTCCATGTTTCCCTTACACATTCCATCACACAGGATAGATATCATATATGAGGTAATGAAATGTATCGGCATGAATCGTAAGATTTCAGCAAGAAGATGAGATATCAAGCATTTTACAAAGAGTTTAGTAGCAACGGCACGGAAACCTCAGAGGATTCGTTGCATCAGAGCTGGAGTTACTATTACTAAGAAATCTCTCAAGGTGGCCTCTTCCACACACCGAGAAATGGAATTTATGAATATATCATCATAATTACAAGACAGAAAAAATAGATACATTACTGCCGGAGATGGGAGGGAAGATGTGAGGAAGACAAGATGGTGAGGTGGTGGCTCCAGTGGTGGTGGCTCCAGTGGTGGTGGCTCCAGTGGTGGTGGCTCCAGTGGTGGTGGTGAAGAGTACAAGTGTGCTGGAAGGTGGTGGTTGTCGTGGTGGTGGTGGTACTGGTGGCGATGGAACTGTTGGTTGTGGTGATAGCAGGGGTGTTAGTACCGTGTGGTGGTTGTGATGGCATTTGTGGTGGTAGTTGGGTGGGGGAATTGGTGGTACTGTATGTGGACAAGAATTTGTGACAAGGGAGGTGGAAGGTGCAGGTGAGTGCTAAAGATGGTAGTAAGCTTGATGATGGGTGCTGAGGTGGAAGCAACTCTGATGGTGGGTGCAGGTGGGTGCTGAAGTGGTAGAAACTCTGATGATGATGGGTGCCGGTGGAGTGGGGGGGGGGAGGAGGGGAAGAGACAGGTAGCCCTGATAATGTGCTCACCTCGTGGCCCCACCTGAGGGTATTGGACTGCAGGCGGTGTTCTCGTGGGAAACTGCAAGACCATTGTTATAAAAAGAGCACTGAACTAGAACTCCCCTCCTTTAGCATGACGAGCTCCGGGATATTGCCTGCAGTAAACCTTCCACTGAATGTAATACACCTTTTTGTAATTGCATATTGCGATTTGTTGGCTTTTGTTGCGTCGTTGCTCAGCTTTTCCTTACGCTGAGATTTCTGCTACAAAATCCCATAACTGAGTCTGAGGTTACCTAACGTACGAGTATGGCAAAATAATTTATGCTGCCAATGTTAAAAAACTTCTCTTGCATATATTTTATGACTTTTCTCTCCTTTTTTCTGTTTTCATTTCCGTCATTGCCTTTGTACTTTGTCTGCGGGTTTCGTTTACGCGCTACTTCTTCTGAGAATTGTTTTGGAAGTTAGATCATTCTTGGAAGAGAGATTACAACTGTACGCTGATTATATCACTCCTTGTAGGATCACTTATCTCGTCTTTTCATCTCATTGCTCAAGAATACTGGATCCAAATCTTTGTAAATGGTGGTTTTAATAACATAATTCCTTAGGTTAACCATCAATCGAGGCAGATCCTTCTGGCGTCTTTTCTGTCAGTACGTCTCTCCTCTTTCTCTCCCGGAGTGCATCGCTGCGTTACATCTCCTACTCGGGTCTTTCTTCTCTCAACACATTATCCTGATCCGCAACAGCTGCAGGACGAGGTTCCTTTTTGTCTACCCTTGCACAAAAGCGAATTTGTTTTACGCGATCGCATTACCCTGGTGACCATAAAAGGTGATGCAGTTCACGACACGGACCACGCCGGGTAATAATTACACCTGCTGTCTCGGGCCACGTTTTTATAACAGGGCAACAAAAGTGGAGTTCCAGAGGTAATGTGTGTGTGTAGGAAGCGGGGAGAAGACGCCTCTGCTTCTCAGCACCACGCTACCTCTGTTTATTTTCTGATGGTCTAAAGGAAGAATCGTGAAATATGTTGAAATTTCGATTGCCGAATATATATATATATATATATATATATATATATATATATATATATATATATATATATATATATATATATATATATATATGTATATGTTTTCGAATGTGTGTGTATGTGTGTGTGAGCCCTATCATCCCCATTCTTACGATTTCGTGAGTCATGCCTCCAGCATGACTCACGAAATCGTAATAACACAACTGCAAACAAATACGGAACAGGTGGGGCTTGTACCCAGTGAGTTTTAGGATTCACTTGCCATGGCTTCTTAACTTCTATTTTTGCTCCAAAATTCCATTTCTTGTCTCTTAAAATCACCTGTTCCAGTCCACCCTATCATGTCCTTTAAAACTCTAAGGTTTGCGTATTGTGCATTTATAGCAGATCTACATCTTTAAGTGAGGTTTCCAATTTTTTTTTTTTTTAGCCTCGGTCTGTATTACAATTCAATCTGCATTTCCTTTCCTTAATTTTCAAGTCATTGCACTTGCTGGGCTATGGATTCCAGTGACAACTTGCTTGATCAACTTTCCAATGTGTTCAGTCATCCTGTAGCCTGAGACCGGGGATATATTGATCTCTTGTTCCCTGGAACATCTCTCACATGTTTCAGCAGAGAGATGATGAAGAGGTTGCTGCAACTGCGGGGAATCGGGTGGAAGTCGGGAAAGAGGGGAAGTGGAAGAAGGAGTAGAGTATGCAAAAATTGAAGGAATGGTGGGAAGTGAGACTGAAAGATGGAAATGAATGGTTTGAGAATATAGTGGGGGAAGTGAGTGTCGTGGATAAAAACAAGAGAAATTTAAAGAGTGAGAGGAGAGGGTTGGAAAGAATGAGAGGTGCAGAGTGAGAAGGGAAAGGGGAGAGGGAGTAGGGAAGAGAGGGTGTGGTAGTGAGTAGGGAGTCAGAGAGAGTTGGTCACACATTGGACTGACAACCCAGGGAACGAAGGACCTATTTACGAGGGGAAAAGTGCTGCTGTTTCCACTTTATTATGGGATTCCCAACCAACATCACCATCTCTATCATCATCACCCGAATCACAACCAACACAAACACCCTCCACCACCACCACTACCACCACCACTACCATCACCACCACCATCACTATAGTACTGATGTGGTTTATTACAAGACTGGAGTTCAACTTTAATTTGGCCAATTTCACACAAATTTCGACGATTCACAGCTTTCTCAAACATTTACTGCAAAAAATTTTTTTTTTAGCTAAAATATGTTTTTATTGCCGGGTAGCAACATGCTGAAGTTACTGCTACTATTAATCCATCATTACTTTCACTGCTACCATCACTTAATAGCTTTATCAATTAGGCCAGCAACTAGGAGGTCTGGTCTGGGACCAGGCCTCGGGGAGGTCACCTCTGGAAGCGACTCCAGGTAAAATTACTGCCTCTGTTACCACCAATATTACTCCCTCTGTTACTTCCATTATTACTGCCACATTACCATCACTGGCACACAGACGACTCACATGAGCATTATAGAGAGCAGGAGAAGTAGAGATATAGAAACAATATAGTTTCAAAAAATGTGTACCTTAATTCCAAATAAATGCTTTCAAAAGGAAGTCAAGAGGACCGGCCCGAGTTCTGGAGCTAAATGTCAAGGAAACGTCTTCCTCAATGTCATTACTGGTAACCAAGTTAAATACAAAAAAAAAAGACAATATTCCTGGTAGATCACCATACCTGATCACGAGAAGAGTGGGGGTGAAGTGACTTTCCAAAACTCCCACCCAAAGTAGGTAAGGTAAATACTACTAGGGGAAGAAACTACAAAAACTCAGACCCAAAGAAATTTGAAGTTTTACAGCGGTCCGCTAGATGGCAGTGCGGGCGACGACTCACTGTAACAGTATCTCGGAGTCTGAAACACCCTAAGCCCAATTTACCGACTTTTCCGTCACACTCAGAAACATGAAAACTAATCTGGATAATTACAAGTAATGATCTCTCTCTCTCTCTCTCTCTCTCTCTCTCTCTCTCTCTCTCTCTCTCTCTCTCTCTCTCTCTCTCTCTCTCTCACACACACACACACACACAAACACACACACACACACAAACACATATACATACAAAGAAGGCCAAGTGTCTATCGACAAGTGCCTCTGACAACCGGTAACTAACTGTTAGAATAACAATATAATATCTTGGTGGTAGTCAGCCTCTCCTCGGAAGCCGTGTCAGCACCTACCTGAAGGGCGTAACGCCCGCACCCACCACTCAGCCCAGGCTCATCACTTACTGTGGAACAAACAACGCCTTGACAGCCGCGGCTTGTTCACCGTCCAACGTCTAGCTTGAAATTGCTGGCTTTACAGGTGGGCCGATGTGTGTATTGGCTTGATGGTGTGTGCTCGTCCATATGGGGGCTGCGACTCCCACACAATCTCTCTATCTCACTCAGAGCTTCGCTCTTTCCTTTTTACCCTTCTCTCAACTGGTGGGATTAATAGCTGAGGTTGATCATCTTCCTGTTTCTTAGGTTGAATGATAGCGCAAAAAAAAAAAAAAAAAAAAAAAAATACATCCTATTCATGACAAAAAAAATAATATCGTTGATTTTAATTGAGATGCATAAGATTATGTAAATTTAAGCTCATCTAATCAAATCTGAAGTCGAATTTTGAAGGAAAAATCACTAAACTAAATAACCTTGGAATTTCAAGTTTGCAGAAGACTTTATGATTGTGTATGTCTGATCCACTCTATAAAAATTGTGATATAATCACGAAGTCAGAATGTGCTAATATCAGTTGATTATGCATAAACCATTACCGTGTAAACTGATAGTTTACCTGTTGAAGAAGTCTAAAATTGAGGCTTGGCATTTCGTTTTTGTTCGGAATTCTAGTATGTCAGATTGTCACTCCGGTGTCACTGTGAGAAGTCCTGAGATCGCTCACCTGTGACTGATTCCAACTGATGATTCAACCCAGTCCATTTGCTGAGAATTTAGCCCAGGCCACTCCCTGAGAATTTGACCCTGGCCCCTCCCTGTGGGTTTAACAGAGACCCCTCCCTGTGAGTTTAACAGAGGCTCCTCCCTGTGGGTTTAACAGAGGCTCCTCCCTGTGGGTTTAACAGAGGCTCCTCTCTGTGGGTTTAACCCAAGCCACTCCCTGTGGGTTTAACCTAAACCACTCCCTGTGGGTTTAACCCAGGCCACTTCCTGTGGGTTTAAACCCACTTTCTGGTAAAACAAACCATCTGTTTAGATGTCATATATAAAGTTTGCCTTCCCCTGTTCCTTACCCAGTTCACTGAGCTTCCCTTTTATCTCGAAACTATATACGAGTAAGCATCTACTAACATTCCTGTGACTCATTTGTGCTTTACGCTTCCGTGTTCCATAATGTGTGTTTGTGTGTTGATCTGCGTTTGTAATTGCATTTGTATGTGTGTGTGTGTGTGTGCTCGCATAATTGTACTTACCTAATTTTACTTACCTAACTTCATATCACTGATTTTTTTTAATTTCTTGAGCTTGTGTATGTGTCTGAGTGTAAGTCTTTGTGTATGTACTCACCTAATTGTACTCACCTAATTGTGGTTTCAGGGGTCGAGACTCAGCTCCTGGCCCCGCCTCTTCGCTGTCCGCTACTGGGACTCTGCTCTCCCTGCTCCATGAGCTTTATCATACCTTGTCTTAAAACTATGTATGGTTCCCGCCTCCACTATATCGTTCGCTAGACTATTCCACTTCCTAACTACTCTATGGCTGAAGAAGTGCTTCCTAACATCCCTTTGACTCATCTGAGTCTTCAGCTTCCAGTTGTGTCCCCTTGTTTCTGTGTTAGCTCTCTGGAACATCCTGTCACTGTCTACCTTGTCAATTCCCCGCAGTATTTTGTATGTCGTTATCATGTCTCCTCTAACCCTTCTGTCCTCCAGTGTTGTTAGTCCTATTTCCCTCAACCTTTCTTCATAGGACAGTCCCCTGAGTTGTGGAACTAGCCTTGTCGCAAACCTTTGCACTTTCTCTAATTTCTTGACATGCTTGACCAGGTGTGGGTTCCAGACTGGTGCTGCATACTCTAGTATGGGTCTGACGTACACGGTGTACAGTGTCTTGAACGATTCCTTGTTAAGGTAACGGAACGCTAATCTTAGGTTTGCCAGTGTGTGTGTGCATGTTTGCGTGTCTATGTGTGTTTCGCTTCGTTATATAAGTATATGAATCTTTCATTCTCGTCTTCTATAATAAAATCAGTACAATTGAATTTAATTCTTAACATACATCAAGGGTGCCCTCATTCTCACTAATGAAATAGAGAATATAGCTTTTGAAGTGAATTTCCAGCAATCAGATAATCAAATGTTGCTACTTCACATATGTTAATTTACAAACGTGGCTGGAGTTTCAATATTATGCTTATAATTTTCAATTGATGTATGAGGTAGTTGCTCAAGGTTTCTGCAGCTGGAGTGAAAATAATGCTGATTATTATTGCTAGGTGAAACTTTGTTAATATAATTTAAAAATAAAAACATAAATTTCGATTCCTTAATTAATTATAACAATGCGACTTCTGTTGTATAAAACAGAACAGTGACAAATAATTAAATAAGGAAAATTGCTTATTCGCAAAGGACACTCGATTTTTAACAAATTTACTTTTAACATTTCCCTGTTTATACTGTAATTTTATTTTTAAGTATACACTTTAAATATCAATGGAACAAGTTTGTTTAGGTGGAAGTAACGACAGCGTGGCTCTGAAAGGATGCTGGTCACCACAGTACAGTCCCCATTGTGGCACATTAATGTATAAACCATCTCTATAACTTTGTTACAGTTATCTTTAGGATTAGTAGTTAATAAATACCTAAAAATCAAGTTGAGCCCTATGAAATTAATGAGTTATATCGTGAGAATGAGTTTTCTCCTCTAGCAACGAAAGAATTAAATCCCATTAATGCTAAAAATTATGCACCCCAGAAGCTTACCACTTTCCAAATTGCAGCAATAAAGATACAATTTATTTAAAATTATAAAAAATTTACCACTGAAAATAAATTAAGAATACACACAAAAAAATGAATCAATAAAAATCAATAGGTAGAAATCCGGAAACCAAGTAGTTTACAGAGTCATAAGAGCAGGGAAATACGAGTTTGTGTTCCTCAAGTCCCTTGTGTGTCACCACTGGTCGAAACCTTAGGGAGATGTTCTGGCATTTAATATTACAAGATATGATCCTATACGACGTCTTGAGTATATTACAAAGGTTCAAAGTTGTTGTTATCTATGAATGAGTGGCTTCTTGAACCTAATAAAGCTATTTTCTTAATTCGAAATTTCGAAATCTCGGATATATTATGGCAAAATTTTAAAAATCCCAAGTAAATATAGCAAACTGCAGGATTTTTAAAATTGCTTGTTTTAAAGCAGTGAAGCAATAATAACTTTTGTTCTGTTATAAATTTGACAATTTTTAGCAAGATGGTAGACACTCTATTCTAATAAATAGTAAAAATTTACAACATTGACAGTAACAGTATAGACATAAGGTACATGTTCACAGTGCGTATTATACATGCATCTATCCTAGTAACCAGAATAGTGACTAGTTAACCAGCAAAAAAAAAATACTAGCCAAATACTATTAATAGTCTGTAGCAAGATATTATTGTGAATTTCTCTATAAATATAATAAAATAAATCTTATGGCAATCTTTGAGGCAGCTTTGGAGATTCTTTTTTTTTCCAAAATGTGAAGGTTCATTTTACTTACAGAGTATAACGATGTTTAGTTACCTTGTCAGTGTGACGTGTGGAAGTGTGACGTCTCGCGATGGATAATAAACGTTGCACAGTGACCTTATCTTTTGAATATAATATACTGAAATACTCGTTGGCAATATTACATTTAAGCAAGCTCGTGATGATCACAAGCTTCCATATTTTATATCTCGAGCTTCGAGCTTTTATCAATATCAGTGTCATTACAATCAGATGTTCCCCAGAAGCCTCTCATTTATGCTGCTGCCAAGAGTCACTCGAAAAAGATGGGAATTTTCTTCAGGTTCTCAAGCTATCTCAATTACCAGTAACATCAGCTCCACAAAAATCTCATTCACCCTTGTCTAGATTACTTCTCTCGCCTCTGGGGAACTTCCTTCTCCACTAGCTTCTTTAATGCAATCCAAACTTCGTTTCTTCTCTGCATTTGACCTCACTTCTCGGTTTGATTTCATTAGCGTCTTCGTCTTCCGATCGTATCCTTGTAAAGATGATGCACTGATGAGAATATAATAAATTACATTTGTGTTTTTGTCAATATTACTGTGTCGATAGTCTATCACACACACACACACACACACACACACACACACACACACACACACACACACACACACACACACACACACACACACACACATAAACACACACATACACACACACACACATATGAAGAAATGAGGAAGAAATCTCAGTAAATTCGTTCCAAGGGACGCTTGCTAAGACTGATAGCGTGTTGATTTGCAACACGAAAGGCCTAAAGCTGTTATTCAACTCCCATTGTGGGTGTTTTGCAACATTACTTTAAGTTTGGTTAAGTGAGGTTTCTAAGTTAGGTTTCTTCCAAAAATATTTTTTTATATCATTGTTAATGGAAAAAAATATATATAATTTGTGACCATTATGTATATTAAAGCATAACAAAATTTCTCAAGCTGTTAATTATAAAATTATTTTAGTTTATATAAATCGAGCACCTTAGCCACTATTAAACAGAGATATAAATAGGGAATTTAATTCACTACTCAGAAATCAGTACTTTTTTCACCTGTCACGCTAACGGCATGCCGTATTTTCCAGCATATAAGGCGCGCCTTTTTTCCATAAGAAATCTTGGTAAATCGCCCTGAGCCTTATATGCTCAAGGTCAGGTCAAGCGTTACACTTGACCGTAAAGTATCAGGGTCATTAGCCCTTGAATATGATTACTGATATACAGTTATGATACTTCTGTCTTGCGCATTATATTCCACAAAATACGGTACGTTCTAACACATTTTCCTAGTATGATTACCAAGACTCCTCTGACTGTATTTGAACTACTCCCACCATGACTTTTATGTACATCTGGCATTGATTAAAGCTAATTATGACTGTAAACCGCTAACTCAGAATCAACCGATTACTCTGTAAGCTGTTCCCATTTTCACATCCTGTCTTCAGTGCTTGCCAAACGTTGTTTAAATATACGCGGCAGTAATAGCGTATAAATGCAAATATAAAATTATATACTCCAAGATATATAATAATTATAATTAACTACCTATATAAATTAGGACAGATATTAAGGAACATGACTGACTTGCAATTGTCAGTTTTACCATTGCAGCATAAAATGTAGTATCTTCGAGGCCCGTTCAGTGTTGATAATTATGTGTGAAAGTGGTTAAAGCAACACTTGCAGCTACCCACACAGAGCTTCTGAATCGGTATAGATGTAAACTTGCAATTGCAAGGACACAGGTTCGATTCCGGGTGCTACTTATGCATTTTTTTTTATTTTCACAGCGTGCTGAGATTCTCATTGGACACACACACAAAAAAAAAATACTGAAGACTAAGTAGAGTTCATAGCGAACACTGCGTTTAGAGATAAACTTTCGCTCTTCTACAAATACAAACACATTAATGTAAATGCGAAGCTGAAACCATTAATATAAATGCGAAGCTGTAATTGCTCTATACGATAAACAAGATTCAACAATATAACAGCATCTGTACTAGATGTAGATGAAGATGTATTGACCATCGGTGCTCTTATTCTATTCAGGTTGACTCTTAATTTACACTAATGGTCATCAGGGGCGAAGCATGCTGAGAAAAAAATCATTTACAGTTAAAATGTTGGACATTTAATAGGCAATTCTTCGCCTTTACGCTGACGTGTGTGGCATAAAGAGTGACTGGACACCGACGCCCGCTAATTTATTGCCTTTTTATCAAACGTTACACATCATGGTGAGTGTTTTGTTGTGGCTGCTCTTATCTTGAGCTGAGAAGTGAGTGTGTCATCTAACGCTGACTATAAACTGCCTGTGTTAAAATCACATTTTTTTTTCAGTGGGACGTCTGAGGGAAATCCTTCATCCTGTGTTTCAGTCAGCGCATACAGTAAGACGTTTGATTGTAAATATCGCCCGTGTTACAGTCAATGTATTCACTGAGACAGGTGATTATAACCTGCCTTCACGTGTTGCACTCAGCATATTCATTGGGATTTCCGACTGTAACCAGCTTTCCTGTACTACAGTCAGTATATTCAGTGGGAAGGCTGACTGCCTTGTTTTTCCCACCTCTGAATCATTACAGTTATGGGATAAGTGAAGTGTTAACTGAAAAATGCCTAAATTTTGAAAAAGAGAGAAAAAATATTTTCTCTTGGAATTGCCCTTTGAAGTGCTGATATTTCCACGTTGTTCTCGACGCTGATTGATATGCGGGTTTTGGTTACTTTTATTTATTGAATAGTTTATTAGTTTATTCACGCTATATAGTTTGTCCGCTGTTAGTAGAACAATAGTGTCTCCCTCAGAAAAAAAGAATATTTTCGTTTTCGTAATAGTAAAGCTGAAACACACACACACACAACATATATATATATATATATATATATATATATATATATATATATATATATATATATATATATATATATATATATATATATATATATATATAAATATATATCATATATATATATATATATATATATATATATATATATATATATATATATATATATATATATATATATATATATATATATATATATATATATATATACACTGAGAGGTGTTTGTGCGTCTCTCAGTATATATACGCTGTGAGTTTACTTTCATCACTATTGAAGCGACTAAAGCATCCTTGATTGATAGTTCATTGGTACAATATTACCTCAGTAACTCATGTAATCACTAGGTTTTGAGCCTGTAAAAAGTAGCTGGCAGTTCATCTATCTTTTGTTTCCAGAATTTTTAGCATTTGCCAGAGCCATAAGGTAGGAATATTGTGAGCTACCGTACAACTTACTACCGCACAGCTTACTAAATACACGAGGCAAACTATTCAGCAACTCACTAAGTCCAAACAGTGAAGGCTGTCTCTATTTATTTTATTCTCTATACTGAATGTCATATTTATATTAGGCTTTTATAGTGGTTTGTTCAGTGTAAGTAGGGGTGGTGGAAACTCGACCCTCCGTCCGCTATAGTGACTTTAATATGAGCACCTTGATGGGATTAGACCAGAGTGAAGTCTCCTTCGGTTACGGTGGAGATGCACAGGAGTTAGTGAATGAGGAACTCTTTAGGTAACGCTCTCCTCAGCCTTGAGGTTTTCAAAGCGCATTCCCTCGGGCAACGCTCCTTTCAAAGGGTTCTATTTCACCTTCCTAAGAAATTATTCGCTTTGAGTTTAGCAGCTCTGTTGTTGAGAAAAGAAAATCGTGGGACTGAAGAGAAGAGGTCTGAGCTTGAGAATTTAATAGTTTGTTTACACCCGAGTAATTATTGTATATATCTCATGGAGGTACAGCAGTTTCTGAAATTTATGTAACTTCTCCCTCTATCTATATACCCCTCTCTATTCTCTCTCTCTCTCTCTCTCTCTGGATCGTATAACTGGATCCTTATTATTAATTATGAATAAGTCTGAACCCATTGAAAATTCCCTGATTAGAAGAAAAGAGGAAAATAAGACCAGAAAAAGTTACAAGAATGTTGAATTTCCCTGACATCTTCAACAGCATGAACCAAACAAAATAGACCATAGTTTCTCATAAATATATATTGATAGATAGTCGGAGTGGGTTCTGAGATCAGGAAGTGTGTGTGCTACAACTATTGGAAAATTAAAATTTTGTATGACTAAATAAAGAAGGCAGAGGCCTGCTCTAGTAGCCACATACACACACACACACACACACACACACACACACACACACACACTCAATCGACAAGTGCCTTTGACACCTGATAACTCACACACAGACGAGACACCCTTATTGCTTCCAGCCTCACCTGAGTAATCAATGAAGAGCATGTGGCGCCATCATCGTCAAACCCCTGGAAAACACATTACCAACGACAACCCCTCATTACTTTACTAAAGAAGACAACCTATCATTACGTTACTAACGATGACAACCCCTTATTACGTTACTATCTTCATCAAGGAGGATATAGTAATGAGTCTTGGGTGTCTTTCTTTAGACGTGTCTGAGAACTGGTGTTAGTAATGGCTTATTTACTGGTGATTTGCAACAACGGTGAATATATTCAATAAAGTCGTAACACCAACAAGTGGTAAGTAGACGTTTAATGCAGTGAAGTCTTTTATGAGGTCTTCATTTCATCCACCTGTCGTTGGATATACCCTAAGAGATGTGCATATTGAGGTGTATATACACTAAGAGAATATATACCTCAGAGATATATACCTAAGAGATATATACCTCACGGTGATTACGTAATGAAATATACACACTTCCCTGTGAATATACATTGTTGTTAGTAAACAGTCACTTAATGCAGTGTAGTCTTCACCAATAAATATTGCACTACATGCATTCAGTGTCTATTTACAAACAGTATATTTCAGTGTATAATCACCGGGAGGTGTATAACACTTAGTGCATATACACCAAAATATGTGCATCCATATATATATATATATATATGTCGTGCCGATTAGGGAAAACTGGTCAATTAGCAAGAACTCGTCTAAAATTAAGTCCTTTCTAAAATTTTCTCTTATACGTTTAAAGATATATTTTTTTCAATTATGTTAATGTAAAAATTTATAATTTTGTACCAAGAGAAACTTTGAAAACCTACCTAACCTTATTACAACAAGCCCAATTTAATTTAGCCTAACCCAACTAAATATATTTTAGATACGTTAACATTAATTTAATAATAAACAAACACAATGAAATATATTTTTTTCGTTATGTTCAGAATGATTTTGGCGAAATTATTGCATACACAAATTTTCACTTGTCTTATATGGCAAGGTGAGCGTTGCTATTTAAGCCAAAATCGCAAGTTTTACCTAATCGGCACGACATATATATATATTATACTGAGAAGTGTATCCCTCAATGTATATACACTGAGTTTCTATTTTAATCACTATTTTAGGGATTAAAGTTTTTTCGATATCATTGTACAAGTTA
The DNA here is from genome assembly GCA_009830355.1 of Cherax destructor. Classification (NCBI taxonomy): domain Eukaryota; kingdom Metazoa; phylum Arthropoda; class Malacostraca; order Decapoda; family Parastacidae; genus Cherax; species Cherax destructor. Next base: position 43,165 of record WNWK01000461.1, read on the forward strand.
ATTACATTTCTTAACGACCCTCGAACAATCGATATGGTATGAACAAACTAACAGGTGTCTTGCGTGTTTTTGTTTCTGATTTTTTGCACATTTTAACGTCCAAGAATCTCGTCGATATAGGTTGGTATGTGTGACCGTACGAGCTGGTCATGAAGCTCCTGGTGTTATTGACATTGTTTAATAATCTCAACGAAAGCAAAACAATATATTCTGTTGGAGTTGTCCTGATTTGTGTATGGTACCGATCACCTACAACTGGCCACCGCTATCAAAACATCATCATCACCTCTTCTTCAATTTTACCTTTTGTAATTCCCATACCTATACACTATCACCACCCATTTCTCGCCACTACTATCCTACTCACAACCACCACCGATGACTACTACTAGTACCACCCTTCACAACTACCGCTACTACTCACTCAGCTTCATCAAGGCACCACCACCACCACTTTTCATAAACATCTCAACATCACCAGCTTACTACCACCATTACAACAACACCAGCTCACTACCACCATTACAACACCACCAGCTCACTACCACCATTACAACACCACCAGCTCACTACTACTTAAATTCGCAACAACTATAACACCTACAAAAATCACAACCCATCTTGAAAATTTCTACATAAATACAAGTTTACAATTACCACTGCAGGTAAGACACCTATGCAGTGGTCAAGACATTAAGAAAACATTTCGCTACTGAAGCAGTCACCTGTGGCGAAACGTTTCTTTAATGTTTTGGTTAGTGAAGATGTATCTTTTTCCTACAATTTGTCGGTATCACCATAACACTTCCACCGTCACCACTACAACACCGCGGTTCACAACCACCACTACAACACCATGGTTCACAACCATCACTACAACACCATGGTTAACAACCATCACTACAACACCATGGTTCACAACCACCACTACAACACCATGGTTCACAACCATCACTACAACACCATGGTTAACAACCATCACTACAACACCATGGTTCACAACCACCACTACAACACCATGGTTCACAACCATCACTACAACACCATGGTTCACAACCACCGCTACAACACCATGGTTCACAACCACCACTACAACACCATGGTTCACAACCATCACTACAGCACCACGGTTCACAACCACCACTACAACACCACGGTTCATAACCACCACTACAACACCACGGTTCACAACCACCACTACAACACCACGGTTCACAACCATCACTACAACACCACTGTTCATAACCACCACTACAACACCACGGTTCACAACCACCACTACAACACCACGGTTCATAACCACTACACCACCACAAGCTAACAACCACCGTTATTAAATTAGACACATATGCAACACTTGGGTATCTTTATTGAGGAAACGTTTCGCCACACAGTGGCTTCATCAGTCCAATACAAAGTAGAAAGGTGTAAGGAGAGGAGGAGTTTGAGGTTATCAGTCCCTCGGCCTGGAGTCGATGTGTTCAGTCGGTTCTCTGAACCATTCATCTACATCCTGTCTGACACAGCAACTTCTTGGGATCTTGATACAAAGGGATTCTTCAACATTTGTCCAAACCTTTGGACAAGGACTTACTTCGACTAGTGGTTGATACCACTATGACCTGCCTCCTCCTGCTGCATCTCACCTGATTACAGCATATAAGCCACCTCTACGGCCTTGTGCTACACTTCTAACAAGATTGATGGACTGAACACATCGACTCCAGGCCGAGGGACTGATAACCTCAAACTCCTCCTCTCCTTACACCTTTCTACTTTGTATTGGACTGATGAAGCCACTGTGTGGCGAAACGTTTCCTCAATAAAGATACCCAAGTGTTGCATATGTGTCTAATTTAACAACTTGTCGGTTCTCTGAACCATTCATCTACTAACAACCACCACTATAACACCACCGGCTCACAACCACTATTACAACACCAATAACTCCCATCAGATGACAACCACCACCACCATCACACACCACCACAACCACACACCACCAACAACACACCCCATCACCACCACACACCACCACCACACACCACCACACACCACCACCACCACCACCACCACCACCACACACCACAACCACCACCACCACCACCACACACCACAACCACCACCACCACCACCACCACCACCACCACCACCACCACCACCACCACACAGAGACAGAAGACAGAGACAGGATGTTCCAGAGATGGGACACAGCAACAAGGGGTCACAGTTGGAAGTTGAAGACTCAGATGAATCACAGGGATGTTAGGAAGTATTTCTTCAGTCACAGAGTTGTCAGGAAGTGGAATAGTATGGGAAGTGATGTAGTGGAGGCAGGATCCATACATAGCTTTAAAGAGAGGTATGATAAAGCTCATGGAGCGGGTAGAGTGACCGAGTAGCGGCCAGTGAAGAGGCGGGGCCAGGAGCTGTGAATCGACCCCTGCAACCACAACTAGGTGAGTACACCACCACCACCACCACCACCACGCCACCACCACCATCACCACCACACACCACCACCACCACCACACACCACCGCCACCACACACCACCACACACCACCGCCGCCGCCGTCGCCGCTGACACCACCGCCACCGCCCCCGCCACCACACACCACCACCTCACACCTCAAGTATCCCAAACACGTTCCAATCACCGCATTTCTTTAACTCTGAAACACATTCACCTCGCGCGTGCCTGTGGCTGAGCCACGCGTTTGTGAGGGACAGTTTCCCACTGTGAAGAAACTTACCACCCACTGCCAACACAACATCGCAGGATATATACACTGTGAGGTGTATGTTTCTCTGTTTAAGGGATTAAAGTATTCTTGACTGGTGGTAAAAGGTAAGTTGTAGCCTTAATGACCCCTCGTGTAGTCGATAGGTTTTTCAACTCCAATCACCAGCCTAACCCACTTATTAAAGCTTGCACCACGTCAATGCTCACCCACACCAGACCCACATCGTGCCCACAAAAACACTTCACCATTCACTTTTCACCCCCTCCCGCATTTAAAGTAATCGTGCATGAAGAAGTAAGACTGTCAGCCTCACAGCTGTCTGGTGCAGCCATGATGTCTCGCCAGACACGGCAGCATTATCGTTTCAGATGGAACTTCTCATTATTGAATTTACGATGTCGTATTCCCGTTATGTGGCGGCGCTCAGGAATGCTGTGGAGGGTCCAGCCTGCTGGATGGTAAACATAATGTAATAACCTTGTCGTTCTAAATGATAGTTTTTTTGTGTGTGTGTGTGTGCACTAATTTATTTATGCGTGTAGGGGTCGAGTCACGGCTCCTGGCCCGTCCCTCAAATTGGCCGCTAATGGGATCAATCACAACTGGCTTCGTGAACCCTATCATTCCTAGTCTTAAAGCTATGTATCGATCATGCCTCTATCATTTTGTTCCCCACGTCGTTTCACTTCCTAACCTCTCAATGACTGAGATGTTTTTCCCGTGATTCACTTATGTTTTAAACTTCCGTCTTAAATTATTGGTATACAATACTGACAAGTTATAATCAAGCCACAGCAAAAGTAGTTGAAAAGGGATGACAGATTATAATAATAATAACTATTATTATTATTATTAATATGAGGGGCTAAACCGCTGTGGATAAATGGTCCAAGTCGGACAGAAACGTCGTCGTAAGCTCTTTCTCTCTCCTACGTGCGGGTTATTTGTGAATTGTTCCAGTTACGGTATTGTGCCCTTTTGCTCTTTTCGTTATTTGGAGGCTCGATCCTCTCTCCGTTAACTGCGGTCCGCTCAGGCTAAGGGAAAGACACTATCATGTACTTATTGATCCAGCCTAAAAGACTTTTTGCTTCCTTTAACTTTATGTACTTACGAAGTGTAGCCTTTGTGCTGGAGGGAGGAGGGTTCTTGATATATGTGAAGAGATCCAAGGAATTGGTGATTCCTACCAACTATAGGGCCGCCACCACTGACTGGGTCATCGTAAGAAAAAGAGCCGTGTCAGTATGTTTTCTGACAAATATGTTAGCAACGCCCCTGAAATTATGTTTAGCGTTCTCTTCGAGAGACGAGTCAGTGTTTACCTAACAGAATCAGAATCAGAGCTGCTTCCTAAACCTGTGGGGGCTGTGCTTTGGACTAAATTAAGATTTTGCGGTTAGTTTTTAGGCACTCTATTTTAATCCAATGATCGTTAACACAAGAACGTATGGATACACTAAAGGCCCAATATAATAATATTATATATAATATATATATATATATATATATATATATATATATATATATATATATATATATATATATATATATTTAAGGATTATATCTTATCTGCTGCAAGTAAATTTAGGATCTGCTCTGGCCGTGTTGAGAATCTTAAAAATGTATAATTAATATATCCTTAGATTCCATTAATTTTCGGACATATTGACACAACAGCTAAGGTTACTTAGAAAAATATACAGTGCTCCCCAAAAAACATACTTCCTAAGTTCGTGAAAATCCTGTCATGAGTATGATATATGAACCGAAAATGCTGTTGGATCGCATAATGGGAAAATGTCAGTTATTGACCTAATCTTGGACGTAGGACGAGGCAAGATAAATTTGGGTGTGAGGAAGTAAGGGTGATTGTGTGTGAGATATGACAAGGGGAATGAGACCATAAGCCAGATATTAGATCTTTCTGATGGCATTTTCGATGCAATTTTTCTGTTATTGAAGAAACCATCTATTGTCCACTTTTCCCTGGAAAATACATACAAGAGAAGAATATAGTATATTTGAGTTATTATTTTTTTTACGGTTCAAGAATACGACGTAATGGGGTCTACATTAAGCGTAATTTATAGCGTGAAGGACAAGTTGATGACGAGCGAAGAGGGAAATTACAGTGGAAGAGACGATCAAGTTTGATTGAGTGGAGATGGGTGTGCCGAGTGGTGGGGGAGGTGGATGTGAAGGGGGGAGATGGACGTGTGGGGGAAGTGGTGGTAGGAGGTGGTGGATGTTTGGGGGAGTGGTGTAAGGAAGTGTTTGTGTGTGTGTTACCATTTTGTCCTAGGCACATGTCGATTAGACGATAGACCTGTTGTATGTGTGTGTGTGTATGTAAGGAAACACTTTGAAATGTTTCTTCCCCGCCGGGAATCGAACCCGGGCCCTCCGTGTGTGAAGCGAGAGCTTTAGCCACCAGGCCACCAGGGCCTGTGTGTGTGTGTGTGTGTGTGTGTGTGTGTGTACTCACCTAGTTGTTGTTGCAGGGGTCGAGTCAAAGCTCCTGGCCCCGCATGTGTGTGTGTGTGTGTGTGTGTGAGTGAGTGGTTGCGGAGAGGGAAGGTTGTTGGTAGGGGGGGGAGAGTGTTAGTGGTACGTTGTGTACGTAGTGGATACCAACCAGAACTATCCTCTTCATCCGTAGATAGAACATGTGCTCCTCTCATTTCACAGACGTTGTATAACCCAAACGAGCTTAGCGCTTCCCCGTGAATGTAATGTATTTCCGGAGTCGTTCTTTTATCACATATGGAAGTCACCCGTAAGAAACTTCCCACATGGTGACACGGAACATCCCATTTTGTCCATACCATGATGACGATTATGATTGAGAATCATGGTGATGATGTGATAGTTATAATGATGATAAGGACTCAAACAATAGGAAGATATAAGAACACAGCATAAACATAAGAGTAGAGGAGCACTTCAGCAGGTCTTCTGGCCAATGTATGGTAATTAGTTTTAATACAAGGATATAACGTGTATACTTTGACTTATTTAAATAAACTGTGTCGGCAGAGTCTACCACTGTAGTACCTACTGACCCATGCCAGTCTCTTAAGTGGTAGTAACATGCAGCTGTGAGGAAGTGGTACTAAGTGACGTAATCAAATAAGTGTCCTTATACATAGGCTTGCGTGAAAAAAATAGTTTCATACATTGGTAGATATTACAGGAAACGTTTCAGTTACCAGTGGCTTCTCCAGTCCTTCAGAAGCCATTCGTGGCGAAACGTTTCTTTAATATATGTCCAAAAGTGTACAAAAGCGTCTTTTATTTGCATCACATAGGCATCAGCACAACACTGGAGAGGTATTGTCATCTCATTGTTGTGAAGCTCGGGGAAGTATCCATCTGGTTCATTTGATTCCTAGTGAAGACTTCTGTGGATATTGCGTGTTGGATTTAGTCAACAGACTAGAAATGAGCGAAGCAGCGTGTCTGTCTAGCAATTAGCGAACGGTGGATAGAGCTCTGAATGACCCTTCACGAATTTAATCCTTTCTTATAAATATATTCTCGCGAGTCTCTGCCCCTTATATCAGGCGGACTTTGTACTGAAGACCTTTGAAAAACAACACATAAAGCCAAAAATTAACGTGGTATGTATTTGTTAGCAAGATTATCTTCAAGAATAAAAACTTGCATTGTCTATATTAGGAGAAACGATTAATAAAGAGAAATTACCTAATCTAAATGAGGAGCCAAACACGCGGAAACAAGCAGAGCAAACACCTCCTTATTCAGAAGCAATGTGGCTGTAGAGGAAAGTTTATATTATGCAAAGTTAGGAAAGAAAAAATCCTAGAATGAGCGAAATTGGATTTATAATGCTTCGTGAAATGGAAATGCTGGAGACAAGAAATATAACGTCATAAAGTTAGCAGGATGTGCTGCGCCCGACGCAAACCCTCCAACTCCCTCTAGTGAAGTTCAAAACAAAAATTCACAAACTTTCAAGCGCTCATTGCTGAAAGTAGACACAGCTTTCACCCAACGAGTTTGCGGAGTTGAGGAAAAAACAGAGTCGAAACTCTAATTACAAGCGCTTTAACTTTGCCGGGAGTCGTGTTGACACAGCCATATAGGAACAGATACATGGCTTGTTTGATTGACTCGTTTGTACAACAGTCCCTGAAAGCTGTTTGCTCGTTAATGGACCTGGTGAGTAGGACTTAATGCGTTTCTGTAGATGCCGAGGTGTCCAATACATTTATGGCAAACCAATGAACTGGCTTTAGTGTTAACAGTTCCAGTGACCTTTCCTATGACTGATATGTCTGTTCCGGTACTTTACTTTATCGTAAAATAAATAAATTATAAATACGTTTGTCCTTTGAAGGAAAAACAGGGGTATCTTGATTCTAGTAAATGGCTCTTGATCTTTAGAATTTTAGCTATCTTCCCTTTCCTCCGAATCAACCCTGATTGCTTAACAATTTCTAGGCTTAGAATGCCCCCTTGATAATGTGAGAAATTACGAAAGCGCTTTGAATTTTGCTATTTTTTCACAATGGTTGTTCTATATATTGTGATATCACCTGTTTACTGTGATCTTATTGCATATATATATATATATATATATATATATATATATATATATATATATTATATATATATATATATATATATATATATATATATACGACAATCTTATCAGAAACTAAACTAAGCGTAACCTCAACGTAACCTTTTATGGCGGCGGAAGTATATGCTTATAAACTGCCTCATATATGCATGTTGCTTGATTATTCAGATATACACAGTGAATGGCCTTGTAGTTAGTAATATACCGTGGTCCGATATAAGTCACAGTATCACCTGTAACAATGAATTAGAGACGCAACTGAACTGAACACTACTTGTTCTGCTTAGAAATTGAGTTGTCGTCATTAGCAGTAAAAAAAAATTACCGGCATCGCGCACCTTCAGCGACATTGTTTTGCATTTCATAAAATCTTTAAACCTGTGTGACTCCTCTCAGAGTCATCAAGACTAAGGTGGTAAACCCTTTCCATTGTCTCCAGTTTCAACACCTTCAACTAACCTCTGCAGTGAATTAATAAAACCACTGGTTGGGATGCGTCTTCAGAATAAAGATGCCCCAGGTGATGTACACGTGTCTCATTCGTCAACTTGACGGTATTCCATACCATTATTGCTATGACACTGTTTCGAATTGTTTGCAGGCTAGAGTGCTTATGTCGATGATTAGATCACTGCTGAACTTGGTGAGTTCACCTTCGGGCCTGATGTTGCGTTCTTAAACAGGTTTCAGGGGTCATTCGAGTCAGCCGTTTGAGATTCTCAGCTTCTTCCTTTTGTTTTTGCGTTCCTAATTCTGTTTTTCTTTATTAGTCAGGGGAAGGTCCCTATCTTCATGATCTTAGGTTCAAACATCTGAGAGCAACAGAAGGCTTAATCACACTTGCATGATGATATGATAATTGGCAGACGTTTTGACGGGCCCCTTTCCCTTACTTATCGAATTCTTTGATTCTCTGATTATTCTTTATCTCTCTCTCTCTCTTATATATATATATATATATATATATATATATATATATATATATACACTACAATAGACATCGTCAAAATGCAAAGGTCAGGAAGGATAATTGTATCTGTTTGTTTGCATCCCAAATTATTGCGAAGGTTGAAGGAATTTTCTCGCTACAAGGAGAGTCGCTGTGAGAGTTCCAGCCAATGCATGTTGTTGTCACAGCTAGATGTGAGTGTAATACTTAATGTGTGTGTGTACTCACCTGATTGTGGTTGCAGGGGCCGAGTCATAGCTCCTGGACCCTCTCTTCACTGGTCGCTACTAGGTCCACTCTCTCCCTGCTTCATAAACTTTATCATACCTCTTCTTAAAGCTATGTATGGATTCTGCCTCCACTACATCACTTTCCAGTTCCACTACCTGACAACTCTGTGACTGAAGAAGTACTTCCTAACATCCCTGTGACTCATCACAGTTTTCAACCTCCAGTTGTGACCCCTTGTTGCAGTGTCATATCTCTGAAACATTACGTCCCTATCCACCTTGTCAATTTATCTCAGTATTTTATATGTTAACATAACTTTGCACTTGCTGGGGCTAAACTCCAGAAGCCATTTATTGGACCAGGCTTGTAGTCTGTCCAGACGTAGGCTTACCTGGTCCTGGTCCGCTTGTAATCTCATTAGGTTCACATCGTCTGCAAACAGGGACATCTCTGACTCTATTCCTTCAGTCATGTCATTCACATAGAAGAAACGGCACTGGACCTAGGACTGACCCTTGTGGAACCCCACTCAACACATGCACCCACTCTGACACCTCGTCTCGTGAATGTGTGCGCGCTCGCGCGTGTGTGTGTTAGTTATTTTTTTTGTAGACCTAAAGACAAGAATAGAAAATTTCGAAACGTTGCCATAAATGGTTTAGTTTGCTCAGTAACAACACTGCGACTAGTCGGGGGATCGAACCCGTGTTGTTTTAGCCCACCTCATAGTGAGCGAGAATTCACGACGTTCTAACCCACTGGACCATCCCATCCTACGAAGATCACGCAGCCAGCAGAGCTAAGTGTTGTTCCGTGATCCGAGGACATACGATGGTGTGGGTGCCTCAGAGCTAATTTCATTCTACTCCCCGTTTGGTGTACTAGCCTCCACAAGCAGTATGTATGGTATTGTAACCAAGAACGAATGATATTTAACCAAACGGGGAGTAGAATGAAATTAGCTCCGAGGTACCCACACCATCATATGTCCTCGGATCAAGGTACAACACCTAGCTCTGCTGGGTGCGTGATCTTTATAGGATTGGATGGTCCAGCGGGTTAGAGCGTCGTGGAATTTTCGCTCACCATGAGGCGGGCTAAAACAACACAGGTTCGATCCTCCGGCTAGTCGCAGTGTTGATTAAATACCACTTGTTTGTGGTTGCAATGCTATAAAATTATACCAGAGAATAAAAGTAAGCATTAAAATATACAAACGCATATTGTCCTGGGAAGACTAGTTACACGTGGACGGTGGATCAACCTTCCTCCCTCTCTGAGGAAAGCTTTGCGGGGTCCACCCATCCTGTTAGCCAAGTTTTTCCTTCCTGGTAATCACCGGCAGCAGGTTCACTGATCGCACTCCTCATTTGCTGAGGGAAAGGAAAGTGTGAGACGGTGGTCATCTGTTATTCCTTGAAGAGTGCGGGGAGTGAGAGTACGAAGTGCAGCAGTGTTTCCACACGAGAGACCGTGCCTCCTGCGTACCATGTGAGGAAGAGTTAAAATAGTTAGCGTGTGAGGCGCGTAGAAAATGGGAATTATCGGCTGCTTCATGGTACCTTTGGCAATGAGAAGCAAAGGTAATCTTTAGGGACTGGCGTGTTTCATGGGAAATTATTTCCTTTAATCTTTATCCACTTTCTGCTTTTTATCTCTCTTTCGTTGAACATCTGTTCATTTTGCTTTTCATCATTACTTTCTACTCCATTTCTCATTCCTCCTCCTTTCATCTATTGCTTCTACTCTTCACTTTATTCTTCGTGTTATTTTTTTTTTTTTTTGTCTTTTCTTACTTTCCTCATTTTCTGGACACTCCTGTCTCCTCCTTCCTGTTCACAAAGCATGATTGGCAACAGCAACACACATTGTTAATTGTTTTCCCCCAGCATACACGAACCTGATGTGGAAGAATTCAGTAGAATATAATTACATAATAAGTAAAAGACTATTATTCTTGTATATATATATATATATATATATATATATATATATATATATATATATATATATATATATATATATATATATATATATATATATATGAATGTCGTGCCGAATAAGTAAAACTGGTCGATTAGCAAGAACTCATTTAAAATTAAGTTCTTTCTAAAATTAATAATTTTGTACCCAAATAACCTTAGAAAATTTACCTAACCTTATTATAACAAGCGCAATTTAATTTAGCCTAATCTAACTAAATATATTCTGGATAAGTTTACAATAATTTAATAATTAACAAAAATAATGAAATATATTTTTTTTCGTTAGGCTCAGAATGATTTTTGGGAAATTATTGCATACACAAATTTTCGCTTGTCTCATTCGGCAAGAAGAGCGTTGCTATTTAAGCCAAAATCGCAACTTTACCTATTCGACACAACATATATAAGAGAAGTTTCAGACCAGCCACAAGCAGGACAGGACAATGTTAGCAGTGGCCACTTTCGGCAACCCTAGTTTGCAAATCCTTACAGATACACCCCCGGAAATCAGACATAATTCGTTCCAGAATGCTGTTCTAGTGCCGTTACCGAACGAATTTGTTCCCATAAGGACAAATGTAAATTGGATTAGTCCGTTTCAGACCCCAAAAATACACTTACAAAAGCACTTATAAAAATAAACTTACATAATTGTTGGAGTTGGGAGCAGTACGATTTCCGGGGGTCCACTACTTCCTTCCCTCACTCCAACGTTAATCACAATATCGTTCTTCTCCCAGTCAGTTATTAACGAATCGAAAACGATGTGATGAAGCAATGAGGAAGCAGAAGGTTCATAGAAGAAATGCATGGTAAAAAAAAAAATGCACAAATTGGAGGAAGGGGAGTGGGACATGAGAAAAAAAATGTTTTAGTTGCTAAAACTAGATGTGGAAAACCCATAAAATCATGAACGTGCGTGCGCGAGAGGTGAATAAACCTGCTTCGTGTGTCATGCATTAGGAGGGAAAGAAAGAATTAGAGCTCTTCATTATAATATCCTCCCTTCATTGTTCAGGCAAAATACTTAATTATGCTTAACAAGGCATGGAGGACTTGTCTTGGGTCTTAATATTTATATTGTTAGGACTCTGAGCCTGCTTGGCATTACAATGAAGTGTTTATAATATAAACGGCTTGGAATTACGTTAAAATAACGCCGCTAATATATGTTATTTCCGGACGATTTGGGAAACAATCTTTCGCCCGTATTTAACTTGTATTGCAGCTATTGTTTAGCTGTTTTAACTTTAATTTTAGCTGTAGTCTAGTCTTTATTATGCTTATATTCTTGCTGAAATCTAGTTGTATTCTACTTGCATTCTAGCTGTATTCTATTTCCATTCTACCTGTGGTGCAGTTACATTGAATGTATATTCTAGATGTAGTCTAGTATATTGTGTAAACGTTATTAGACGTCTAGTGAACATATAAAAAATACATTGTACTTATTACCAACAAATCATGTTAAGCAACTTCCTCTCTTTTTGTCAATACTACTGCTACTATTATTACTAATACTATTGCTAATAATAATTAGTAATAATTATTATTGTTACGGAAATGAGTTTCACAGCAATAAAAGAGAGGGTGAGCTCTCTTATGAAGACAGTCCGTCTCTTAACAGCGAGTGTAAATCTCTCTGGCTATTTTCTTCTAGCAATTTCTGTTTCCGCTACTGGCACAGATCTCAACCCAAAAACTCTTCTCATTTGCAATGGTTCTTTAACTTACTTCCCTAAATGACAATGAATATATATGCATTTGCAGCACAGTGATACCTGACTAAGATGGCCTGCATAATTTTTAACTGTGGAGGTCCCAAAGGATTACTTGTTAGACACAATGAAGTCAATGAGATCGCAACAAGAAGTCTTACTGCAGCTTAGTTACCAGCCGAAATGGCACCTCAACCCTTATTGGCAAGCAAGCCATGTAGTCTGCAAGCCATGTAGATCACACACATCCCTGGGAAAACAACATTTGCTCTAGCTGACACAGTCACTTTATTGTCGGTCAGCAGGTTGGTGCTGATGATCATAGGAAAGAATAGCAATTCAATACGTATAGAAACCAGGCTCATCAGAACTGTTTAGTAGCATCGGAAACCCATGGTTGCTGTAGAAAGTGTCACACATTTCTTGAAATAACCAGGTTTCAAGGTTATCAAAACTATTTGACATCCACCTTCCTCTTCCAGCACCTTAATTAGGTGATCCTGTTGCATCTTTGATTCCCATCCAGTCTCTCAGGAGCCTGAGGAGCTCCACAACTTATATTAATTTACCATATATATAATCTTAAATGAATGGTGTTGTACCTGTTTGTGACTCTATCTATCAGTCTATCTATCTATCTATCTATATATATACATGTGTATGCAGAACAAGCCATATGGGGATGGAAATGTTAGCTAAAGATCTTTCGCAGAGCTATGCAATATTGCAAGACTAGCAACAGATAGTAGGGGAAAAATTCTCTCTGGGGCAAGGCAGAAGTGTCAAGCGTCAGGACGTCACAGTGTAGTGTGGGTGCCATCCTGATACTCAACCACCTCCACCCGTCCCCTCTTATCTCTTTCGGGGGAGGGGAGGGAGGACCCTCAGAAGTTCACAGAAAGCTAGTTACGGAATAACAATATTCAATATTCAAATTCAATAATCAAATTTTCACCATGTATAAGAAGCTTGTGTGTCAGAATGGTAGTTACACACTACATTCTGACACTATTAAGTCTTTATTTTTCACTCAATCTTATAATTTATTAAGTGGAACACTTCCTTCTTTGTTGAGCAAAAAACAATTATTCGATATTAATGCCATATTTACGCGAGACATGCAACTATGTGTCACTTTCTTTTTGATCATATATACTATTTTGGTCTGATCGCGTCTGTTGTCTTCATTATCATAATTTATTCTTCTAACGTGAATATTAATGCTCATGGGGATTCCAACACATGAATTACGAGCAAATGCATGAGTTAAGTTTACATGTACATGCTTAATTAACCTACATTAATGTACAACGAACAAAATACACACAATACACTAAACTACACAGCCGCAAGCAGGCAGTCACAAACACACACACAGTCACACACGTTATCACTCTATAACATTTTGAAATGGAATGGATCTGGGGTACTTTTTGGTGGGTTAAAGCGTGTATTGCAGGATTTAATTATTTACAGAGTGTGGTTAAGTCATTCCTGAGCCAGCTGATACAAATATTAAAACAAGGTCGCTACGCGATGCGGAAAAATGTAGTAAGAAAAAACAAGGAAGAGGAATCTTTGTGGCCAGGTCGGAACATCGGCAGCCAAAGTTCTTTTGGCCAACAGGTCCGATGTCCGTGAAATAGTCCCATTTTACATATTAAAAAAAAAAAACAATACTGGCTGATGTTATTTGTGTGTGCAGTTATTCATTCTCAAAAATTTGTGGGTTAACCCAGAAATATTTCTTCTTGAAGCTATACTATTATTTCTCAGGTGTTGTGATACAATCACTTAGCCTCAGAGTTGTCAGACGTCTGAATTACCAGACCTCTGAGTTACCAGACCTCTGATTTACCAGACCCTGCCGCGTCGAGACCAGTGGTTCGTCTTTAGGGTCCACCCACCCGCTTATTGTATTTTTGATGCCTTTCCCAGGTCCATGTGTCCAGGAGTCCATCTGTATCCCCTCAAATATTTTCCATTTCCCATTTCCCAAGGTCAGTCTTAACTCCTAGGCTCCTCGCCTTCCCCACTTTCATGTGTTCAGGAATCCATCCGTGGATCCTCGGATGTCTCCCCTTCCTCACTTTCCTTAGGTAAGCTTTGCCTCTCGATAACCTCAGCTATAGTCTCCCACATCTTCATTTGTCTAGGAAGCCATTTGTCTGCTCACCGGATGTCTTTCCTTCCCCAATTTTCCAAGGTCAGTGCGTTCGTTGCCTCTTCCAAATCCGTATCTCCAGAAATCCACCTGTGTTCCCGCAGGCTTCTCATTATCTTGCCTAAAGTCAGCAGTTCCACATGAGGTTCATGTCTCCAAGAATCCACTTGTATTTCCACACGTATGTCCACCCTTCCCAACTACCCGAGACAGCAGTCTCACCTCAGGTTCGTCATCAGGAGTTCACCTGTGTTCCCACTGACGTTCTTCATTCTCCACTTCCCACAGCTCAGAGGTTTAGACACCGTCCGGGTGACTTCGCTGGCTGAATAAGGTTGGAGCATAAGGAACTAGACTGAAGTCCCACAGGAATCGAAAAGTATTTACATGGGCTGAAAGTAAAATGATGAGCTAGTAAAGCAGGTCCAGAAAGCAAGGTTAACCTAAATTAAAAACAATGATTTGCAAACAATATATAAAATATTCAAGGAAAAATCGGAGAGAAACATTAGTCATCTCTTGCTATTTCAAGCTACAAAAAAATATAAAATAATAAATATTATAAAGAGAATAAAACAGCCAATCAGCAAGAGTGCAAAATACATAGAAGACGAGCGTAATGAAATCGGGATATATATAACCTGGTATCTGACCCCGAATCTCTTTGGCACCATTAAATTCAGCCATACCTGGAGTCTACCTGCAGAGTGCTCCGAGGACCAACGTTCCGCCGCCATGACGCTGCTGAAGAAATTAATTACGAAATTCTAAGGAAGATAAAACACATTTTTTTTAGAACAAGCTTTCATTGCGACATTGTTTCTCTTGTGTACAGACTTGATAAAACTCTGCCCAGAGAGAAAAGTTGTCCCAATAAGTGCCTAGTCAGAAACGTTTGTCTTCCTTTTACTATTGCTGGCCGTACCCCAGTGGTATCAAAGTACTTAACAGGGTAACTGAATGGAGAGTATAAAACTCCAGAAGCTCCAAATGTAGATAGATGTGGTAGATAGATGTAGATCGATGTAATGGCCTAATTACATCGACTCCAGGCTGAGGGACTGATTATTTCATTCTCCTTCTGATCTTCACCATTCCTCTTTGCATTTGACTGATGAAGCCAAACTATGGCGAAAAGTTTCCCCAGTTAAGATACCCTAATTTTGCACAAACTTCTAATTTATCAATCACTGGAGTGTGTACATAGATAACAAAATAGAAATAAAAAGATAATTAAGAATTAGCAAAATAAAGTAAACATGAAGAGTAACGCCAACTTGCGATTAATTTGCGCCATGAGCCAACTAAAACTATGAAATAAAAATTAAACTTGGTCAATACGATTTAAATTCTTTAAGTATATGAAGGAGGTAATGAGTGGCAATGGCCGTCATTATCTCAAGTCAATCAGTAATGACCCGATAATCGCATCAATTATATCCGACAAAATGACCTGCAACCGCGGAAAGTAAATTATGAAGCCAGTGCGCGTCTTGTGACGGAAATGTTAGAATTCTTGAGAAAATTTTGCGTATAAGTGTGAGTGAACGCTAATTAGGTAGTTAGCAGGGGGTCAAAGTCACTAGTCAATAGACGATAGGCCTTTTTTTCTTGGTGTGTGTGTGTGTTTACTTGCCTATATGCTCACCTATATGTGGTTGCAGGGGCCTAGTCACAGCTCTTGGCTCCTGGTATGTTTGTATATGTGTGTGTGTTAGTTACCAGTTGTCACAGGCACTTGTTGATAGACACGTGCTGTTGTGGACGTGTATGTGCGTATGAACGTGTGCGTTTGAGAACGTATGAAAGTGAGCGTGAGTACGTGTGTATGAATGTGTATTCGTGTTAGTGAATGTAGGTGTTAGTGTATGGGAATACCTGACTAAATATAATACAAAGTTTGACCAGGCAAGCACCAGACGAGCCTGGCCCATGGCCGGGCTCAGAGAGTAGATAAACTCTCGAAACTCTTCAAAGGTATATCAAAGGTATGAATATGTATGTTTATGTGTCAGTGTCGTGTATGCACGCTCTACGTGCATATACAAGTGCACGCGCGCGAGCACACGCACACATAATACACATCCATTCCGTGCGTCATCGTCAGGAAGAGGTGAGGATCGGAAGTGCTTCTATTTTCATTGCTATAAAGAAAACGGGTGAAAACTTTTTGTTTACGCACAGCAAAGTGATAATGAAGCCTTTGTAAACATGGTAGTGAGACTGAACACACCGCAGACACTAGTGCTGAAGCACAAAGAAATGTTAGTTTAACCTCAAATCGGACAAAAGTTTTTCTTCTTCTTCTTCTTCTTCTTCTTCTTCTTCTTCTTCTTCTTCTTCTTCTTCTTCTTCTTCTTCTTCTTCTTCTTCTTCTTCTTCTTCTTATTATTATTATTATTATTATTATTATTATTATTATTTAGCACATCGGCAGTACCAAGGCAAGGTGACCCGATAAAGAAGAAACACTTTTATCATCAGTCATTCCATCACTATCTTGTCAGATGCGTGCCGATACCACAGTTCAAAAACTGCAGCATATCTCCATCCTTCAGAATGCAGGCACCGTACTTTCCACCTGAAGTGTTAAGCTCCTTTGTGTCATTCAGCGCAATTAGTATTAGAGGCTCGAGCCTCCGTCCGAGAATCGCAAGTCAGAAAAACCCAACTCCCTCATCAAGGCCCCGTCAAAACTGCCATGGAGGCCAACATCAACGGAGTAAAAATAAATTTAGGAAGACCTAATCGTTGGTGTCTTTGGCCAGACAAAAGTGCTGGTCGAGGCTGTGTGACGTGCAGTATATATAAAAAAAACAAGATATGACAGAAATTGCGTTAAAAGTTATTTGAAGAATGTGATGATTATAATTATTATCCATCAAGAATAATCTTCGCTCATCGTTCACTTGAATTCCTCATACATTATCATTCATCATTAATTACAATTAGTATGAGTCATTATCATCCGTCTTTAATTATCAATCATTCATAATCACACTAATCTTAAACAATCAGTTACTTTTATTAATAATTCATTTACAACTACCATTCCCAAATCCTTTAATCATCATTCACTCATTCTCACCAAATACTGATGTACAGGATATCCTACCACAGATGGTAGCTAAATATTTACAACATATCTGGAAGATATTATATGCCACTATGTTTAAAGTTAGTATATACACAAGTATGTTACTGGTAGTAAAAGAGGTAGCACTTTCGTCTCACAACCGATGGACCAAGGTTAGAACTTCAACTAGTCAAGATGACTGGGCATGTCTCCTTAACACTTGTTGCTGCTGTTCACCTAGTCGAAAATAAGTACCTGGTTGTTAGCTAACTCCTTTGAGTGGCATCCTGGAGGGTGGGAGTATGGCTTAGATAAGACACTCCTTTAAAATGAGCTGAGAGCAATATAACAGCTCGTTACCTGAAAAATCATTGGTGTTAAGAAACATTGATTCAACAGCAGAGAGGTTGAGCTGAATACACATTTGTTAGTGAATTTAGTGTGTGACTCAGCTATCATGATTTTTATGACCCTCCCCAACAGTGTCTTGTCGTATCAGTAATTCCACTTATCCATCAAGGAGCAAGGTCGCTGATAAAACCTCTACGTAATGGTCAGGGGATTTCCACTGAATTATCGTAAAATATCTTCTTGCTATAAAACTGAATTATTAAAAGCGTCATTAGAGAGCAATTTTTCTTTGACGATGTAAATCATAGGACTGTTAATATCGCACTCTCACGAAATGCACCTTCACCGCCCTTATAATTATCTAATGGAAAAATGGGGGTAGGGATAATAAGTTAAGTGGGACCATTATGTCCATTAAAAGCACCTCGGAAGGTCATAGATGTGGAATAGCTTATTTTATAAGGTACATTTTAGTAATTCGTAGAGTTTAGTGTTGTCAGTCACACTAACAATTGGGGTAAGTAAAGGTTCAAGCAGTTAGTGTTTAGTATTGTTTTTGTAACTTTTTTTTAAGTAGAGATTATGAGCGGAATTTATTATGACTCGTGTTTTATAGAATTCATGTTTCACTGTGATAATACATTGAGTAAGAAAGTAAACGAATAAATGTACTAATTGTACTCACCTATTTATGGTTGACGGAGTCTCAGCTCCTGCACCCTTCACTACCTACTATCGATTTTACTATTTCCTTGCCGCCTGAGCTACTTTCTCGTCTTTTTCGTTCAACATTCTGCACTTCTTAGCCACGTTGAGGATGAAGAAGTATTTCCTAATGTCTTTAACTTCAATCTCTGCGCCTTCTTTTTTTTTGTTCCCAACCTTGCAATTTCCAACAGTTCCTCTCCTGTCTTGAAGACCTATGAGTATCTTTAATGTTGTTATCATACCTCCATTCTTTTTCATATTCAGTGAGATCGTCAGATTGAGTTCTTTAAGCTTTGCCTTGAAGAACAAGTCTCTCAGCTCCTGGACCAGCCTCACTGGAAGCCTTAGGATACCATCTCCAGTTTCTGTACATACTTGCTCTTTCATAGGCTTCAGAATGGTGCTACGTACTCTATGACAGATTTCAGAAATGTTGTATATATAAATTCTGGATGTTTGCAAAGGATTCTGACAAGAACTCTTAGGTACACATATGCCGCCGACGCTATTCATTCGCCATGTACGAACGGTGATGCGCCTCAGTTCTTGACCTTCATCTTATAACCCACCAAAGCTCTTTAATATGAGGAAGGAACTTGGCATTTCCTGTATCAGTGATAGGATAATTTATCTTAACGCTGCGCTCGACATTAAAATGCTGAGAATGGAATAAAATATTTCCCCATAATTTTAGGAAGTATCTCGAAATAGACGCAATTCAAAATACATAACTAAAACATGCGACGATATTTAGTTCAGTAATCTGTATGAACTCAGCCATTTTTACATAACTAGAGTATCTAACCCATCTTGAAGTTGTATTCAGTTTATAAGATTTTCATTGGTGGAAAGTTAAAATTTGTGTTGGGATCTGTATGTCCTAATTCGTCAGTTTTTATTAAAGAATTACAGACGTTAATTTCCATGTGATAACTTGTGTATGCCTCGTCCCTTTCACTTAAAAATCTTCATTGCCGACATTTAACTGAATTAACAACTAATGCCTCACTTTGCACTACACCTTTCGCGTGCATTGAGGTACCGGTGATTGGGGTTATGCAACTCGAGGCTACATTTCTTAGCAATGTATCAGTAACGTAGGACAGTAGCGTAGTGTGTTGGGCTGCCGTTAACAGCTATGTCTGAAAGCAATATACGAGTATGACTCAGAATTATCCGAGTATGATTCAAGTGTGACTCATGACCGCTAGTGTATCAGCGCCAGAGGTTAGTCCAGTTCATCTCAGTTCCAACGCGAACGTGCCAGTGCATCCACGTGTGCATAAACGTTTTACAAAACCAAACCGACAAGTTGATAAACTAGACACTTTTACAATATTAGGGTATCTTAATATTAGGGTATCTTAATTCTGGAAACGTTCCGCCAGGCAGTGGCTTCTTCAGTCCAATGCAAAGAAAGGTAGAAGATGAGGAGTTTGAGGTAATTAGTCGTCCCTTAGCCTGGATTCTCTCTCTCTCTCTCTCTCTCTCTCTCTCTCTCTCTCTCTCTCTCTCTCTCTCTCTCTCTCTCTCTCTCTCTCTCTCTCTCTTCTTCTCTCTCTCTTTCTCTCTCTCTATAGTATATATATATATATATATATATATATATATATATATATATATATATATATATACTATAACAACACTGCAACTAGCCGAGGGCTCGAACCCGTGTTGTTTTGGCCCGCCTCATGGTGAGTGAAAATTTCACGACGCTCTAACCCACAGGACCACCCAATCCTACAAAGATCACGCACCCAGCAGAGCTAGCTGTTGTACCGTGATCCGAGGACATACGATGGTGTGGGTGCCTCAGAGCTAATTTTATTCTACTATTCATTTAGAGTACTAGCCTCCACAAGCAGTATATATAGTATTGTAACCACGAACGAGTGGTATTCAATAACATCACTGCGACTACCCGAGAGCTCGAACCAGTGTTGTTTTGGCCCGCCTCATGGTGAGCGAAAATTCCCCGATGCACGATGCTCCAACCCACCCACACCATTGTATGTCCTCGGATCACGGTACAACACCTAGCTCTGCTGGGTGCGTGAACTTTGTAGGATTGGGTGGTCCTGTGGGTTAGTGTGTCATGGAATTTTCGCTCATCATGAGGCGGGCTAAAACAACACGGGTTCGAGCCCTCGGCTAGTCGCAGTGTTGGTATTGATTAAATACCACTCGTTCGTGGTTACAATAATATATATACTGCTTGTAGAGGCTAGTTCTCCAAACGGAGAGTAGAATGATAGCTCTAGGCCTTTCGTGTTGCAATCAACACATCATCAGGAACTTGCAAAGTTGCAGAAAAGAGGAGGATGTCCAAGCAAATACGGTCCCAAAGGACGTCTTCACTTCACTTCACTCCCTCACTCCAGTGAAGACGTCCTTTGGGATAAATTTACTTGGACATCCTCCTCTTCTCTGCAACTTTGCAAGCTCCTGATGATGTGTTTGTTGCAACACGAAAGGCCTTGAACTATGATTCTACTCCCCCCATGATTGTTTTTCATCCTGTATCGCTTGGTTTGCGATATTTGCATAATATATATATTACACAATAATACTGTTGACATATCGAGTTTCCAACTATCTGGTGCTGAATGCCCCATACGGGTTCAGCCCTTCATGAGTTACCGCCAGCACGCAGCTGCAGTAAAGTTACTCATATGTTCTATAACATTACCCAATCAGTTGGGCTGTGGTTCGTACGTTGGACTACGTGCGGCCAGCAGTAACAGCCTGGTTGATCAAACCCTGATTCACTGGGAGGACTGGGCAGCTGGGGATTTGCTAACCCCCCCCCAACCGAAAACACCCTACCATTTCGATATTCAACGTGATATGTCAATATGTGTTCGCGTCCCTTTACAAACGCTAAAAAGAAAAAAAAAGGTTCTTGCCTATACGATTCTGAGGAACGACGTCAGATGAGGTTAGAGTAATATTATTATCGAGGGAGTTACCTGGAGTCTACCTGGAGCGTACTCCGGGAATCAACACCCTCGCGCCCCGGTCCACGACCAGGCCTCACGGTGGATCATGGCCTGATCAACCAGGCTGTTACTGCTGGCCGCACGTAGTCCAACGTACGAACCACAGCCCAGGTGATCTGGCACCGACTTTAAGTATCTCTCCAGCTCCCTCTTGAAGGCAGCCAGGGGTCTATTAGTGATTCCCCATACGCCTGGTGGGAGGCTGTTGAACAGTCTTGTGCCCCGGACACTTACTGTGTTTTCTCTTAGTGTACCAATGGCTCCCCTAGTAACGCACCAACTCGCGCTCGTTAGCATGATTGCTCCACCAGGCTCAACAATTATATACTTATACTCAATTAGGCGTAACGGCCACAGGTAGTAAAATGACACTTAATGCAGTGAAGTCTTTAATGGTACAATGTTTCACGCACGAGTGGGCGATAAAGCGTACTCGTGGGTGAAACGTTCTTCTATTAAAGACTTCACTGCATTCACTATCTTTTTACTAACTTTTATACTTAATGTTGTTTAGGAGAAGTAGATAAATAAGGCTTCGAGGAATATATATATATATATATATATATATATATATATATATATATATATATATATATATATATATATATATATACATACCACTTCTACCACCCCATCTTTTTTTTTTTTTTTTTTTACCAATAGGTATATTTTATTACATAATATGGTACAAAAGATTTAAGAGATACATTGTTCATATAGAGATGGCATATATATATATATAATATATATATATATATATATATATATATATATATTTTATATATATATATATATATATATATATATATATATATATATATATATATTTTAACACGTCGGCAGTTTCCCACCAAGGCGGGTGGCCCAAAAGGAAAAACGAAAGTTTCTTCTTTTACAATTAGTAATATACACAGAAGAAGGGGTTACTAGCCCCTTGCTCCCGGCATTTTAATCGCCTCTTACGACACGCATGGCTTACGGAGGAAGAATTCTGTTCCACTTTCCCATGGAGATAAGAGGAAATAAGAACAAGAACTAGTAAGAAAATAGAAGAAAACCCAGAGGGGTGTGTATATATATATGCTTGTACATGAATGTGTAGTGTGACCTAAGTGTAAGTAGAAGTAACAAGACATACCTGAAATCATGCAAAATATATATATATATATATATATATATATATATATATATATATATATATATATATATATATATATATATATATATATATTATTACAAAATACGGAAGAAGAAAAAATAAAAGATACATTGATAGTACAAATATGCTAGACCTTAAAAACCCAAAAAATTAGAAAGACGACATTACAGTTTATTCTGGCACATAACAATACTATGGCAATTTATACTTGCTTATGCATTATTTAATTTGTAAAAGTTAAAATACATTCAGCAGATATAATGACGTTCAAAGACACAAAGCCAGGTAATATAAAGGAAGTCTTTATTTCATACGACCTCTATCTCTCAGGATTGAGCGATAAGTCATCTGGAGACTCAATCTAGATTGTTTAGGCAAGGATAGTAAAGCAGAAGGCTCTGTCCCTCCCTTCCACTCCGGATACTGCCGTCATGAAGCAAAGGCCAGAAATATACCATAATTTATTTAAAACATGGCATGGAGTATACTGGAGGGATATCAGTGGCTAGGAAGCATGATCTACAAACTAGCTCCAGTTTTTGTTACTGGTCCTTCCATAATTACTCGTGTTACTCCACCGCCACACACACAGCTGTGTACCAGTGCTTCTTAATGACTCTGTTGAGGCCGATAAGCTCCAGTAATATACTGAAAGATCAATATATTCCCCATTTTCGGGTTTGAAATGATTTTGTTGTTTATATGCAAGTGAAATGAAGTCTTAATTGTTCGTATGCAGTCTTCAAACCTAACACATTGACTCCATCATGGAATTTGTGCGGTTAATCAATGTTCCACTGAGGTGCTCTTCAAGGAGAATTTGTGGATTCCGCTGACGAGGTTATAAGGCTTGACCAAGAGTTCCACTGTGGCGATGCCTGCTCAGATACAAATGTGGTTAACCGGGGTTCCGCTGGGTGTTTTGTGCGGTTTGCTGAGGTTCCCGGGGAGGTCAGGGCCGGACGGACGCGGGAGGAGTTCAATGTCAAGGGTTCACTCGTGTTCTTGTTGCCGTGTGTGTTATTTATTTCTGGCGAGGTTTTCAACCGCGCTGAGTCAAGGGTTCGACGGCTCTCTCCAAGTGTGTCCCTGGGTCTGTGTTTGTTTGTTTATATACCTCCTCTAGTGTGTGTGTGTTTGTATACTTCTTCTAGTGTGTGTGTGTGTGTGTGTGTGTGTGTGTGTGTTAGTGTGTGTTTGTTTATATACTTCCTTTAGTGTGTGTTTGTTTATATACTTCCTCTGGTTTGTGTGTGTGTTATATACCTCCTCTAGTGTGTGTTTGTTATATACCTCCTCTAGTGTGTGTGTGTGTGTGATAGAAGAGAGAGAGAGAGAGAGAGAGAGAGAGAGAGAGAGAGAGAGAGAGAGAGAGAGAGAGAGAGAGAGAGAGAGAGAGAGAGACAGAGACAGAGACAGAGAGAAATATGCGTGAGTATATGCCCACATAATTTTATTGCCTGTGTACACTCATTACAATGCTGAATGCGACAACAACACGCGTGTTACCTTTAAAAACACGAACGGATGTTGCATAAGCGATCGTGCAATTGCCAAGAAAAAAAATTACCATTCCATTGTTGTCCTTGAAGTGACTCGGTGAGTGTGTGAGTGTTGTGGTGAGGCTGGTAATGATGCGTCTGGCGGTGGTGCGTCTGGTGGTGGTGCGTCTGGTGGTGGTGCGTCTGGTGGTGGTGCGTCTGGTGGTGGTGCGTCGGGCGATGGTGCGTCTGGTGGTGGTGGGGCTGGGGGTAGTTTGGCTTGCGATGGTGCGTCTGGCGATGGTGCGTCTGACGATGGTGCGTCTGGCGATGGTGCGTCTAACGATGGTGCACCTAGCGGTGGCAGGGCTGGCGGTGATGCATCTGGCGATGGTGTGTCTAGCGGTGGTAGGGCTGGCGATGGCGCGTCTAGCGGTGGTAGTGCTGGCGATGGTGCATCTAGCGGTGGCAGGGCTGGCGGTGATGCATCTAGCGGTGGTAGGGCTGGCGATGGTGCGTCTAGCGGTGGTAGGGCTGGCGTTGGTTCATCGGGCGGCGGTGCGTCTGACAGTAGTGAGGATGGGGCTATTGCTCTATTGCGTCGCTTCTAACTGTTGGAAAACTCATTACTCAAGGTGAGTGTCGGGATTTTTTTTTTTTATCATACTAATGTTTCTGTGTAGTGTTGGTGTGGTGTTGCGGTGCTAGTGTACAGTGTCATTGTGGTGTTGCTGTGTGGAGATTGTATGTGATGTGATGCTATATGATGTCAGTACATGGTGTTACGTGATGACGGTGGTGTGTGTGGTGATGATATGCTGTGTGATGCTGGTGTGTGGTGATAGTATGTTATGTGATGGGAGTGTGATAGGTGAGTGATGTTGATGTAACACAGCATTTGATTGAAATAATCGTGGAAATATTAGGCCTCTCTTCCTCTACCAGAAGACAGGGCTGTCCCACAGAGAACAAGATTTTACAAACAAGCAGTAGACGGATTCAGTATTTTAAGAAAATAATCAGGTTCCTTGCAAATTCAATAATAAAGTTAGTTCTAGAAAATTAGAAAATGATTGTCAAAAGCTTATATTTGATCATTTGGCAATAGCAATTGAGACCGGATTTGAAATTTTACTCTCGCAGCAGTGGAAAACGTTTTGGACAACCATTCCAAATTGTCTAGAAAGGTGTTTTGATATGCACTGATATGTAGTATTTAGTATTCGTTGGAATATACATTTCCATAACACTTGGCAGGAACATTGACATTATTATTCCCAATAAGAATAGCAACAATGTTGTATATAATCTTAAACTTTATCTAATACAAATGCTGTATTAGGTGGTGCTTGGGACAACGAAATACTTATACAATATAGGTTCATCACTTATATTTCGGTTTTTATTTTTGTAATATATACGTACTTTCCAAATTATATTTCAATGTCCGAGACAGGGCCACTGGGGCGAGGCCCTAGTAACCATCACCACTGTGGCACATGTACCACTACGGGGACATTTGGGCATTTTCATTGGTACACATTATAATATATATATCTAAATCTAAATAGGAATTTTTATAAATACATTTCTCGAACAACAGGACTGAAAAAAATCTAATCGATAAGGTGCTTTAAATTCTGCAGCAAACATCTTAGTCTCTTTGGTAGACAGTAAGTCGTGTTTACACGAGAGTGAGTGCAGAATTTTTCCTCGTTATGTTGATCTTTCCTAGAATTATCCTCGTTACTGGTAAGTTATAATATGTATATAATTTCTGTTTGTATGTACTATTTGAGGTCAAGCATAGTATAAATAAGCTATCTAGCAGCTTTTCTAACAACCCATTATCTAGGTTTACCAAGGGTGCTAGCCATGATTGATTTATTTGTTTAGTTTCTACGCTGTATTCTTCCGTCAGTTCAGTGGACACTCTAACAGCTGACACTGTATTATTCTGCCAGCCAAAATATTTGTTATTTATATGAATGTTTGACTTTTAATTAATAACATGTCATTTTACAGTCTAAAACATTTTACAAATGATATTGAAAAGCATAAATTATATATATATATATATATATATATATATATATATATATATATATATATATATATATATATATATATATATATATATATATATATATATATATATAATTGTTTATGTACCTTTACCAACAGAGAGACAGCGAACGTTTAATACTTTTCTCCGCACAACTGAACTTTACCCGGAAAAGTTTTGCTTGGTAATGGGAATACTTGCAGACCCAGTCATAACACCTGACTGAGCTGAATATATAAGATCATTTTATGCACCCCAGTGAACTCTGATCACAGTCACCGGAGAGTCAACTGCGCTACTCTTAATGTGACGAACCAGCCTGTAGATGCATAAAAATAATTTCCTTGATGTTTTTTTTATGCCTGGGAAAGGCTCTTCGTGAAAGAAAATGGAGCTCTCCTCCCTTTCCTTTAGATTAAACCTGATTAACTCCCTTTCTCATTAATGTGTGAGCATCTACCAGTGAGTAAAACACAAAACTGCGTTAAGACATTTATAAGGAAGACATTTTGCCACACCAGTGACTTTTTCAAACCAAAATATAGAAATGAAGTAGGATAATATCGCTGCGGTTCAGAGGGGTAATGCCTGCTGTATCCTGGCTCTGAGGCGCTGGATGAAATTTTGTCATTGTAATCTGTGGTAAACTCACATCAATATGTACTTGATATGTATCCTATAAAGTTCATGTACTGTATATGCCATCTTTGTACCATCAATGTATCTTTTAAGTCTTGTGTACCATATTATGAAATAAAATTCAACCAAAGAAGGAAACTGAATGATAGTTCTAAGCCTTTCGTGTTGCAGACAACACTTTTTCAACAAGTTGCAATAGTACAAAGGGACTAGGAGTGGTCCAGGTAGGTGTATCCCACGAGGAGGCCCACGAGGACCTCCTCATGGGATACCTCCCAGTGAAGGATACTGTCAGGGACACCCTGAGATATTCCTAAAATTCGGGCTCATTGTCGCTACCACTACGTTTACACACAAAAAATCTGACAGTTTTATGAAGTCAAATGTTTTCGGCAGGTTCGTCCTGCCTTAACCGGACCCAGTCATCAAGCAGTCTCCGAGACCCAGTCATCAAGCAGCCTCCGAGACCCAGTCATCAAGCAGCCTCCGAGACCCAGTCATCAAGCAGCCTCCGAGACCCAGTCATCAAGCAGCCTCCGAGACCCAGTCATCAAGCAGCCTCCGAGACCCAGTCATCAAGCAGCCTCGAGACCCAGTCATCAAGCAGCCTCCGAGACCCAGTCATCAAGCAGCCTCCGAGACCCAGTCATCAAGCAGCCTCCGAGACCCAGTCATCAAGCAGCCTCCGAGACCCAGTCATCAAGCAGCCTCCGAGAGAACATGCATCACCTGTCCTTTACATGCTTTACAAGTTTTTGTCATTACCTTTGACAGAACCACTTAGTAAGTAACCACCTAAGTGAACAGACCAAAAATTATCATCAGTATTTAATATGAACTCACATCTCTCTGAACGATATTACTTAAGTCAGGTCTTATGCAGCACAGCTTCAGTATTATTGGTGTTGATGTAGCTTGTAACAATAAAACTATCCTACAGGTTTAGCGCTTCTCTTGAATATAATAATAATAATAATAATAATAATAATAATAAACTCATGGGTATTTACCAAATATTTCTCACTCTGTTTACGAACATTTGCATAAAAAACGTGTATTGGTGCGGTTAGAAACACACAAATAAATGCAATGTTATTAGGAGAAGCACAGTGTAACTGGGTACAAGGTACCTGCAGTAACTGGCTCAGTAATTATGGGAAAATATCGATAAAAGCTATACACAAAACACAAGCAATCAATACACATAGGAAAGACGATGCACAAATATTCGAACACACGTACACACACTACTACGTATTACTATTTCTACTACTGCTGCTAATATTTATACTACTACTACAACGACTAATATTACTAATACTGTTACTACTACTACTACTCACAAAAACAAAAAAGCTCAAATACTCGGCAAAACAATATAATGTTTGACAAAAGCCTTACCAAATACAGCGACCAACAAATACATATAACACTGCACACACTGACCAACAGACACAGACAACACTGTACACATCAACCAACAAACACACACAACACTGCACACACTGACCAACAAACACACACAACACTGCACACACTGACCAACAAACACACACAACACTACACACACTGACCAACAGACACAGACAACACTGTACACAGCAACCAACAAACACACACAACACTGCACATACTGACCAACAAACACACACAACACTGCACACACTGACCAACAAACACACACAACACTGCACATACTGACCAACAAACACACACAACACTGCACATACTTACCAACAAACACACACAACACTGCACACACTGACCAACAAACACACACAGCACTGCACACACTGACCAACAAACACACACAGCACTGCACATACTGACCAACAAACACACACAACACTGCACACACTGACCAACAAACACACACAACACTGCACATACTGACCAACAAACACACACAACACTGCACACACTGACCAACAAACACAGACAACACTGCACACACTTACCAACAAACACAGACAACACTGCACACACTGACCAACAAACACAGACAACACTGCACACACTGACCAACAAACACACACAACACTGCACACACTGACCAACAAACACACAACACTGCACATACTGACCAACAAACACACACAACACTACAAACAGTGACCAACAAACACAGACAACACTGCACACACTTACCAACAAACACACACAACACTGCACACACTGACCAACAAACACAGACAACACTGCACACACTTACCAACAAACACACACAACACTGCACACACTGACCAACAAACACAGACAACACTGCACACACTTACCAACAAACACACACAACACTGCACACACTGACTAACAAACACACACAACACTACAAACAGTGACCAACAAACACAGACAACACTGCACACAGCGGCCACCTCAATGCAATGAAAAATATTCAAAGCGTGCGTTGTATCGACATGCAGCATTTATTAGCTTTCCTTCAAAGGGTGATCACGGAAGCTCCGGCTTGCCCAAACTGCACCGTGAAATTGTAAATGAGTGAGAGAGAAACACAAGATTAAAGCCAAGTGGACAGCAACAACGAAAAACGATACAGTCAAAAGGAAAAATCTATTGAGGACGAATTTTCACAGTTTGTCCCTAGTTAATACTTTTTTTTTTTTGGTTTGCTGTTAATTTGATGATTTTTTTTATTATACTTGACATCAAATAGTGATTCCGTTACTCTAATACTTGTGTTCTAGCAGTAGCGGTACCACAGTCTCTCTCTCTCTCTCTCTCTCTCTCTCTCTCTCTCTCTCTCTTTCACATATATACACGCACCACACACACACACACACACACACACACACACACACACACACACACACACACGTATTTCTTCAGTCACAGAGTTGTCAGGAAGTGGAATAGTCTGAAAAGTGATGTAGTGGAGGCAGGATCCATATATAGCTTTAAGAAGAGGTATGATAAAGCTCATGGAGCTGAGAGAGAACCTAGTAGTAAGCAGTGAAGAGGCGGGGCCAGGGTCTATGAATCGACCCCTGCAACCACAATTAGGTATGTACAATACACACACACAAACAAACAAACACACACTTGCCCTCTTGTTTACAACAGCATTAACGAGCTCATTCGTCCCGATGCAGCAACAACGACAGCACCAACTTCAGCAGAAATAACTTAAACAGCAGAAGCAAACTCAACAAACAAATTCAGCAGAAACGGAAGCAGCAGCAGCAGCAGCAGTAACACCATCGCCATTAGCTCCACCACCACTATCACTACCACCACCACCGAGCAGCAGCAGCAGCCACCACCAGCAGCACCAGCACCAGCAGCAGCAGCAGCACCAGCACAGCAGCAGCAGCACCAGCAGCAGCACCAGCACCAGCAGCAGCACCAGCAGCAGCAGCAGCACTATCAGCAGCAGCAGCAGCAGAAACATGATCAACAATGATAGTAATGACGATACGTATCAAACAAGTAAAAAACTCGTCCCTAGAGAAACATTGTTAAGATGAATGTTTGACCCTGTGTAAAGTGTCTCTTTACTTCTTTGTCGGCACTCTTTGCTGACAAAAAAAAAGGAACATGCAGCAACAACAGTAAACCAGTAGCACGACGGCAGACAGGAGAAGCAGAACCAGAAACAGCAGACGTAGCATGAACACCAGTAAGAACAACTACAGCAACAGGAATAACAGGAACTACCGGAGAGGCGGGGCCAGGAACTTGGACTCGACCCCTGCAACCACAATTAGGTAAGTACACACACACACACACACACACACACATACTTGCAACAACTACTACTATTGCACTGCTGCTGCAGCATTCGCAACCTCCTCCCTCATCCCTCTATCATCCATCACAGTCCACCTTTCGCAATGGTTGCTGTTAAAAGCAGAAAATCTGTATTTCTTAAGCCTCTGTCATTCATCAACAACCACTACCGGGTAATTCTGGCGAGTTGGCCTCACACATTCACACCTCCAACAAAAGCACGCGTGGTGCGGTGCTTGTTGCACACGGTGTAAGCTTGTCCCATCTATCCACGTCATGTGTTGCAACTTATCTGCTTAGTGGGTGTAACGTTTCGTTCTACTTGGGATCATCTGTTCTCACCTTCTAGTGTTCGTTAGAGTCGTTACCTATTCCCGTGTCTGGCCTCATCAGCTTTTATCTCAGAGCTCAACAAAACTTTGGTATTTGTTGGTATCTGATTACTCGGATTCGTATCCTCGTGTAAAGTCCTTCACATTGCTTCTTCCTTATACAAGCTCACCATTTCGCATTTTGATTTGGTATTTAATCCCTTCTCTTAAAACCATTCGCTGTGTACTTGTTGACAGGATATCTCGTCATAATTCATGTATTAATAATAATGTAATTCACATAGAACGCGTTTTATGAATGAAAGACTTTATTCTTGCCATTTTTTTTTTCATTTCTTTCCTCCGTTTCCAGGCGGCGGGGGCAGCAGCAGGAAGAAGAAGAATCAGAATACTGGAAACGGTATCAAAGCAGGAATCAGAGTATTAACAGCATCAAAACAGGAATCAGAATACTAGCAACGGCATTATAACATGAATCAGTATACTAGGATCGGCATCATAACAGGAAGAATTGGAATAGTAGCAACGGTATCATAACAGGAAGCAGCACCAGAAGCAACAACAGAACTTACAACAGGAGCCCTGCTGCTCTTCAGGGTCACAACAGTGGCAGCCGCCCGGGCACACCTTGGCCTTGGTGGAGCCACCTGGGGGAATCCCTCTACACGCTGGGCACCCACCTGCAACACCATCTGCCTTACACTTTGCAACTGTCTGTGCAACAACTGCACCCGCCTGCAACATTGCAACTGTCTGTGCAACAACTGCACCCGCCTGCAACACCATCAAGCGTCACATTTTGCAACTTTTCAAGAACTGCACTCATCCGCCAAACCATCTGCATCATCCTTTGCAGCTCCTTGCAACACTGCACTCACCTGCAACACCAGCTTCATCACACTTTGCATCTGCTTACGACACTGCATTCACCTGCAACACCAAGTGCATCATACTTTACAACTGCTTGCAACACTGCACCCACCTGCAACACTCTACAGATTCAAACCAAAATAAACTGTAATACTTTGATGATCGGAAATAGTGCCAAATGCGTCTACAGTAGCTAGTGTAGATACACTTTCCAGACCAGTTAATTACACGTTTCAGACGAGTTAGTGGCACGCTTTGATGCGTACTTATGAAATGCTCATTCACCAATTTAAAAGCAAAAGCGTAAGAATTTATCAACAGAAAAATGAGCTAAAATGAACGTTGCTGCATCTCACAACACTCCTCATGCTTCTCCTCATCCTTCTAGTCCTTCTCCTCCTCCTTTATTCCTCCTATTCCTCCTCTTCATCCACCTCGTCCCTCTTATTCGACGATATTCGCTCAATGAAAATTTATTTCGTTTTCTGGTTAAAGTTCTATTTCCTCTTTTTTCAGTCAACACTTCAGTCCAACCTCCCTTCCCCTCCCTTCCTCTCCCTTCCCCTCCCTTCCCCTCCCTTCCCCTCCCTTCCCCTCCCTTCCTCTCCCTTCCCTCCCTTCCCTCCTCCTCCCTTCCCCTCCCTTCCCTCCTTCCTCCTCCTTTCCTCCCCTCCCTCCTCCTCCCTCCTCCTCCTTCCTCCTTCTCCTTCCCCTCCTTCCCTCCTTCTCTCCTTCCCTCCTCCTCCCTCCTCCTCCTTCCCCACCCTCTCAACAACCTCACAAACATGACACCCACAACACTAACCTCACCCTCACCTCATCACGATCATTACACCCGCACGACCCTCACCACCCTCTTCACTCACGACCTTCACTCTCTTCTCACTCACGACCTTCACTCTCTTCTCACTCACGACCCTCACTCTCTTCTCACTCACGACCCTCACTCTCTTCTCACTCACGACCTTCACTCTCTTCTCACTCACGACCCTCACTCTCTTCTCACTCACGACCCTCACTCTCTTCTCACTCACGACCCTTACATCCTCATCTTCTCACGATCATAACACCAACACGACCCTCACCACCCTCTTTACTCACGATTCTCACCCCTTACGATAATTAATCCACGATTCTCTCCTCCACTCTCACTTTCCGGCCTCAGGTTTCCATTTCACTCTCCATCTCTGTCCTGTACCCTTGTCTTTATTGCCTTCCTTGTTTTTTCTCTTTACCTTCCACCATCTATTCTTGCTCTCACACTCTCCTTACACACACACACACACACACATAAATATTCACATATGGGCTTATGTGTGTGTATGAATGTGCGTGTGGTGTACTCACCTATTTGTGCTCATCTATTTGTGGTTGCAAAGGTCGAGTCGTAGCTCCTGGCCCCGCCTCTTCGCTGGTCGTTACTAGATGCACGCTCTCTTGCTCTATGAGCTTTATATGGATGTGTGTGTGTCTGTGTCTGTGTGTCTTCATTAATTCTCTATTTCTCGTCCTTTAATCCCTCTCCTTCCTTCATCCTTTTCATTTTCTCTCTATTTTATGAACTTTATTTTTTTAGCAGAAGAATTTATGTTAGACTGTTCCTCAGCTCCAATAGAAAGACTCGTAACAGAAATAATCGTATGTCACATTAACTTTATTTGGTCATGCTTGGAAAAATCAATATAATGTACAATTCAAGTGTTCCCATAACTCCATCGTGCTCTCAACATCCTAAAGGACTGGGTTCGATCCCCTCTCCATTATTCTGCTTATTAATTGGATGTTGTTCATTGTAACTTTAATTGACTACAGTAAAATCTTCGACCTTGTCAAGCACTGCCAGCAGACAGTTCACTCAACGTCAGACTTCTCCTCTGTTCAAACCTCCGGAATTTTTGCAGCGCCTTCTCTTTATTTCCCAGACTCTTTTTTGCTTTCCATAATTCAGTTCCATTATGCCTTACTCTCTGCTTTGCATATTTCACTTTTGATACTCTCTTGGGCTGTGGTTTCTCCAGTTTCTCCAGTTTCTGTGATAACAAGCTAACACCTCACACATCTCAGTCTTACCTACTGTCTCGCTTTGTTTAATTATGTCTCCACAGCTTCTCGAGTCTTTGTTTCGATACCTTAATGAACTCTCTGTCGCATAATCCGACAATGTTATATGCAGATATTGTCTGGAGAACTTAAAACCACTTGCATATCCCAGGTTATACTAACAATCGCAAACGAGCGCTCACTAATGCAAAATAAGCCAAAACTCACTCCTCTTATGTTATATGTTGTGTGTGTGTGTGGAGTTGAACTCAAGCTCATGAGCCCCATCTTTACTCGTCGATTATCGAGTTTGTTCCCTCCTCTCTATGGCTTTGCTGGCGAATCTCTGTATTGAGGTTAACCTCCACTGTATTGCTTCCTAAAATATTTCAGTTACTCACAACCCTCAAACAGCCACATAAGAGGGAAGATGACAGTAAGGGACCAGGTACTAAAAAACCAAGAAGGATGGGAGCGAATTAACAAGGAATGACAGGGAAGAATGTGCGGGACTGAGAAGGTTCAAAGAGCTCTTCACCGGAAAATCAAAGGAGATGCCAAGAGAAAGTGATGGAAGGGGCAAGCATCAAAGAAAATAGGAAAAACAAATATGTGAAAGAGCATCAAGGAAATTAGATACAACAGAAAAACTAGACCACACAAGATATCATTATAAGTATTATGAGGGGAAGCAGAGAAACTGTGCGACCCCAGAGCGAGGATTTAAAGCAAGTCAATAAGATTGGAGTATTAGACGGATAATTTGTAAACAGAAATTTGCATCTCTGTTTAAACACACACAGAATTAAATATGCAGGAAGCACTGATCTACAGACTAGTTTAAATAGCACAAACACACACACACACACACACACACACACACACACACACACACACACACGCATTTGAAATGATACCTAGGAGCTGTTGAAATCCAGTTTTCATACCCTTAATAGGAACAAGAGGTGTTTAATATCGCTTCATCTCTGGCGACGAGATGTATAAACGCGTATTATTTCTTCCACCATTGACTTGCTTAGACATATCGTCCTGATTGAAATATTGTCTGCGATAAAGTTTGTCCTTAGGTATTATTTTATCCAGTCTTTGTCAGCAGTTCTTTTCACATGTCCAATCAACTGAATTGTGAGGAATGTAGTGACATAAACATGTTACCTAGCGCCTGTTTGTTGGTCTGCTCTTGTCGTCTACTGTACCGGAGAAATCTTTATCAGAGGCAACCATTAAAATTTTCTTAACATGTTTATTTTAGATGTATATCTTGGACTTTTAGGTTTTTTGTATTTTGTATTTTATACTAATCACATCAATGCATCCGTTGATCTCATGAGCCATTTTGTATAATAAAGAGTATATATATCTATGTATAAAAGATGGGTTTGTAAAAAGATTAGAATATTCAAACAGGCTGAAGAGAAATCTCTCAGTTATTTCTTGAAGTTTTTCATTTACTACTTCAAGGTTGAGAGTCTTTACACAAGAACCTCGAGGTAATAAATCGTATTTTTCCTCAAGCCATTTCTGCACTAATGAGTATAGTGTTTATATAAGGTATATTATTGTAAAAATAAAATGTATTCTACCATGGCACGTCTTTTGCCACGTGATGCCATGCATGTCTAGAAGCAGGATGCCATGCATGTCTAGAAGCAGGATGCCATGCATGTCTAGAAGCAGGATGCCATGCATGTCTAGAAGCAGGATGCCATGCATGTCCAGAAGCAGGATGCCATGCATGTCTAGAAGCAGGATGCCATGCATGTCTAGAAGCAGGATGCCATGCATGTCTAGAAGCAGGATGCCATATCCATCATAAGAGATGAGAACACAGGCAACATCAAAACCAGTGTGATAAGTGAAACCCGTAGCCTAACAGCATTATCAACAGACGTGATTAAATGGCACTGCCAAGAATAGTTTACCAAGCAACGATTTAAAACCAAAGTTTTAGACTTGAGTCTGGTCACCGTCAACCCTCCTAACGCCCCACCCATCCATCAACTCAAAGCAGAAGCCAGAATTAACGCAACTTCCACCAAACACGAGACGGAATAAAGTTGAGACTGGTTGCTCTCTAGAAATAATCGCGATGAAAGAAGAATAAAATCAGTGACGAGGTTAGAAGACACAACAGGAGAAGAACAGGGATAGATATCTTATTTCTCCTCCTCATAACATACATAGGAAAAAATACTTATCACATTTTGAGCGATCTTTTTCAAAATAAGTATGAAATTTGTCTCGGTAAAAGTCAATGAACAACTGCAAACAGATATACGCAGATATTGGGCAACGGAGGCAAATCTGAGATTCATTTACATGGTGAATATGGTGTTGGATTCCATTCTCATAAGGATTCTTTTCATAGTTCTATGGAACCGGCAACATATATATAGCAATATTAATTTCTCGCAACATAAAATTCAATTAGCACAAAAAGCATAGGTATCCAAGGCCGGACAAATGAGAGGGTGGACCATGAGAATGCACAATGTAAGAGTAGCCTCTCAAATAATTGTTTTAGTCAGAGCTATTGTTCAGAATATTGCTGTAATCAAATTCCCTTTCAGCAACTATACACTTCAAAGTATTTGTGTTCTCGTTTAGAATATTGTTCTGTCTTCACATCTCCTTTCAATGCAGGCGAGAAATCGGAGCTAGAATGTATAGAGATTATTTACTACTCGCGCAGAATAACTAAAAACAACAACTGGGCTCGCCTAAGAGCCCTCAGACTGTACTCTCTGCAACAGAGACGAGAGATATCTCGCAATTTAAACATAAAAAGAAATTCGGAGGCCATTTTCATAAACTACACACTAAAATAACAGCTTACTTGCATTAGAGATACGAGAGGAAGTGTAAAATAAACCCAATAATAAACTGAAGAGCCATACATACAATTAGAGGACACTGAGCCAACATCCGAGGCCCACGACTCTTGTCTTCCACCGACACTTGTAAGAAATACTGCGATGCTAAAAATGAATAAATCTTCATGAGGGAACTGAACAAGTTCTTGCAGTGTGTGCATGTGTAATGATAGTGCAGGCCTGCGAGCCGCAGATGGCAATAACATTACTAGTTAGGATTGCTGCATGAGAAGAAAAACTCTGGAAACTGGCCACATGCATCATCACAAGGACAACCTTGACGTAGTCAGCAGCCAACCAAGAAGGGGTTATCAAGCCGCCCGCCCACTCAACAAGAAAACGGGCACAAGTAGCACTATATAAAGTCCGGACCCAACGGACCACCCCCCTCACCAATACCCAGTTTTTCTACGGCAGCAGAGCGAAACTTACGTCCTGGTCCGCCATAACCCCCACTAGAGGGGAACATAAGGAAGCAACAGCTTGTTCCTGCTGACACCATGTGAGAACAGGCCTCCAATCATCCAAATAAGCAGATGCACAACACTTAGGGATATAGAAAACAAAGATAGCCATAGGAGGGACAAGAACGAGGGCGCACACATGCAAGTTAAATATACAAATGAAGTATAATGATACTAAAAGATGCAGTGTAAGAGTAGTGCAAAGGCTGAACTCGCTAGGGGGCAGGTAATCTAACTCTTCACAGGTAGATTGAACCGGGAATCATCATTCCCATGGCCCGGTCTCTGCCCGACCAGGCTACCTGGTTGATGTAATGGTGGTCAGCTAAGTTATTGGTGCTAGCTACACGCAGGTCAACGTAGCCACCAGATCCTGGTTCATCAGGAGCTGCTTGAAGTAATTTGTTAAGATGTCTTTTGAAGTGTAGGCAGACTCAGTACAGTAGAGGTGATGATACTAAGAGAGTTAAAGAACATTCTTACTAAGCAAGACAGGCGAAAAGTAAGATTAAGTGTTCAAAACAAGAGAACAGAAATAAGTACACACACACACGACCAGTCAACAGATTTGGCCAAGAGCTGAGGGTCAGCCCCGCCAACCACACGTATATATAGGTGAGTATACACGTACACACACACATATACATACGCTAACCAACAAATACCTACTTAAAAAAAGAATCTCATGCTTCCCGTTAAGCTCCCAAAATGCTGTAACAAAATGTATTTAAGGCCCCTACGACTCGTTTAATATCTGGCCGCGACGAGAGCTCTTTCCATGGACGAGAGGTTCTACGAGTCACCAAAGGTTCTGCGAGGCACCAGAGGACGAGAGGTTCTGCGAGAGACGAGAGGACCTGTGAGGGACGGGAGGACCTGTAAGGAACGGGAGGACCTGTGAGGGACGAGAGGACCTATAAGGAACGGGAGGACCTGTAAGGAACGGGAGAACCTGTAAGGAACGGGAGGACCTGTAAGGAACAGGAGAACCTGTGAGGGACGGGAGGACCTGTAAGGAACGGGAGGACCTGTGAGGGACGGGAGGACCTGTAAGGAACGGGAGGACCTGTAAGGAACGGGAGAACCTGTGAGGGACGGCAGGACCTGTAAGGAAAGGGATGACCTATGAGGGACGGGAGGAAATGTGAGGGACGGGAGGACATGTGAGGGACGGGAGGATATGTGAGGGACGGGAGGACATGGGAGGGACGGGAGGGCATGGGAGGGACGGGAGGACATGTGAGGTACTGGAGGATATGTGAGGGACGGGAGGATATGTGAGGGACGGGAGGATATGTGAGGGACGGGAGGACATGGGAGGGACGGGAGGATATGTGAGGGACGGGAGGGCATGGGAGGGACGGGAGGACATGTGAGGTACTGGAGGATATGCGAGGGACGGGAGGATATGTGAGGGACGGGAGGATATGGGAGGGACGGGAGGATATGGGAGGGATGGGAAGAACTGTAAGTTCAGAAACACTGGTTATTTCTCACCATATTTGTTCATCAAATTATGTTCTGAAGAACTAAGTGGACACTTGATAAACTGGCAGGAGAAGCGCTGAACCCGTAGGGGGGCATAAAGGAGGCAATCAGGCTTGATTCAAGGAAAGGGAGGACTGCTCAAGTTCCTTGGATCAACAGCTCTTCACCGGCACCAAGACAGCCTCCTAGAAGACGCCAATGAAACCTTGATGAGCCTTGTCGCTGGCGAACTGATCTTGCTCCAAGGAATTAGAGCTGCCCTTTCTTGGCTCAAACCTGAATACCTCATTCTCCCTAAGCTCTGATTAACCCCTACTGGGGTTATATATATATATATATATATATATATATATATATATATATGTCGTGCCGATTAGGTAAAACTTGCGATTTTGGCTTAAATAGCAACGCTCACCTTGCCATATAAGACAAGTGAAAATTTGTGTATGCAATAATTTCGCCAAAATCATTCTGAACATAACGAAAAAAATATATTTCATTGTGTTTGTTTATTATTAAATTAATGTTAACGTATCTAAAATATATTTATTTGGGTTAGGCAAAATTAAATTGCGCTTGTTGTAATAAGGTTAGGTAGGTTTTCAAAGTTTCTCTTGGTACAAAATTATAAATTCTTACATTAACATAAATGAAAAAATATATCTTTAAACGTATAAGAGAAAATTTTAGAAAGGACTTAATTTTAGATGAGTTCTTGCTAATTGACCAGTTTTACCTAATCGGCACGACATATATATATATATATATATATATATATATATATATATATATATATATATATGTACTCACCTAATTCTACTCACCTAATTGTGGTTGCAGGGGTCGAGACTCAGCTCCTGGCCCCGCCTCTTCGCTGTCCGCTACTGGGTCTCTGCTCTCCCTGCTCCATGAGCTTTATCATACCTTGTCTTAAAACTATGTATGGTTCCTGCCTCCACTATATCTTTCTCTAGACTATTCCACTTCCTGACTACTCTGTGGCTGAAGAAATGCTTCCTAACATCCCTTTGACTCATCTGAGTCTTCAGCTTCCAGTTGTGCCCCCTTGTTTCTGTGTTACATCTCTGGAACATCCTGTCACTATCTACCTTGTCCAGTCCTCGCAGTATTTTGTATGTCGTTATCATATCTCCTCTAACCCTTCTATCCTCCAGTGTTGTTAGTCCTATTTCCCTCAACCTTTCTTCATAGGACAGACCCCTGAGTTGTGGAACTAGTCTTGTCGCAAACCTTTGCACTTTCTCTAATTTCTTGACGTGCTTGACCAGGTGTGGGTTCCAGACTGGAGCTGCATATTCTAGTATGGGCCTGACGTACACGGTGTACAGTGTCTTGAACGATTCCTTGTTAAGGTAACGGAACGCTAATCTTAGGTTTGCCAGTCGCCCATATGCTGCCGCGGTTATCTGGTTGATGTATGTTTCCGGAGACGTGCTTGGCGTTATACTCACCCCAAGGTCTTTCTCCTTTGTCGAGGTTTGTAGCCTTTGTCCACCTTGTGTGTTAGTGTGTTAGTGTGTGTGTGTGTGTGTGTGTGTGTGTGTGTGTGTGTTTGTTTTTCTCTCCAACTAATTAACTCAAACAAAATTTTATGTCTTGTAAATAATTTGTTACATATAATTTCTTGATGACTGTCTGTCTGATTAGTGGATTGTCTAACAGGTTCCTTAACTGACGAGCAAGTTGAGTGGATAACTTTTTTTTCTGCTTCTGGCTTATTGATTCACATCTAAGTTAAACTGACTGATGTCTGCATGACTGTCTAGTTGGCTGTCTGAACGACTGCCGACTTGTCTAACTAACGCCTATATGCTTAAATGGCTGATACTCTGCATGTCTAATATGCCTGACTTTCTAAAGTATGCTAATTGTTTTGGTAAGCTAATTGTTTGCATAATGGGCTCCCTGACATTTAGACAGCAGTATAGTTATACTTGTTTACTCCTTTATATTCAGAGGTGAGGAGGTATAAACTCCTCACCTCTGAAAGAACGTAATTTTAAATGAGTTCTTTCTAATTGACCAATATTACCTATTCGGCAAGACATCTATACTATTAACGGCAGCACGCCATCCACACTTACTAGATGATGTTTTTCTCAACGGAACTTTACGAAAAATGAAAAAGTTTTAACTAAACGACTCATAGCAACTACCTCTTCATCCTGCTAGCCGGGGGCGTTTATTTTTGTTACCTTGTGCCAGACACAGCCTGGTTACTCCATTTTAGTCGTCTGGTCTTGTTTGTACTAACGATCGGCAGCAACATGGAATGACTATACAGAATGTGAAAAACGGCGATAACCATTACATGATTCTTTCATCTTCAATGCAATGTAGGTTGGCTGAACCTTTTCTAACTGCACATTAGCGTGAGCAAACACACACACATATACAGCAGAGAGAGAGAGAGAGAGAGAGAGAGAGAGAGAGAGAGAGAGAGAGAGAGAGAGAGAGAGAGAGAGAGAGAGAGAGAGAGAGAGGAGATTGTATACAGCATTAAAAACGTCCTCTGGTTTCATCAGAAGCAATGAGACCTGACAATGTGTCACCACGGGTTCTGAGGGAGAGAGGAAGCAGTAGC
Source organism: Cherax destructor (assembly GCA_009830355.1). NCBI lineage: Eukaryota > Metazoa > Arthropoda > Malacostraca > Decapoda > Parastacidae > Cherax > Cherax destructor. The sequence goes on from WNWK01000461.1 coordinate 84,485, forward strand.
TAAAATTTACGACAAGTCAATGGAAATGAGACAATTGCCGGAGATGTGGAGGACAGGGAATGTAGCTCCAATACTTAACAAAAGGGAAGGCGGCCAACTGAAAGCAAGAAATACTGACATACTTAATATATAGAGCGAGAGAGAAAATAATCAGAGGAATAGTGAAGAACCTGAATAGCAGTAGCTTCATAAACAAGAAGCAACATGAGTTTAGAGTAAACTGTGTATTAGAGCTGAGTTCTATGAAAGGGTATACGAAATAAGCGAGGGGAGAGGGATGGGTGTTCTTCGCGTTCTTGGACCCCAATAAAATTATTTGAATGTAGTAAGGAATAAGAATTAAAAAAATATTTTGCTATTAATATGAGCTAAAAGAAGTAAAGTAAAGCAAAGAAATAAATTTGTGTGCATTAAAATATAAACAGAAAGAAGTGGAAATATAATAACCAGGACATTTTTAAAGAGGGATTTAGTGTCAGGGATGAATATTAAATTGCAGAAGAAGTGGTTGCAATACTTCACATATTGTAATAATAAAGTATATTATAAACTGACAATTTTAGATTTAAAATTCGATTTGAAGACAAAAAAAGGTTTCCGAACAAGCTTTCATTGCTGCAACGTTTCTCTCTCTTAAAGCTTTACCACCTCATGAAGCTCCCACAGGAAAACGTCCCAGTGAGAGCTTGTTTTGCAACACGTCTCTTTTCATCAATTCGTTTTAGATTGAAGTAACCCTTGAAGGTGAGTGAATTGATACTGGTGAATCTCTTATCCCAAAGGACTGGAGATATGTTCTTCCTCCTTGGCTGTATGGCCTTATTCCCTTTCATACGGGTTTAATGTATCTTTATGAATATGTTACTAACGAGCAGTTAAGTAAAGCATTTATGGAAATAACGTAAGCATAGTACACTCAGTTGAAATGGTAGCGAATTGTAATGCATTTTGTGGAACCAGTGCTAAGTATCACAGAGTATCACAGAGTTGTATGTGATGCTAGGATGGCAGCCTGGAATGTATCGTTACTATAATATTATACAATAGCGACAAGATAAGGAATTATACAAATGTGCAACAGTTCAGTACAGAGATAATATATAAAGACATTAGAAGATAAGGTAATCAGTCCCAATTCTGTATATAGTTCTGATAGGCTGAGGGACTGATAAGGTCATCGTCTACTGTCCTCCTATATTATTTCTGTATCGAATTGAAAAAAAAAAAAAAACACTGGTCGATATTACGTCTTCAAATAAGGGTACCCAGGTGGTGCACATGTGTCTCATTCATTAAACTTAGAACGTGTTTGTAATATTTTGAGAAACCCCCTAAAATTTCTATCAAATTGAATGGTTGCAACGCTTTGAATTAGAGCTAAGAGTTTGGACTGGAGTGACTGGTGGAGCTACTGGTGGAGTGAATGGGGGAGTGACTGGTGAAGTGACTGGTGGAGTGACTGGAGTGACTGGTGGATTGACTGGTGGAGTGACTGGTGGAGTGACTAATGAAGTAACTGGTAGAGTATTAAGTTAATTAAGCGTCAGGTTAGCTAATAGTAAGTTTAATGAGTATGAAAGACGAGAAATGAGTAAGAAAGACGAGAAATAAGTTTGCTAAGTATTTAGTTTACGTAGTAACAAATTCATTAAGTAGTTAAAGTCTGAAAAAGAATTAGTGATTGATATGTAAGATAAGAGTTAAATAAGTTTTAGTTGAAAGTTGTGTTAATTATGCTTTATGTTGTGAGTGTAATGGCGTTAATTTAGTTTTGATCATATATGAGAGAAAGATAATCTAAATGTTCTAATATAATTGTTTTAATATAAATGTTTTAATATAATTTAACAGGAATTAACTAATAGCTGAGTGTAAATTAATTATCCATCAATATTATTAATTAGAAGATATTCAAATAATTTCCTTGTCACTTCTGTTACTTTTAGTAGATCAAAGTGACGTCGCCTCTCGCATTAGTTAATTATCTATTCAGCATCCCTCAGAAGAGTAATATGTGATGCAAAGTACAAAAATGGCTTTTGAACAACAAGAAAGTATTTTTTTGCACAGATTCTTTATACAGAGACAACCTTATTTAACCTCGAGTTAATGAAACAGGTGATTCACTAAAGTGTTTCAGTTTTTTTATTATTCAGGTTTTTTAAATAAATACTAATTTGTCACGTCTCTTGTGCAGGAATACGAAGTGTAAAAGTGACTAAAGATGAAAAAGTAAATAAAGTAATCCAAAGGAAGATGCAGTAGCGCGCCATTTGCTGTCACCGCTGGAAGAGTTGGTAAATACAGTTATCTTATTTGTCTTTTTCTTCAAGTGTTGTCTCCACTTACCGCCCGTGTGACGACCTCTCCCAACCACTTACCGCCCGTGTGACGACCTCTCCCAACCACTTACCGCCCGTGTGACGACCTCTCCCAACCACTTACCGCCCGTGTGACGACCTCTCCCAACCACTTACCGCCCGTGTGACGACCTCTCCCAACCACTTACCGCCCGTGTGACGACCTCTCCCAACCACTTACCGCCCGTGTGACGACCTCTCCCAACCACTTCTGACTGCTTCCCGCTGAACGCATCAACTGGATACGGATCATTAAATCTCGGTTGACTGTGGCCAGAGCCAAGACGCAACCCGGATCTAAACCCCTACAGAGAGCCTCGTTGCACTTCCTTGCGGGGCTCGTTAATGTCTTGTTGCAGTATCGTCGGGAGTGGCTGTGGTAGTAATATATATATATATATATATATATATATATATATATATATATATATATATATATATGTATGTGTGTATATAGGATGGGGTGGTAGGAGAAGTGGAATATTCAAATGGCTTCAGAAAGAAATCCAAATATTCTTCCTTGAAGCCTTTTTATCCACTTCTCCGAGGCTATGGGTCCCACAATTTGCACTAGAGGTGGACCCCATCCTATATATTTTATAAAATATATATACTATATATATATATATATATATATATATATATATATATATATATATATATATATATATATATATGTCGTGCCGATTAGGTAAAACTTGCGATTTTGGCTTAAATAGGAACGCTCTACGCTCTTCTTGCCATATAAGACAAGCAAAAATTTGTGTATGCAATAATTTCGCAAAAATCATTCTAAACCTAACGAAAAAAATATATTTCATTGTGTTTGTTTATTATTAAATTATTGTAAAAGTATTTAAAATATATTTAGTTTGCTTAGGCTAAATTAAATTGAACTTGTTATAATAAGGTTAGGTAAGTTTTCTAATATTCTTTTGGTTCAAAATTAAGAATTTTTACATCAACATAAATGAAAAAAATATGTCTTTAAACGTATAAAAGAAAATTTTACAAAGGACTTAATTTTAGATGAGTTCTTGCTAATTGACCAGTTTTACCTATTAGGCACGACATATATATATATATATATATATATATATATGTGTGTGTGTGTGTGTGTGTGTGTGTGTGTGTGTGTGTGTGTGTGTGTGTGTGTATGTGAGTGCCAGCAATCATAAACAACGACTGTAACTAAATTCATTGTAAAGTGGAGAGGAATCGAACCCTAGGCTACGTGCATATGAAAGCTCTTACGCTCTACCTGTTTTATTTACTTATCAAAAATTTAATACATCGGCACTGTGCTGATGCACTATTCACTATTCTGTATAATATTTACATAGAGGTTGGTTTGGTTTGGTAAGGTTTGTCAGGAAACAGGACAAGTTACATATTCCATATTCCAAGATGAGGTTCATAAATAGTACTGAAATCTGCCAGGGAGAAGTCGTAGACGGTATTTAGGTGAGGTTAGGGAAGGAGAGATGAGCAGGAAATCCAAGAGAGTGGAGCATATACTCATAATGTCTTTTTTGACACTGCTCTCGAGAAAGTCCGAGATAGTACATTTTACTCCTCTATATTTCTTGGTTGTATATTTATATATATATATATATATATATATATATATATATATATATATATATATATATATATATATATATATATATATATATATATATATATATATATGTCGTGCCGATTAGGTAAAACTGGTCAATTAGCAAGAACTCATCTAAAATTAAGTCCTTTCTAAAATTTTATCTTATACGTTTAAAGATATATTTTTTCATTTATGTTAATGTAAGAATTTATAATTTTGTACCAAGAGAAACTTTGAAAACCTACCTAACCTTATTACAACAAGCGCAATTTAATTTAGCCTAACCCAACTAAATATATTTTAGATACGTTAACATTAATTTAATAATAAACAAACACAATGAAATATATTTTTTCGTTATGTTCAGAATGATTTTGGCGAAATTATTGCATACACAAATTTTCACTTGTCTTATATGGCAAAGTGAGCGTTGCTATTTAAGCCAAAATCGCAAGTTTTACCTAATCGGCACGACATATATATATATATATATATATATATATATATATATATATATATATATATATATATATATATATATACATCAATAACCTCGAACCTGTGTCGTTTTAGCCCGCCTCATGGTGAGGGAAAATTCACGACACTCCAACCCACAGGACCACCCAATCCTACAAAGATCATGCACCCAGCAGAGCTAGGTGTTTTACCGTGATCCGAGGACATACGATGGTGTGGGTGCCTCAGAGCTAATTTCATTCTACTCCCTGTTTAGTGTACTAGCCTTCACAAGCAGTATATATATTATTGTAACCACGAACGAGTGGTATTTAATCAATAACAACACTGCGACTAACCTGAGGATCGAACTCGTGTTGTTTTAGCCTGCCTCATGGTGCGTTGGAGCGTCGTGAATTTTCTCTCACCATGAGGCAGGCTAAAACGACACGGGTTCGAATCCTCGGCTAGTCGCAGTGTTGTCATTGATTAAATACCCCTCATTCGTGGTTACAATAATATATATATTTCTTGTGAAGGCTAGTACACCAAACAGGGAGTAGAATGAAATTAGCTCTGAGGCACCCACACCATCGTATGTCCTCGGATCACGGTAAAACACCTAGCTCTGCTGGGTGCATGATCTTTGTAGGATTGGGTGGTCCTGTGGGTTGGAGAGTCGTGAATTTCCCCTCACCATGAGGCGGGCTAAATCGACACAGGTTCAGGTTATTGATGTATATATATATATATATATATATATATATATATATATATATATATATATATATATATATATATATATATATATATATATATATATATATATATATATATATATATATATATATATATATATATATATATATATATATATATATATATATATATATATATATATATATATATATATAAATATATACATGCATACATATAAACTCTTTGCAAGCTAAAATTTAAGTAAGAACCTTTGCAATATTCAAGTATTCAAGTCTTCTCTAAATATTTAAAATGAAAACGTAACTCAAGACCCAGAAATCGCCGAGAGCTTGGCAAGAATTTGACAAGTGTCTGGTGTTCATCTTCACTGCAAACAC
>WNWK01000461.1:92500-107500 GCA_009830355.1 Cherax destructor
AATTTGCCCGATTTTTACGTGAATGTTTTGATATGTATTTTTTTCCTTGAATTGCGTTCTTGTGTTTGTGTTAATTTGCGTTACTGCCTAGTTGTGATTATTATATCTTCGTATTTACAGGAGTACAGATATGCTCTTGGCGTCCAGTCATAAGTGTTTATTTTTTGCAATGTGTGCGTGTGTGTGAGTGAGTGGAGTGAGTGAGTGGTGTGTGTGTGTGTGTGTGTGTGTGTATTCTACGTTACTGATCCCGAGTTATACCCCTAATAAAGTACACTCGACTTTGAAAGCTAGCAGGGTGCGTCTTAAGTAGAAGGACGTTGTTGGTACCAAGAAGCATACATGATAGATGATCCCTCTTCAAGTATGACGGACGGCAGTGGTCGAGCTAAAAGCAAAATTAATGGCTTCGTATCCCTCTGCCTTGTTCCTCCCCTTTCTTGTGATTAAATTATACGCCGCGGGAACAGCATGTTACAAATATTGACGCGCCCTCAGATTTATTTGCAAAAGCTAATATTTAATTTATACGACCCCACGGCTCATAGTATCTTAACCTGTAATCCAGTGGTGGAGCGTCACCTCGCAACACAAAATTTCTGGATTCGTTTACGTGTAAAGGTGCGACCTTTGGAGAAAGTCTCCCTGCTGCCACTGTTTACCTAGCAGTAAATAGATACCTGAGTTTTAGTCGGATATCGTGAGTTGCATGTTAAGAGGTGGTAGTATATATGGCTAGGCTAATATAACAGTTGAAGGCCTGTATATGATCTGAAGATAACAGTGAAGTGCGTTAAGATAACGGGTGTTAGCTTTAAAATTAAATGAAATAAGAAAAGAGCTCTTTGCCTGTAAATGAGATGAGATAAAATAACAAATCTTAGTCTGTAAATTCAACTGTGTAATAATAAAAAAAAAGAGATGCATCTAGGTATGTTTATTGTAGGTGTTTTACCATCTAGTGGCTTTATCAATCCCAATTCAAGGACAAATTAAGATAATCAGTCGCTCACCCTTGGAGTTTGTGAAGAGTATCGTAGTCGTGAAGAGTCTGAAGCACAGGCATGAAGATTGACGCTTGTATACTGGCGTCAGGTGAGGGACGTGTAGCAGACGTAGACATTGTCACTGGTAGGCGGGATTCCCCAGTGGAAGTAGGTCATACCCGTGGGACGGGTCAGTAGTAGTTAATTAAGAAGGTTGTGGAGATGTCCTCTGAACCAAGATTCCATGATGTCGCAGTGTCTGAGGACACTGCAGAGGACACCTCCACAACCTTCTTAACTACTACTGACCCGTCCCTCGGGTCTCAGGTATGACCTACTTGCACTGGGGAATCCCGCCTACCAGTGATAATGTCTTCGTCTGCTACACGTCCCTCGCCTAACGCCAGTATGTAAGCATCAGTCTTTATGACTGTGCTTCAGAGTCTTCACGACTACTGTGCTCTTCACCAACTCCAAGACTGAGGGACTGATTACCTCATATTCTACTCTCTTCCAATTATGTCCTTGAATTTGTATTGATAAAGCCACTGGATGAAGAAACGTCTACAGTAAAGATACCCAAATGTTGCACATGTGTCTAATTCTTCATCTTGTAAAAAAATAAAACTTTCAAGGGACAAACACACAAAAAAATCGCAAAAGACACACATACACAAACGCTCGTATACAAGTGCATTTGTAAGCCGTGCAACATCCTGATACCAGCCTCAAAATATTACACATATATTGTTTCTATATGTCTCATGGCTGATGGGTAAAAGGTATGTGAAATATGAGTCTATGATGGATACAACTGCGTTTCTCTGGATCTCAGGGGTTTTGGGTGGCTTTCTGGTTGGCTTTCTGCCTGGCTGTCTGGTGGCTGCCTGACAGGCCGGCTGGTTGCCTGGCTGGCTAGCTGGGTAAATGGCTGGCTGGTGGTGGCTGATGATGATTCCACACACGCACACACACCAACGAAGAGGCGGAGCCAGGATCTATGACTCGATTCCTGCAACCACAAACAGGAGAGTACACACACACACACACAGTGCAAAGGTTTGCAACAAGACTAGTCCCGGAGCTAAGGAAAATGTCCTACGAGGAGAGGTTAAGGGAAATCGACCTGACGACACTGGATAGACAAGAGCGATAGGGGATATATGATAACGACATATAAAATACTGAGAGGAATCGACAAGGTGGACAGAGACAGGATGTTCCAAAGATGGGACACAGCAACAAGGGGTCACAGTTGGAAGTTGAAGACTCAGATGAATCACAGGGATGTTAGGAAGTATTTCTTCAGTCACAGAGTTGTCAGGAAGTGGAATAGTCTGGGAAGTGATGTAGTGGAGGCAGGATCCATACATAGCTTTAAGAAGAGGTATTATAAAGCTCATGGAGAGAGAAGAGTGACCTAGTAGCTGCCAGTGAAGAGGCGAGGCCAGGAGCTGTGACTCGACACCTGCAACCACAACTAGGTGAGTACAACTAGGTGAGTACACATACACACACATACACAGCAAAGTGTCTTAGTGACAAGTGCCTTAGCCAAATGGTAACTAACTCACACACTCTCAAAACAAAACTCAATACCCTTTTCTGCAGACAGCATCCTTACCCCCCCACCCTCCCAAACCTCCATGAAACGTTCAGAGCATCATGGAATCTTGATTCTGAGGACATGTACATAACCTCCTTTACGGCTACGACAACTACTACTACAACTAACTCATCTCTTTGGATATGACCTACTTCCACTGGGGAATCCCGCCTACCAGTGACTATTCTCTCGTCTGCTACACTTCCCTTTCCACCTAACGTTAGTATATAAGCGCCAGCCTCCTTGCCTCTGCTCCAGAACCTCCACGTCTTCGGTGCTCTTCACACCAACTCCAAGGCTGAGAGACTGATTACCTCACCTTTTGTATATAGTTCTACTGTCTTCAAATTATGTCCTAGAATCTGTATTGATGAAGCCACTGGATGGCGAAACGTCTACAATAAAGATACCCAGATGTTGCACGTGTCTTAATTTCATCAACGTTCAGAGAGATGCCCTCTTTTCCTTATTAAAATCTTGTTAACTTTGTACATGAGACTGGTTCAGGGGAGATGGAGAGCATTATCAGTGAAGGCGGCCACCAGGTCCTCAGTGTCTCTCTGCTCTTTCCCCCTCTTTGGTGTGAGTTACATGCAAATTAGTTAAAAGCAAAGTTTTTCTTGACGCTGAGAATAAGGTTTGAAGATATATGGAGGGAGGCAAGAGGATTCAAGGATTGTGTAATTGCAAAGAGGGCTGGATGGATGGATAGATGAATGAATGAATAGATGGAGGAGGGAGAGAGAGAAGGGAGGGAGGGTAGGAGTGAAGGAAGGAGAGAGAGAAGAAAGAAAGCAGAAAAGCAAGGTGGTTTAAGAATGGGTAACTGTGAAGTGTGAGGGAGGGAGATGAAGAGAGGGAGAGATGATGAGGTGGACGGAATAATCAGAACGTAGAGAGGGCGTGAGGAAGGAATAAAAGAGGAAAGTAGGAAGGAAAGAACGAAGGTGGGGAGGAAGGTGAGAGGGAAACAGTCACCACTGACTGACTGATCTACCTTTTGTTATATACATACTTTAGCGTTTCTTCCTTTTCCGCCTCCTAAGTTTTCCACCTTCTCCTCCTCCTTATTTCATTCTATATATGACTAAGACCCACGCTAGGAAACAATAGACCTGTTTCCTGACAAATTTTACCAAACCTACCAATATATTCTAATTGTATATCTTCCTCTTACGTTCATAGTACTGATTCACATTGCTCATTGAAAACATTAGTGGATGTCTTTAATAAACAGATGATCATCTGTCTAGCAGCATTATTTGTTAGCGAAAAAGTCCTTGGAATCATTCAGCTTTTGCTTTGTACATAGAGATTAAAATAACGATAGGAAAAAAAGATGTAAGTGCCGGTTATGAGAAAGGACAAAATAGTGCAATAATGCGAAAACAAACCTCGGAAAGCAAATTGACGAAGGTGAAGAAGACATACACGATTTGCATGAACGATGGTGTCAAAAGAAAAACCCGAATATTCCTCCTGGAAATCTGGAAACTAACAAAACTTCTTGAAGAGTGTGAATATCTGGCAGTCCTCACAGAGAGATGCTGGACGCTTCTCTATAAGATGATCATGAGTGAGTTCAGTCTGACCGATGCTGAGTTATGTGAGAACAGACTCCCACATTTTACAGTAATATCACAAAGATGACCAGAAATCCCACAGTAGAGTGATAGAATGCAGTTTATTGGTAACCAGTGTAGATTAACAACGCTGTCAAGATTAGAAAGTAGTCAGTATAGAGCAAGTGCGAGATGTTGTAACACAGAAAGACAAAGTGCAGACGGCTCTGTATACTCATTGAAACATCTGTATAACTAGTCGGGTCAGAATATAGAATTGTTTTATATTTGCTGAAGATGCAACAAACCCGGCTCTGAATATAAATCAGAAGGGAGTGAGAAGAGAGTTTGATTATAAAGTGCTCCGAAAGTTGGACACTATAACGAAAGACAAGACGAACATGGCAGCAATGTGAGGGTCACAGCAGTGAGAAGGTATAAAACTCTGCAGAAAAAAATACAAATTGCTTGTGACTATCATACTCAATAGACGCGACCAGAGAAGACAGCCGCGTACCCAACCTTAGCAGAGCACTTGGAGCCATCGGTGCCCCCTGCAGTAGCGCCAGAACAGAATTAGAAAATGTCAAGAAAGGCCGAGGCATAAGTGAAGGTCAAGAAGGAAATATTTCGAAAAGGAAGAATGGATGGGTAAGCTTGGACCATACAGCTCCACGACGAGAGGTAAAGAAAGTGGGAAAGAACAGAGTAAGAGGAGTGTGCAAAAAAAAAAATAATGATATGATTTAAAAAATTATAGTAACGAGAATAATAATAATCTTTATTTCTACAAGTACATGATACAACTTATACAGACCTATCTGACATCAGTGGCATACTATATAGAAAGCTCCTGGTTATGTAGATCATTTCAGGCAACTTAGGTTAATTTTGATGCCAGGATGCGACCCACACCAGTCGGCTAGCACCCAGGTACCTACTTACTACTAGGTGAAAAAGGACAGCAGGTGTCTTAAAGAATCCTCCCAGTGTTTCCACCTGCATCGGGGATCGAACCACGGACCTCAGTGTGTGAGATGAGTGCACTACCAACCGATCTAAAGGACATTTAGAACAAAAAATTGCTGGCCAGTTCGGAGAAAATAATATTTATAGATTTTTTGGAGTAAAATATCAGCTGTTTGATCTATACAAGAGTAAAACCACAGAATACCTGAGTGCAAGACGTAGCAAAAAGTATTTAGAGTCTATAGAAAAAAAAATGTGTGCAATATGATAAAACATTGAAATGCTTAATAGCATATTGGAAAATGCTTTTATAAATGCTTAAAGCATAGTCTTCATTTGTTGCAGGAAGACGCAATTTTTGGTATAATATTTTGTAAGGAACAGGGAATGACGAGATGTTATGGAGATTGTTTGGTCACGCAGAAACGATGGAGGAAGATAGGTTCATTAAAGGGGTGTGTAAATATGGGGTAGATGGAAGGTGTAAAGGATGCCAGAGGAAAGGTTGGAATTTTTAGATACGATTTTTGCCATCCTGTGGACGGCCCAGGTCTCTTCAATGGAGAGGCAGGGAACACTTTCGAACAAGACATCGCTAGATGAATAGAAGTCACAATACCGTGGCGAAAATGAGTCACAACTAATCAAATTTCGAGAAGAAACTAGACGATGTTTCAATCTATCCAAAATCATTTCTAAGGTCGTCACTTGATAATGGTCTAGTATAAACCGAAACGTCATCTGAAGTTTCCTTTCCAAACCATGGGTAAGTTATGAAAATATATTTTTAGTATACATTGTTTGCCAGGTACAGCAGCATGTATCGCCACCAGGTACAGCAGCACGTATCGCCGCCAGGTACAGCAGCATGTATCGCCACCAGGTACAGCAGCACGTATTGCCCACAGGTACAGTAGCACGTATCGCCGCCAGGTACAGCAGCATGTATCGCCGCCAGGTACAGCAGCACGTATCGCCGCCAGGTACAGCAGCACGTATTGCCCACAGGTACAGCAGCACGTATTGCCCACAGGTACAGCAGCATGTATCGCCACCAGGTACAGCAGTTACAACAAAGCTACAATTCGCACCTGATAAAATTTGGTCTCATTTCGAGTTAAATCATGAAAGTATAAACCTAGCAATTATTTAGCCTGATGCCATTTTTTCTAATAAATATTTCTCCTTTTGGATGATTCCGTTGTTTACCGTAGTAAGTCAGGTTTACATCCTATCGACCACACGAGGATCACTTAGACCACGAACCTGCTAGTAGCTATCTAGCAAGCATACTGTGATCCCTAAAATTTGGATTTTAGTAAACTCAGTGTATATACATTGAGATATTTTGAGATATATATCATATTTCTCAAAGTATACATCCCGGCACGAGTGAAAACGTTGGGTATGTTTCCTTACACCTGCCGCTCCCGTTCACCCAGCAGTAACTGGTAGTATACCTAAGACAGAGCTGAGTTTTGGAATGAAATGAAGTAGGGTAGAAGCTCTTAGCCTGTAAAATTTAAATGTGTTAAAAAAACAACAACTCTGTATTTCCTGCCTGCCGCTGCCTTCCATTATAGGGATATGTGTCGAGAGGAATGTATCCTTCGGTTTAAGAAAGTTAATCATTATCCCTATCTCAAGGATTAAAGTTATGTTAGTTTTTAGTTGGAGTGCCATCAAACTGGCCTTGCATATTAGACGGACTAAAAAATATTAGCAGTCTTCCGTCACTTTCACCCGTGGATCCGTCGAAGATTCATTTCATCTTATCAATCACTTCGTAACTTCCTCCACTCACCAACATGTCTATTGTAACTAAGTACTTTAAACCTCAAGAAGATTTCGTCAAAAAAAATGAGGTTTATGTACATTGGGAAGAGCAGCGAAACTCTTTTTTCATTGACTCTGAACTCGCAGAGCTCAATGAGCACTTCGTATGACTCACTGGAGCGTCTGTGGATCGTGTATCACCGAGGACTCGCTACTGAATAACTCTGAATTACAGTAATTGTCAATTCTAAAAGACTGTCAAAACGGTCATATCGCTGGCGAAAAACAAAGCTTGTCGACATATTCTCTTTTATCGTGATCTGTGTGCGCTTACCAAATTACATTTCTAGTGTTTTCGCCAAAATATTTTAAAAATAAATGTTCTCAGAATAAGTTTTCCTTTTTTTGCAGAAATATACTATTTTTAAAGTTCCAAAAAATAGCCTTTAACAGAAAAATTGACCAGTCAATGAGCATAATAATGTTCCTAAGACATTCTAAAATTATGTATATATATATATGAACAAGAGTTCGTGTTTACGTATTCACTAAGTTGTATTCAGTGATTTTTGTGTTCGCCTTAGTCAGTTCAAAGCTCCATGTCCAGTTTCTTTAATCCTTTTACCAGGTATTACCAATTCCCGTTCTCCTGGCCCTTGTCATACCTGTCCTTAAAACAGCGTATTCACTGTGTCACTTCCTCATCTAGTTCCCTTTACATCCCTACTCTCATAAGATTGAAAAAGTATTATCTGATACCCCAGTTGTTCATCTGTGATTCTAATTCTCATTTATGTCTCCTTGTCCCTGGTATTCTCATCTACGTCCCCCTCTCCCTATTCTTCTCATTTCACTCACCTTTGTGTGTAATTGTGAATTTTTTTTTGTGTAGTTTGCGTTTGAGTGTGATTTGTTTGCGTGAAAGTGTATTGATAGTACATGTGTGTTGTTGGAATGTCTGTGCATTTGTTGATATGTGTACACTTGTGTACATAATCTTTACGAGTATATGAATTTGTGGGAAATCTATATCCAGCATTAACGTTATCCATGTAGAGCGCAATTGTACATCAGGTCTCCTGTAAATATTTCAGAAGAGCATTTGCCACCCCTCGTGTTTTCCTCATAAGTCATCATACACCATAATGTGAAATTCATAGGAATCAAGAAGTGCTCTTTTTTTTTTATGTTTGGCCTGCGTGTGTAATTCTCGGGACAAACTTCTAGAATAACTAACAGACAGTGGATGGATTTGCCGAGCTTAGTGGCTGGCAATGTATGGTAGTCATTAGGGTGGAATTTCTTTAATATTGTTTGACTTGGAGCCAATTCCTCGCTCGCAAATAGAACAAGAAAAAAGCTTTTGTTCTATCTAAGATGAGTGAACATGTTAGGGTGTACACACACCATGTTTTGCGTATATATATGTGTGTGTGTGTAAATTATACACCTGTGAACTAATTTACATATGACCATGGCCTTAAACAAAGTTAATAATGATTTTAAGTCGACTCCTAAGCATATTAGGGGCTTTTGGCATGTACATCTCATTTATACCTATGTATCATGTCTACCTAACTATGTATCATTGTACCATGTCTAAATAAATTATTATTATTATTATTATTATTATTATTATTATTATTATTATTATTATTATTATGAGTCAGAAAGGTACATCAGCATTTAAGCTTGACTATTTTAAGTTATTCCGAACTTTTTTTTTTTTTTAAATTATGGTGCAATATGAAAAAAAAAATGTATTGAATCTGGAAACGTCCAAGACATTTAAATCTCACTGTACACTATCAGAAAGTTCATCTTGTACGACAGATTAAGTGTTGGGGGACATTGGCCTTTACATGATTTTTAAGCCATCATTGTGAAGACCGTGTGTTGAAGTCAGTTGAAGCTTGCTCCACCTCACCTTTAAACGAGACGTAATTGACAAAACTACTAATGCGAGAAAAACTAACGATGGTTATTTGGACAAAAATGTCTTTCATGGTGACAATATGGTTTACAGGACTCTGGTTTTCACTAGGAAACTTTACGTTTAATTGCAAGTGTATGTGAATAACTGTTCCCTATTAATCACGATAATTGTTCCTATCAAAAATGTTGTCTTTAAAGATAAATCTGCTATTTGTCTAACACTACCATCAGCGCTAATGCTTCCCTATAATGATGATGGTCGTTAATGTCACCTATAATTGCCATACGGCGGGGCAACTCATCCAAAAGCAAATGGTGTTAATTAACTTCAAGTGTTTTGGAGTTTGGCAGAAAATTAATCAAATAATTCAAACTGAATAAATAGAACGTGTCGCTTAATATAATTCAGTATTGAGAGTTGAATTAATATCATTGATGTGTATGGAAAAGTGTGGCCCCCTCACTCTTCTCCACCAATGGTGGCCTTTCAACACGTGTGTTGATAATATATGTTGTGTACTAATGATGGATGGCATGATAACATTTTTTTTTTGAGCGAAAGTTGCACATTTCGTTCCTCTTAGCTCACGATAATTTCACTGTAATTCGGTAAATGCAGTGGCCAAATTAGTGATTAATGGAGGGTACTTCTAGAAGACAAGAGAAATGATTAGTGGAATAGAGGTAATGAAGAAAATTCGAAAATATTTTATAATGTAAACATGACAGTAGGCAGAGAACGCGGTGATAATGAACAGTTATATAAATGGTAAAAGAATGAATTTTGCTGAGAATGTGACAGAGTGATGAAAACACATTAGGTAAGAGACCGTATATAGCAAATTAATTTTTCAGTAAAGAGTAAAAGAAAAAAGAAAGGATGTAGATAATATTTTGAAATGTTATATTTTGATGGTGAAATAGTGCCAGAAATTTCATGCATGGAGCAGGCTAGAGTGGAATGTTTAAAGAGGAGGGAAATCAGAGGAAGGGAATAGAGGATGTGGATGACGCACTAAATAAATTGAAAGTTGAACAGACAGCAAAAAATTTTTTTAAACAGTTTTATTAGGCAGAGAGTGGTATGAAGGGTATTTTATAAAGAGCCAAAGAGGGATTGCTAAGACATTTAAGTTATACGGAAAAAAATGGAGTAAGATCGGGTGACCAAGAGGATAAATAAACCAGGGGTGGATAAAAGGTTGTGTAGGGAATGCCTAAGGAAGGATTGGAAGAATCCTCTGAAGATATTTTGAATGGTATGGTATTAAGCAAGCGTGGCCTTGCTTCACAGGAGAGTAGACCAGTGGTTTTGGGGATTTTATGTCAGCTGTAGTGTGAGCAAGGTAACGTTTGTAAATTAATTACGGTAACCTGTTAAACGGAGTTTTGAAGGTAGGGATATTAAAGCTTATAAGGAACACTGCGACAAGTCAATCTCATTGACACGAAAAAATAATATAATAAACCCTTTCATGCGATGATTTCTGAGTTTAACGTCCAATTAGATTCAACTCTTAAGCTCTGATAACTTGATAATGCAGAGTTTTGAGTGGCATTATGCTAAATGTGCTGGTGTATTCTTGTATCTCTGAGATAACAAGAGAAAGCCTCGTCAGTTTCGCTTTAAAGCTGGTGTGTCTTAACGGAAGACTGAATTAGATATGGGCTGTGTATGTAAAAATTTACCATTTTCATTGAATAAGCTGGGATATTAGTGTTCATTTGAAGCAAATCAGAAGAATCTCTTCTAATTTGCTTTAAATCTGCAATGATGATATTAAAACTGCATTGCAAACTTATGCCGCACTCTGCACTGCTTCGTGTGGATTGAGGTACAGAGGACAAAATACATCTAGCCATTATTGCATTCATGGGTAAATGCTAAATCCATAAGGATCACAGCGCCTGGAGAATGGGAAGTAGTCAGGTTTGATCCACGGAAAGAGAGAATGGATACAATTCTCTGGATCAAGGCCCTTCAGCAGCATCAAGCCACCCTAATCCACTCCCGTTGAAGAGTTATCTGCTTTCCTGAAACCATTTAAGCCTTAAGCTGATGTATATTCTTGTTCCTGTTATTGTTTGATCGCTTGGCGCTGCGTCAGTGTTCACTGTTCACTTCCTTGTTAATACGTTAATGTTATTTTTATTTTACGAGCTCACGAACACGATTTTTTTTTTCATAACTGGTCATGTTATTCTATCCCTCCATCACTCGCTGATCCCTACTCCATCACCCCTTCCCCCACTACACGTACCTCCAACACATCCAAAATCTCCAACACCAACACCCCACCCCAACACTCCAACACCTCCAAAGCTTCCCGCACTTCCAAAATCTCCAGCAACCCGAATACTCGCAACACACAGTAACCTCCGTCATCCCAACAACTCATCCCAAACAACTCCAACACCCAATGAACTCCAACACCCAAACAACTCCAACACCCAAACAACTCCAACACCCAATGAACTCCAACACCCAAACAATTCCAACACCCAAACAATTAAAACACCCAAACAATTTCAACACCCAAACAACTCCAACACCCAAACAACTCCAACACCTCCAACTCTCCCCAATACCCACAGCCACCTTAACTGGTTTAACCGTGTCATCCTGACTGCGGTGGCCACCACTGTCGTGCAAATAGGCAAATATCACAGGCCAATCCTGGTCGTTCATTCGTACCCTGACGAGTTTAACTATTCATTACTATTAATATTTTAGCGAGAGGTGTCGGGCCGCGGCAGTTGTTACTGCTGGCGGTGTGTTGGTCAAACTAGCGTATTGCGCTTCTGGCAGCCCGGAAATTGCTTTACCTGTTGTTAGTGGGGGGATGGTGTGGGGAAGGGGAATGGGGATGGTGAGGGAGGTGAGTGGGAATGGTGGGGAAGAGGCATAGGGATGGGGAATGGACATGGTGGAGGATGAGTGAAGGGAGAGGTTTGGTAATCAAATGCTGCTCTGGTAAGAGTAGTTATTGCAGGGATAGTGAGGACTTTATTGCTGGTGTAGTGAGAACTTTATTGCTGGAATAGTGAGGACTTATTGCTGGTGTAGTGAGGACTTTATTCCTGATATAGTGAGGACTTTATTGCTGGTGTAGTGAGAACTTTATTGCTGAAATAGTGAGGACTTTATTGCTGGTGTAGTGAGAACTTTATTCCTGATATAGTGAGGACTTTATTGCTGGTGTAGTAAGGACTTTATTGCTGGAATAGTGAGGACTTATTGCTGGTGTAGTGAGAACTTTATTTCTGATATAGTGAGGACTTTATTGCTGGTGTAGTGAGAACTTTATTGCTGGAATAGTGAGGACTTATTGCTGGTGTAGTGAGAACTTTATTTCTGATATAGTGAGGACTTTATTGCTGGTGTAGTGAGAACTTTATTGTTGAAATAGTGAGGCCTTATTGCTGGTGTAGTGAGGACTTTATTCCTGATATAGTGAGAACTTTATTGCTGGTGTAGTAAGGACTTTATTGCTGGAATAGTGAGGACTTTATTGCTGGTATAATGAGGGAGGTGTTATTACATTTATAGTGAAGGGAGCGCTGTAATTATAGTGACGCACGTGTTATTATTATAGTGAAGGGAGTGCTGTTTCTGTCATAGTGAAGATAGTATTTACTATCATCGTCCTAGTGCTACAATTAGCTCATATTCAGTGGAATTATAATGATACTCTCATTACAATGATACTCTTGTTATAATGATACTCTCGTTATAATGATATTCTCAATCATGTTATTTTATTGTGACTGACTTCTACAATTTTATATTTCAAGACGTCTTACCTTTTTTATCAGGTTTTTCTTTGTGATGTTATATTGAGACGCCATTATTTGGTGTTTTGTGTTATGTTTAGTCACTGATGGTGCTATGTCAGTCACTAATGGTGATATCCTGGTCACAGGTTATGTTTAGTCACTGATGGTGTTATGTTAGTCATTGATGGTGTTATGTCAGTCACAGAGGGTATTATGTCAGTCACAGTTGGTGTTATGTTAGTCACTGATGGTGTTATGTTAGTCACTGATGGTGTTATGTTAGTCACTACTGGTGTTATGTTAGTCACTGATGGTTTTATGTTAGTCACAGAGGGTGTTATGTTAGTCATTGATGGTGTTATGTCAGTCACAGAGGGTATTATGTCAGTCACAGTTGGTGTTATGTCAGTCACAGTTGGTGTTATGTTAGTCACAGAGGGTGTTAGCCATGGTGTTATGCTGGTCGCTGGTATCTGTCAACAGCTACTGTTAAATAACTCTGCTTCATTCTGCTCAGCCACTTTTCTCTCTATTACACATTTGAACCATGTAAGAAAAAACTTCTCAATTTATTGAACACGATAAAAAAAAATTGCTAATTTATACATCAGTGAAAAAAAAATCCTCGCTAACATAGTATGTTATACAAAATTGCTTATTTTAAACTTGGTACTTTATACGGAGTTAGTTTTTATTCCTTTGGTCTCCCAGTACGTGCTTTGTTGCCTGCAATAAACAGCTGAGGCGAGGCGTCCATAACTTGCCGTGAAATTAGAGTCTACTAGCGGATGTACTTACCGTTGAAAACATGAACAATATAACAGTGACGAGGGTTTATTCCCGTAAGTATTTTAGCTGAATTAGTAGCGTCTCTAATAGTAGCAATAACTGAAGTAGTCTCAGGTCTAAACTTTTTTTTTTCCACCATCTCTGTTTGATCTCTATTCACCTTTTTTCAGTACATTTTCGTACTGGTAGTGTAATAGCAGAGCGAAGAGGCCTAAACTGCCTCACATCTGTTTTCACATATAATTATGACTGCAGACACTATTCTTCAAAGCAGACGGACTTTCAGTTTAGCTTTGCCCCTGAGCTACGTCAAATTAAGTGAATATTGTTGTACAACTGAATCATCTTATCAACATTTCCGAGTAGCGATGAGCAATAGGCTTACCCGCCCATCCACTTCCGGTGCATTACTCTCTTCATATATATATATATATATATATATATATATATATATATATATATATATATATATCCTTGTCAAAAGAGGCATTTTCATTTTTAACAACCAGAGGAATGGGAAGTAATTGGATGTTAACGGATATCGTTAACAATTTATTGTTGGACAAGTGCTGATGGAAAATGAAAGTCGTTGACATTCTCCAACAACAGACAAATTCTTTGAGAGGGATAATAGGTGTAGAGCGGAAAGGCCACAACTGTCAGTGCTGGAGCGGCACTGTTGGTCAGTTGTGATGAGGAACTGTTGCTAGGATGTGTGAGGCTTTTTTAACTTGATTCAAGTTGGGAATTCTTGTGCATACAGAGAAAGTAAGAATGGTAAAATATCTTAAAGTTGGAAATTACAATTCAGGGAACAATGAAAGTCATATCAAACACTGAACAAAGACATGAATAAAAATCTTTACCGCAATGTATTATGCAAAATGGCGTAAACGTTTAATAAAATAATGAAGTAGAACTAATTTCATGTTTATGAAACTCAGATATTATTCCGTTACCCGACACTTGGTTTAAGATGAAAAGTAGCAACTTTATACCATATATATATATATATATATATATATATATATATATATATATATATATATATATATATATATATATATATATATATATATATAATATATGACACTTGAAAAATGAATTCAAGCGCTTTCGTGACTACTCACGATAATGTGAGTAGTCACGAAAGCGCTTGAATTCTTCTATTTTTCATAGTGGTTGTCTTGCATATTTTGATATCACCTGTTTACTGTGATCTTTTTGCATATATATATATATATATATATATATATATATATATATATATATATATATATATATATATATATATATATATTATATATATATATATATATATATATATATATATATATATATATATATATATATATATATATATATATATATATATATATATGGTCATAACTGACCAACGGTGCCGCTCCAGTACTGACAGTAGTAGCCTTTCCGATGTACACTTATTTTCCCTCAACGAATTTGTCTATTGTTGGTGAATGGCAATGACTTTCTTTTTCCATCATCACTTGTCCAAGAATAAATTGTTAACATCCGTTAACATCCAATTACTTCCCATTCCTCTGGTTGGTAAAAATGCCTCTTTTGACAAGGATATCTA
>WNWK01000461.1:112500-127500 GCA_009830355.1 Cherax destructor
TCTCGTCTTCTTTTCCTTCGTGTGTCCCTAATTTTTCTCCCACTTCCTGTCTCTTTCCACAACTTAGTTTCTGCATTTTTTTAATATTCCTGTCTGTCTGTCCACAGACATTTGGCTATTATGTATTTCTCATCAACCCTTAATTATATATTTCTTTTGTACATATTTCCTGCCTCAAACTAGCACTCCTTTTTCTTTATACATATAATATCCCGCCTCCAAAGAACACCCCTTTTCCCTTTTATACAAGAATCCTCCCGCACCAGCCAGCGCTCGCCCCTCTCTGTACGTATATACTGCTACCTAACAGTCCCCATAATGCGATAGAAAGGGACGATTTCCTCTCAATAACACATTTGTTCCCGACATCCCATGAATACCCTAACCGAAATGCCCCGGCATGATACTGTACTTAACAAATCAAAATTGTAATTACACATTGTAACCTTTGCAAAAAAAATAAAATCTTTAATCTATAATTTTTTTTTAATACATAAGCTACTTGTGATAAATTAGTTTTGCTTCGTCAGCATCAACACACAACACCACAGAAATACCATCAGACAACAGCCGCTCCTTCCCATCCTCTCCCTCCCCCAAAAAATGGAAACAATAACGTGCTTTATTATTCTTCAACATTCTCTAATACACGCTCAAATTACCAACACCAACACCACTCAACTCTTCTTAAAGTTCCAACTCTGACACCTTCTAATAACCCCAGTTCCAACGTGCAGCCTCTTAGCATCAACCCCACCCCTCAACCATTCACCACCACCTCAAGCACCTCCAACACTTCACCACTCACCAACACTCCACCAGCATCCCCACCAACACTTCAACTACACTCCTCTGACGTCCCCACCAACACTTCAACAACACTCCGCCAGCATCCCCACCAACACTTGGAAACCGTAGACACACGAACCAAATCTCCTCTATAATTAGGCGAGTCAGCTCTCATCACTGTGAGAGTCGCGTCTTAAGGTCCCAGTGCAAACTGGATATTGAATATGCAAATGAGATCTTGCTGGGGCCTAATTAAATGATGATACGGATGTATAAGTGAATGATAATGTGATGACGATGAATATTACTGGTAAGTGGCTCGGGTTACAAGCGGCATCAGTGAGGTTGTTTCTTAAGAAGCTTGCATATGTTTGTGTACTGAGTAGCTGCAGTCTCTGAGAAAATCGGAAGAATTATTTGCTTGTTGTAACTCTAAGTGCATCTATGTGAACGTGAGTACGATTGCATGTTTGACTTTGTTTTTAAGTTTGGTTGTTTCCTAAAATGTCTGTCTTTCTCTCCATCTGTCTGTCTGTCTCTCTCTCTCTCTCTCCGCCCTCCTTACTCCCTCCTCCAACAATAACCAACACAGTCTGACTCCTCAACAAGACACAGCGTTCGAAATACAATATCAGACCTAAAACCGAATTAGCTCAGACGTCTCCCTGATGCATGGCCAGAGAACGAGGCCCCAAGTATGTATCTCGGAGTGTTATCTTCAGGCTAACCACAAGGACGCTCACAGGAAGCTAACAGCTGAATATCTTGAATTATAGGTGATTGCGGCATTTTGTATGGAAAGATAATAGTGGTAGTAGTCGTAGTAGCAGTTTCATTATTTTTTATTAATTTTACTATTTGGAGACTGAATATGGAGCAATCAGGTTTCATCCGAGGAAGAAGGAGAGTAGCTAAAATTCTATGGACCGAAAGCTAATTGTCAGCACCAAGGCACACCCTCGTCGGGCAAGAACACTGATTCTGTACATCTCTTATTCGCTGTAGTACCGTGCTCTTGATTTATACATTTACATGTGTTTGTTAGACACAAGTTGCACAAGAAAATAATAGTTTTCAGTGTTGTAAGAGTTTTCTCGAGACATTTTAAGAAATTTTACGCACCTTTCATGTGTGGAGTAATGTGCTCCTACGATAATGTACTGTAAGTGTAAAGCTTGCTACTTAGCTTATTGATGAATCCAAGATGTCGCAGCTGTCCCCAACACCTTCTCAGGGGATCCATCTATGGCCTCATTCTCCACAGGGCTGTAAGGTAAATATCAAGTGAGTATAATTATTGTCCCAAAGGAGCATATGCCCATATTTCAGTCTTAAATGGACTGAAAGGCGGTTTACTCAGTTGTTTGGACTTAAAAGTCCACGCATAACCGCCGTCAATAGGTAAATTTTGATGCTCTTGACATTCAAGAACTGCGCAGTCCCCTGCCTGACAAGAACATAAAAACATACCTTGCTCGTGTAACGTGAGCGATGGTGTTGACTCCACCATATACGGCGGAAATGCTGTCTTGATTGTAGAACGCCGCTGATGAGTCACCGTCTTGTTTCGATGGAGTTCACTTGCGATTGTCTCTACGTTTGTCTTTTGGCAGCAATCAGAAGCTGCGCACACTTCTGAATATACCGCGATTTTATTCACTAAATGCGCTGGAACAGAGTTCTTATCCGATTTCCTGACGTTAGTGGAGATTAAATTAGAATAACGGACGCGTACGACTAATGTCTTTGTTGAGTTATGTCCGCCGTATGACCCCTCGTGTCGTATGACCTCTTCGGAGCCCGTATTCAATCTGACCGCCTCGTGGTGCCTCTTGCAGTCTCATGGTGCCTCGTGGGGCTTGATCGCTGAGATCAGCACAATTTCAACAATTGCTACAAGTGACAATTAAAATGTTTGTGTTCTCTAAATTTCAATCACTGGAACACATGATTATAATTTTCAAGTGTAGAAACTAATACAACAGTTTACTGTAATCTTCCTGTTACGGCAAAGAGTTACATTTATCTCAAATGTCTATTAAACTCACATACACTCGCTGCTACTTGGTCAGACCACGTGACACACTGTGGTCAGTACATCTGGTCTGTGTTAATTTGTTTATGCACCCAGACTCGCCTCGTCTGGCCCCTTCCTAAGGGCGGAAAGGGTGAGGGCCCTTAACAAGGGTAGTAAGGGTGCATACCCCCCCTCCTTTGGAGAATTTTCTCCACATCATGAGTAATTTTTTCAGTTCATCATAAGAATGGAGGAACACTGCTGTAGGCCTATTGATAAGTTTATTCACAGTCACTGCACATCTGAAAGACAATTACTCGTGACAGAAACACCATGAAACACATGAAACACCATGAAACACATGGTGCTACGCCTAACCTAACCCGTCCTATTAAAGTCAGTCGATTTCTCAAATGCAATTTTTCACAATATACATTATTTAGGATATGTTAGATAATGTTTGGCTTGATTAATGTGTTCTCTATGAGTGAAGATTAACTAATTCTAACGTATCATAAAGCCAATAAAAAGTGAACTACATAAACATAATGGAGTTTTGGAGGGCGAGAAGAAAACAAGAGACCCCACCGAGAGTAGGTAAAAATAGTCACATGATCATCGCTTCATTCTCTTGTCACAATCGGACATCCAACCGTCTAAGCCATTTGTAAAATACCGACTTTGATGACGAGGCTGGGTTGCACACAAGGCGTAAGGAGTCATCACGCTGGTGAAGGGCTCTTGATCAAAGGAATTGGAACTGGTCCGTTACATCAAACCAGATTCCTTCCCATCCTTAGGCTCCGCATTGGGCTTACATATTTTGCGCTTGCTCGTGAATGTAATATTGTGCGCCAAAGCATCGGCTCCTGGTTCCAACCTGAAGCCTCGAATCCAAACTTGTATTTGCTACGAATCGTAAGCGAAATAATTTATGTGGAGGCTCGTGAGCGCGCGCGCACAAACTACTACTACACACAAACACACACACTACCATAAAACAACAGGCCAAGTGTCTTGGCGACAAGTGCCTTGGACAAATAATAACAGGCCAAGTCTCTATGGACAAGTGCCTTTTACGACAACTAACTACACACAGGAGGGCGCTGAGCTGGTTATTGATCTAAGCTGCGTCACCCTCCCCTCCCCCCCTATCCCAACATCCACCTCCCCATCCCCGCTGACGACTCCACTCCTCTCCTGATACTTGACTTTTATGACTGTCGTTCCCCCACCCAAGACTCAATACTCTACATATGGTCGATAGCAATGTACCTTCATATCCCGCTGTTCTCGCATTCTGGCCGCTTTTTTTATGTCTTCCAACAACTCCAACAGTCCCTCCTAAGTTTTTTTTTTTACTTTCCCTACTGCAAGGTTTATTGCTGAAGTCTTACCTTGTGCTGTCGGACTCTCTACACCTCGTCAGAAAACAACTTTTATAATATCTCTTCTGAAATGAGCGCACACATAAAACAGCCTGAGTGTCTATCGACAAGTGCCTTTCACAACTTGTAACTATGCACACACACACTAAAAAAATAGAAGCGTGGCCAGGAGCTATGAATCGACCCCTGCAACCACAAATAGGTGAGTAGACACACGCACACACACACACACAAGCACACTTCTATGTGGAACTCAGGAAATGAGAAAAACGATATAGTGAAAGAGCAGTGATGGACAGTATCAAGCGTGGCAGTGATTTTAATTAAAATGTAACTGGGAAAATCCTGGCAGAAGCGAACTGGCAAAAAGATTAGAATTAAACTGCAGAAGGCGCCAACAAAAACATGATATTAACGGAATATAAGACAATAATTTACTACAGTAAAATTACAAGGAACTTGAAGAATACAGTAAGTTCACTGAGGAGAGCCGGTGTCACCTTAACTTGAAGTGTTGTGGTAAGAGAAAATTCCTGAGTCTAATTTACTGGAGGTGAGGTGCGCTTAGAATGAAATTAATCGAAGGAATGTTATCAGTTTAGGCAGAGGGGGGTAAATCAGGGAATAAATAGCGTAGGTAATAAGAGGGAAAGGTACACTTTTAACTGATTCAGTGCAAGAAGTGGTGGAGGCTCGATCCTCCCTCTGCTTAGCTCAAGACAGACACGTTGCTTCAAACAGAAAAGAATTAGGGAGATAAAAAAAAAATAAAAAAATAGAAAAAGCAGATATTCAGGGACCAAAAATTTAAAGAGGAAATGTGAAAAGTGAAGAATTAAATTAGTATACTGATGAAAGACTGAATATTGAAGGTGGAGTCGAAATAAACACAATGAAAGGGAAGCGTGGATCAAAGCAGTCCTTTGATGAATTGCTCAAAATGGACTAAAGTCAGAATAACATAGAACGGGAGGAAGCAAGGGAAGCTGCAATACCCGGCAATTGAATAAACATAACCAAGCAGATATTAGAGAAAGATAAATCTTTGATTATATCTGGACATGAGGAATTGCAGGGGCATATAAAAAATGCACAGGAAATAGATGGAAAGTTAAATGCTAGGAAATACCGGCACTAAGAAGAAAAATACACCACTGTTTTTAAGGGCAGAAGTTTACAACGTGAAGCAGTGCTTGATCAGACTAATATTTATATATGAATTAGTGAGTGAACACACAATTTAATAGAAGGCAAAGGTCACACAAGAATTACAGAACGCATATAAATGACCCACATAATCCATGGTCATAGAGAGTAATGAAAACCCCTCAGAGAAGAGGAGAAAAGTATAAGATTTGTTTGAACAGACAGTAAAATGTTCTAAAAGTCACTAAAGATGGAGTAATTACCAGACAGCTGGAAAACAGTTAACGTCAACCCAACGTAGTGGAACAAGCAAGAGACACTGACTTACGGTCCAGTGACACTGACATCTGAACTGGTCGTTAGAGAACCTGTAAAGTAAGGTTTTCATTCCTCAGATACAGCAAGAATTCAAGTACGACAAATACTGCTTCAAAAACTTATGAAAAAAAAAAAACCCAGGGCAGTCATGAAAATAATGGATGAGTGACTATATGTTTCTGGACGGCATTAAAGCCATGAAACAATGCCTTGAAACACACCCAAAAAAATAAAATCCTTCGCGATTCGTCCTCTATGACAATCATACTCTTTATGTATTCTGCGATGCCGTTATCCTTGTCTTCTCTTCTAGTTTGTAGATCAGTTCCTGGCATTGTGTAGCATCGAATGCCTGGTTACGATTTAGGAATATTCAGTCCAGCGAATCCTATGTTCACTGCTTTATCTCTGTTACTCATTCGTAAGACAGGACATTCTTTTTGAAAATTAATGCTGGTTGTCTATAATGAGTTCACTGGTCGCCACGTATATCATGTGTGTGTGTGTGTGTGTGTGTGTGTGTGTGTGTGTTTGTGTGTGTGTGTGTGTGTGTGTGTGTGTGTGTGTGTGTGTGTGTTGTGTGTGTGTGTGTGTGTGTGTATGTATGTGTGATAGGAATGCACACAAACAACACACACACACACACACATGAGAGCAGAGAATAACAACTTTTTGAAAACCTCCTCAGAGACTCGCACCTTTCAGACGAGGAAGAATAAACTCGCCTAATACAGTGTGGTCATCACAAGGGCATCAACACTCCTGCAGTGTTTCAAGGCCGCCGCGCTGAGTCCATCACCTCATCCTCTCTCCAACTTTTCCTTCTACTTATGAACCTTTACACCTCTAACACACTGGCCTGATTATCTCAATGACTGTGAGATAAATCCTCCATGTGATTAATTTTATCCGAGTGCTTTTTAAAGGCTGCCTAAATGTCTCGTGTGTGCAGATGAGGAGTATTTTTCCGGGGTGAGAGAGATGAAGGATTCTCTTCTCTCAATGTATGCCGGCTTATACAAGCCGTCTCCGAGTGCTCACTAATCCGGGACAAATGACCCTCGCTCTAGGTAAATTCTTCTCACAAAGTGTGTCAAGTCTTGTGATAAAAGGATTAAAGTGCCATTTATCAAGATTAACAACACGGTGATGTGGTCCAGATGCCTTACTGCTCAATGTGAACGAAAAGAAGCGAGGATCTCAAAGTTTGGAATAGATGCATTATGTTGGCGTAGTAACTGCGTTTATTTAAAAGTAGCGACTTAAGAGACTGATTAGCAGTATCAAGACCTCTGTACCGTGGCTTCGAATCCCGAGTTCACATACTTTCATTACTGATTTTTCAGCACATTGACAGATCACTCTTAAGAGACAAGAGCTAAAATTTGTCACTGAATGCTGGTGACATACAGTAAGACTTTCTCCCTTAAAACGTATGTGTGGGTTGTAGTTACAGGGCCCCACTAGCT
This sequence comes from Cherax destructor, assembly GCA_009830355.1. Lineage (NCBI taxonomy): Eukaryota > Metazoa > Arthropoda > Malacostraca > Decapoda > Parastacidae > Cherax > Cherax destructor. The sequence continues at coordinate 119,628 of WNWK01000461.1, forward strand.
TTCCAAGTATTCTGATTGGAAAAGGCCTGTGACTCTTACCTCCCTTATAACTATCCATCAAGATATTACTCACACGAAATGCACTTGATCCAATGAATTTGAATGGACTCTGAGTGATTCCTAATTTCCCGGCACTGTAAGACCTCTACGGGTTTATTGCTTCCACATGAAGGTAATGGTAATAATAATCTGTGGTATAGGTGTTTCAGCAACTGTTAGCAACCTCCTCAGAGCCGCTTGACCAAGAGCTCCAGTCCCTGGCACTCATATAAATTGTTCATATTTTTTTTTCATTAGGATTATTCAGCCTATATGAAAACCTACATACCCTTCGCTGATGCTGTGAGTTCCCAGTTAACACTAGTGGTGCATCCCTATATATAACACTGTGATCTTTTCTACTGGGTAGAAACTCAAACTTATATATTTTTTGAAAATTTTGCTATTTTTGGTGGTTGTATTGCCTTCTTTTCTTATTATTTGGCTTTTAATCATTAGTTTCTTTCAGTTGTAGTTTTGGAAAAACTTTTGTAAATTTGCTTTGTTTTTTGTTTTCTATTTCATTCTATATGTTTTATGTTTAAATTAGTCCCATTCTATACGTTTCTTGCTCTCCTCCAGGTCTCTCTTTTCAGGTCTCGGATAATTTTTATTTTTTTTCATTCTCTTTTCTTACTTCGCTAATAGTTAAACCATGGGTTTTCTTTATGTCTGTTGCTTGTTTCTCTGTGAGCTGAGATAATTATTCTATAGCTTCCCAGCAAATTTGGGTTATGTCATTCAATACGTATTTCTTCAGTGAGTTGCACGATTCGTAATTCTTCATTACAGTGTCTATAAACTTTATTATGCTCCATTCTTTTGGCTGGTGTTCTAGTTTTGCTTCTATTTTCTTTGTTTCGTATTCACTTTTATGTGAAATGGTTGAATTTTACCATGCAGTGGTCGCTTCCTCCCATGGATGCTCTTGTTTGTATCTTTCCTGTGTTTCATTTTCTTTGGGTTAATTCCTAGTCCAGTCATAAACGTATATCGCCCACTTTCCTCTCTTTTGGGTTAGAAAAAATCGCTACATTAATGCCATAACGTTTTTATTTTTTATTTACTCAATCCTCTGTGCAGATCTCCAATTTTCTAGTTTATTTTTTCCGTGCTTGAAGTCACTAACAGTTAGCAGCTATCTTCCCACTTGCTACTTGCATTGATTTTTGAGCTTTATATATATTACTGCCGCCTGATTTAGGTCGCCTGCTGAAAAGTCTATGCATCATTTTTTAGCGTCACCCTGTGATTGTATTTGAAACAACACACTGTCCATTTGACGGGAGAAAAACATGTGCTACAGCTCCTCGTCTTCAGGACAGTTCTTCGCTGCACTGTTCAGTCGATCAAGGCAGAGTATAAGTGTCCCTTGGTTACACACAAGCAACTTACTCTCGCTTGCCTGAGGCTAGGGGAAAAAAATGTTTACATAACCTCATCAATAAGGCCCCTTCCACCCCTCTCCCTTACCCCCTACCTGACGTTACTCCCGGATCCTTGATTCGTCCCTTGGTGTCAGCAGAGTTACAAAAGACAGATGAAATAACAAAGGAATACCTCCTCAAAGAAAAACATACCTTTGGCTATAAATCACGTGTGCATTTGTCTCTGACACTTCACAAGTCATGCAAGCACCCTCGACCCATTGCGGCTTCCCTCGCACATTTTCCTGGATAACGCGTGACCCTTACAGACCTGCCCTTACATCACATGAGCTCTCAGACGCTTGCTAGGGTTGTTATAGTGTTACTGCATTCGTCAGGGAAAATCACCTGACACAGGTCTTTATCATGACCTGACCTGACCTGTTCAGTAGTGTCATTGGCACTATGGCCAGTGTAGTGTGCATTATTATAGTTGGTGATGTCTTCTAACATACTAATGTAGCTCATGGTCCTATGGTAGGCCACGGCAGAGCACCTTACTGATCGGACCGCTAACATTCAAGGCAATTTTCACTGCCATAAGCACCACATTATGTTGAGATTACACCAGTCGCGTGATTCATTGTCCCAGAGTTTCTTCAACTCTCATGCTGGCAGATGCGCCCGTCCATCAGTGAATCTCCAAATAAATTTGAATATCTTACCTAGCGTCTCCAACTGAGTCATTAAGTGAACCTACGTGTGATTCTGAATCCTATCACTGAGTCAGCCATTCAACCGAGTCATCTAGTATACTCAGGAATTCTTTCCCTTTGCTTATCTCCTTTTATCTTACATTTCTTGTTAACTTTATGATATCAACATCTTTCCTGCACCCTATTGCTTTAAATTCGCTAAAGGTATATTCTCTAAAACAAAAGAAAGCATATTAAAACAATAATAAACACACCTATATATTACATGTAAAAGAACTGCGTAAAAATGACTTTAATAAAAAAAAAAAAATCGGCAAGCACGAAAGCATGTGCACACACACATACAGTTACTCAGTGACCTTGATACCTCAAAGGCGATGGGTCCGGACAATATCTCCCCGTGGGTTCTTCGGGAAGGAGCTGAGGTACTGAGTGTGCCACTTACCACAATATTCAACACATCCCCTGAAAATGGGCAGATACCTGAGGTATGGAAGAAGGCCAATGTAGTCCCCATCTTTAAAAAAGGAGACAGAAAAGAGGCACTAAACTATAGACCAGTGTCACTTACATGTATAGTGTGCAAAGTCCTGGAGAAAATCATCAGGAAAAGAATGGTGGAGCACCTCGAGCTGAACAGGATAATAAACACCAGACAGCACGGATTCCGGGAAGGCAAATCCTGTGTAACAAACCTCCTAGAGTTCTATGATAAAGTAACAGAGGTAAGGCAAGAGAGAGAAGGGTGGGTTGATTGCATTTTCCTGAACTGCAGGAAGGCCTTCGACACAGTTCCTCACATGAGATTAGTAAAGAAGTTGGAAGAACAAGCATGTATAACAGGAAGGGCACTGGAATGGATCAGGGAATACCTCACAGGGAGGCAACAACGGGTCATGGTGCGTGATGAGGTATCACAGTGGGCGCCTGTGACGAGCGGCGTACCGCAAGGGTCAGTCCTAGGACCAGTGTTATTCTTGGTATATGTAAACGACATGATGGATGGGATAGACTCAGAAGTGTCTCTGTTCGCAGATGATGTGAAATTAATGAGGAGAATCACATCGGAAGAGGACCAAGCAGGACTTCAAACAGACCTGGACAAGCTTGACATCTGGTCTAGCAACTGGCTTCTCGAATTCAATCCCACCAAATGCAAAGTCATGAAGATCGGAGAAGGACAAAGAAGACCGCTGACAGAGTACAGGCTAGGTGGACAAGGGCTACAAACCTCGGCAAAGGAGAAAGACCTTGGGGTGAGTATAACGCCAAGTACGTCTCCGGAGGCACACATCAACCAGATAACTGCGGAGGCAAATGGGCGACTGGCAAACCTAAGATTAGCGTTCCGTTACCTAAACAAGGAATCGTTCAAGACACTGTACACCGTGTACGTCAGGCCCATACTAGAATATGCAGCACCAGTCTCGAACCCACACCTGGTCAAGCACGTAAAGAAACTAGAGAAAGTGCAAAGGTTTGCGACAAGGCTAGTTCCACAACTCAGGGGTCTGTCCTATGAAGAAAGGTTGAGGGAAATAGGACTAACAACACTGGAGGAAAGAAGGGTCAGAGGAGACATGATAACGACATACAAAATACTGCGGGAATCGACAAGGTAGACAGGGACAGGATGTTCCAGAGAGGAACACAGAAACAAGGGGACACAACTGGAAGCTGAAGACTCAGATGAGTCAAAGGGATGTTAGGAAGCATTTCTTCAACCACAGAGTAGTCAGGAAGTGGAATAGTCTAGAGAAAGATATAGTGGAGGCAGGAACCATACATAGTTTTAAGACGAGGTATGATAGAGCTCATGGAGCAGGGAGAGCAGAGACCCAGTAGCGGACAGCGAAGAGGCGGGGCCAGGAGCTGAGTCTCGACCCCTGCAACCACAATTAGGTGAGTACAATTAGGTGAGTACACACACACACAGTATGCAGCACCAGTTTGGAACCCACACCTAGCCAAGCACATAAAGAAACTAGAGAAAGTGCAAATGTTTGCAACACGACTAGTCCCGGAGCTAAAGGGTATGTCCTACGAGGAGAGGTTAAGAGAAATCGACCTGACGACATTGGAGGACAGGAGAGTAAGGGGGGACATGATAACGACATATAAAATACTGAGAGGAATTGACAAGGTGGACATAGACAGAATGTTCCAGAGAGCAGAGACCCAGTAGCGGACAGCGAAGAGGCGGGGCCAGGAGCTGAGTCTCGACCCCTGCAACCACAATTAGGTGAGTACACATACACACACAAAGAAGACCGCAGACAGAGTACAGTCTAGGGGACCAGATACTACAAACCTCAATCAAGGAAAACGATCTTGGTGTAAGTATAACACCAGACACATCTCCTGAGGCGCACATCAACTAAATAACTGCTGCAGCATACGGGCGCCTAGCAAACCTAAGAACAGCATTCCGACATCTTAATAAGGAATCGTTCAGGACCCTGTACACTGTGTACGTTAGGCCCATACTGGAGTATGCTGCGCCAGTTTGGAACCCACATTTATCCAAGAACGTAAAGAAACTAGAGAAAGTGCAAAGGTTTGCAACAAGACTAGTCCCGGAGCTAAGGGGTATGTCCTACGAGGAGAGGTTAAAGGAAATCGATCTGACGACACTGGAGGACAGGAGAGATAGGGGGGACATGATAACGACATATAAAATACTAAGAGGAATTGACAAGGTGGACAGAAACAGAATGTTCCAGAGATGGGACACAGCAACAAGGGGACACAGTTGGAAGTTGAAGACTCAGATGAATCACAGGGATGTTAGGAAGTATTTCTTCAGTCACAGAGTGGTCAGGAAGTGGAATAGTTTGGGAAGCGATGTAGTGGAGGCAGGATCCATTCATAGTTTTAAGAAGAGGTATGATAAAGCTCATGGTGCAGGGAGAGTGACCCAGTAGCGGCTAGTGAAGAGGCGGTGCCAGGAGCTATTTTTCGACCCCTGCAACCACAACTAGGTGAGTACACACACACACACACACACACACACACACACACACACTCAGAAACACACACATACACAAACACTTTTAATGAAAATGAAACCTGGAGTAAACATGGTAAGACTGCAAGATTACTTGGACATATACTGTTGCTATGCGCCACTAACCCAACCTGTCCACTTGAGTGAGGGTAAAACAAAGGGTCCCTCGTTCTTTCATCATGGGTAGGAGTGTATGTAGCTGGCCAGAAAGCCAGAACAGGCCAAACATTGGCCGAAAGCAGAGAGAAGGATCTGAGGAGGATGGTCTTGCGAGACCTATTTCGGAAAGAGAAGCCACTTCTGAAACGAGTACTGAAGGTCTTGTTGGAGTCTATTGTAAATGCAAATGTCGGCAATGTATATTGCATTCGTATTTTCCCCAGTAGTGTAATAGACTATTGTAATCATTCCCATACAGTGTTTTATTACCCTGCCTTCCTAGTAATCTTGTCTAAGTGATATAATATACAGGGATTGGATATTCCCTATTCTGTCATTATTAATGCAACAAATAAAGAACAAAAAACTAAATATAGTGACTGGAACAATACACAACCCGGACATAGAAGAGATGAGCTTACGACGACGTTTCGGTCCGACTTGGACCATTCACAAGTGTGAATAGTCTAAGTCGGAGACATAAACGCTTTTATGTCTCCTATGCGCGAGTTATTTGTGTAAGATACAGCAGTTTGTGTCACGATTAGCGGACGAAGGATCGAGTCTTCATCACTTGTTTTGCTGGATTACCCACACAGGTTTAGTGATGAAATTAATAAATTAAACATTAATATTAATCGGTGGGAGACGGCCAGTGTGTTAAAAATTTAACCAGACATATAAAAAATTACTCATTTCTATCATATAGGCCTCATCTAAACATATTGTTAACAATTTGCCGCTGCAGCGGCTAGTATACAATGCAGCCTATATTCATATCCTAGAAATTAGACATCTAAGCCAAAAGGTTCATAAACTAGGAAAAAAACCTACTATTCCCTGAGCTAAAGTAAATTACCTCTGGACATTGATTAAAATAACCGACCCAGATGATGATACAATATATAAAGATCAGAGGAGACATAATCTGGAAATACGACATACTCAGAATTTGATAAGTCGAACAGGAACAAATTGAGAAGAAAAAAAAAATCAGTGATAAGGGGGCATAGATTGGTGCTAACGATTCAAATAAATCAGAGATATCAGGAAATACTTCTTGAGTCTCCAGGTAGTGAGAAAGTGAAATCACATGCACGAGGAAGAAGCGGAAGAACACCATACATAGGAACGTGTCACCTTGTGACTAGTTAAGAGGCAGAGCCAGGAGCTAAGACTCAATCGTTCCAACCACAACTAGGCGAGTACATCCTCTCCTCTTTAACACAAGGTAACGAGGACATGGAAGGGTGAGCGCCACACAGTGGACAAGGACCATTAAACTCAAGAGAATTGTTCCACTCAGGATCTCCCGACAAGGTGGGCGCCAGGCAGTAACAAGCCCCTCGAGGAAGACCTCACCATAAAGTTACCGTCTTCAACCCACAGCTAACGCGTACCAAACGTGACAATCATAAATGACATCAATTTATTTCCCTTTGGCAGAAATGATCGTCTCCGACGCAGCATTACCACAAAGCTTCTGTGGTGAGAGCGGCTAATGGAGGAAGAGAGAGTGGGAGGCATCTGGCTAGTTAAGATTTTTTGTTTGTGTGGGGTTTTTTTTGTATGTCTGCCACCAAGTAAAGTGAGGCTTTTTAAGTTTTTGTCTCTCCCATTTATCTTTGGGTGGGTGAACGAGTGTGTCTAAGTGGTAGAGCTCTGCCTGGCGACTACCTACATTGACAAACAACTTAGTACCAGCTTCTGCTCTTCTCAATTATTGTGAGGAATGAGTTTTTAGAACCAGGCTTAAACCTTTATGAAAAATGGAAACGTAGCAATCGATAAGAGTGAACAGGGAGGGATGCTTTCATTTTAATAAAACAAAACATGGAAAATAAATACTAAAAGTGAAGCAACGCTACGAAACAGAACGTTTGAAGGCGAGCATAAAGGTGTTATAGTAACACTGAAGAAATTCTATTGAACAAGAAGATATTATAATTGTCGATGTGTCACAGAAAATTATGTGAAGCAAAGACTGAAGCTATAGAAATAATTAGACAGTCCGCTAGGATGCTATTCCTTGAAAGATATAGCTTCCCCCACTGTTGGTGACAGACTTAATGAAGCCATAGGTGTAGAAGACGTGTTGGCCAGTGATGAAGAGAAGCTGCTGGAGAGACTCGAACCGGTGTCAGCTGCTGATGAGTGCAGAACAGATACAGTGTGGAAACACGGCAGGCATGCACACGAACGTCCTCAATGAATCTCTCGCAGATTTATACTCGTCAGGATCAGCCAGTGAGGTAGAGCTAAGAGAATCACACAAAATAAACTAATCATGCTAAGCAAGCTGAAGGAGAGAAAAAAACACAGCATTTTTAAACACAATACAGATAAATTACAAGGTAGACTGAAGGCCCCATAAAAACTGAGACAAAGTTACTTTACGTTAAGCTAATAAAATAAAAAATAAAAATGAATGGCAACTGCAAAAGAAATGACAAACATCATAACACAAATAACTCGGAGAAGGAACTTGCAGGTGATCAGGTGATAAGGTAATCAGGAGCCAAGTGAGTCTCAGTAGTTCGGTTAGTTGGTTAATGGAGGTCATTAAGGCATGCATATATTGAGAG
>WNWK01000461.1:130000-137500 GCA_009830355.1 Cherax destructor
ACATTAGCCCTTCCTGACCTTTCACAATCTTCCCTTCATTAGTGCTATCGCCTGCTGGCCTGGGCCCGGAGCACCTAACTTGGCCTCTCTACCCTAACCCTATTATGGTTAACTGGTGTGTGTCCTGCCTAACACCATCATCACTACCTAACTCCTTCTGATCTCACCCTCGATTACTTCCGGTTGACGCTCGTTAAACGGGTTATAATTACTCCGCATTACCCGAACTACCGTCTCATTAGTCTGACAACTGTGTAAAAATAGTGAAAATTCTTTTTAGCGATAACATTGTAAAATTTCTGGAAGGAAACATAAAAACTGAAGATTATTTCTATTTTATTGTGTACACAATGTCTGTCCTGTGGACAGTAATGACTAATTTATTGTTCACCTTATAGAGACCCTGAGAACCCTATCAGTTCCATTATTGTACACAACATAAACATCCTTTGGACCTAAGTGGCTAATTAAGTGTCCACCATATTATTTCCGCTTACGCTAACGTCTAGTTTATTGTGCACCCAATACCCATCAACTAACGTCCACGTAGCTACTGAACACAGTTTTAGTGGAATGCTTGACGATATCCTCCTCACCATATGTACCAGACCCTTTCAAAGTAATGGAATATGATAAAAAAAATAGCTAACTTTCCTCCTTGCCTTGTAACATGCCATTTTTTATTTTTTTAAAGGTCACCGTTTCTCATCACGAGACCCTTCAGAGTAACCTCTCCACTCAACTTATTCCTACCAAAACTCCTTACAGCATCTTATTATCACTCATCTAAGAGCCCTCTTCTCCTTAATTCCTCAAAACCCTTCATCACCAGCACCTCTCCTCGTACCCCCTGCCTTCACGCCGCCATTTCCCATTCTTATTCCCAGACAGCTCTTGTCCCCAACCCTTCTGGTTAAGAATAGAACAAATGGTGATTGTATGCATAGGCCCACATTATAGATTCATGGTACAGGGACTCCATGCTGAAGCTACAGTTATTGTTCTGTTTATGAAGATGTAAATTACATATATGAATTCATTTTTGCAGATTAACCTAGGGCATTGTAAGGGAAGGGGCTTCACAGGGCTCACGAAAGGTTACACTGATGGAAGTATCATTGGGGCCTTTTCACCAAGCGGTTTGTTGCATCTCGGGGAAATTGGCTGGGTCGAGGACTCTGATAATGCCAGCGAGCAAGTGCGAATATGATATTTGTTGATATTCAGACAAATAGATCGGATATATATATATATATATATATATATATATATATATATATATATATATATATATATATATATATATATATATATATATATATATATATAACGTGCCGATTAGGTAAAACTTGCGATTTTGGCTTAAATAGCAACGCTCACCTTGCCATATAAGACAAGCGAAAATTTGTGTATGCAATAATTTCGCCAAAATCATTCTGAACATAACGAAACAAATATATTTCATTGTGTTTGTTTATTATTAAATTATTGTTAACGTATCTAAAATATATTTAGATGGGTTAGGCTAAATTAAATTGCGCTTGTTGTAATAAGGTTAGGTAGGTTTTCAAAGTTTCTCTTGGTTCAAAATTATAAATTTTTACATTAACATAAATGAAAAAATATATCTTTAAACGTATAAGAGAAAATTTTAGAAAGGACTTAAATTTAAATGAGTTCTTGCTAATTGACCAGTTTTACGCCTAATAAGGCTACCGAGCGAAGTCATATATATATATATTATATATATATATATATATATATATATATATATATATATATATATATATATATATATATATATATATATATATACATATATATACATATATATATATATATATATATATTTTTTTTTTTTTTTTTTTTTTTACATATAAATGGTTTATTAATAGACAGAATACATTTATAAAACACACAAACATGAACATGAATAAAATGGTACAATATGTCAAAGATTATGAATCTCCTCCAGCTCCTCCGAAGCCGGGCGCGAGCCGAGTATGCAGCATGCGTTTCCCTCTGGATGGCCACGCTGAGACGCTGGAACATGAACGTGGCTGCCCTTGGGTCCCTGGTGGTGTCGATGAGTCTGGAACCCAGCTCTTTAAGGAAACGTGTTGCATTTTTCCCCACGCTCCCAAGGTCTCCGATCCCACTGGGACAAATTTATACTGTTGGCTTATGTCCCTGTACTTGCCGATCTTGTACTCCTCTCTGTGGTCAGCAGCTCCTCCCTGTCGCCCAACACTGTGATGGATGTAGGTGTCAGCCAGTGTCGACACGCAGGTATAATCCCATGCTAAGAGCTTGCCATTCTTCCAAGGATAGATGGTGATCCCGTCGGGGCGGTTTGCTGGGTTGTGGGCGTTGTTGGCTGCTAGTGATCGAGGCTCCCCTCGGCTGGGCATCCAGCTGTAGCGAGGGTTCTCTTTATGATGTCGTTGACCTCATTGTGTCTTGCATGCCAACCCTTGGTTTTAGAACAGTTAAGACCATGTAGACCATATTGGTCGGCTTGCGCATCGCCGCAAATACACGTATATTCCGTGTGAATGGGGGCAGCAAGGCGCAGAGCCACTGCAATACGAAGGGTCTTAGGGTCCAGGCGTGTTCCCATGGCCGAAATGGGAACTCTTTGGAGGAAGTCCCCAGAGTGAGTGCACTCACGGCTAGGAGACGGGCAGTCTCCCTGTCTGATGTTACGGCCCTGAGCATATTGGCAAGTATCTTTTCAACAATGGGGCTGTCCCAGCTTGACTGTTTGTAGGCCTGTTCTTCACTAGGTTTTGGTGTTGGAGCAGCAAGAGTCTCCCATTCAGTGATGGCACTGGTGTAGCTAGGGTCCTGTATTCCTGCTGAATCACTGAGGTTGTATGGAAGAATTTGTTTTATTAGCTCATTTGATGCTATGGAAGAGGATAAGAAGGCTGGTAGGGCAATCTGGGAGGATTTGCGTACTCCCAGCCCCCCAAGTCTGACTGGAAGTGAAGCTTGCAACCACTGTCCATCTTCGAGGGAAAGATTCAATACACTCTCTAGCATGGTCTTGAGGAGAGAGTCGTATTCCTCGAGTTTCGGGCTGTTGAAGGCTGGGAACATCTCAGGAAGTATGTAAGTTTTGGGATTGACAGGCACCTGGTGAGTAGGTAGAAGGCATCATGTGTATCAATGTCTTTCATCCTACCTTCCATCGTCCTGAGGTCGGAGATTTTTTTCCAGGACCAGATCGATGGCATTGGGCCCAAGGGAGCACCAAGGAGAGTGCTGTTGGCTGGATCGATGGCTCGTGCCCCTGGTAAAACAGCCCTAATGTCCTGGATCATCTGTGGATTGGTGGAAACTATCTCACATTTGGTGGGGTTTAAAGATAGGCCCAGGCCTATATATATATATATATATATATATATATATATATATATATATATATATATATATATATATATATATATATATATATATATATATATATATATATATATATCATATATACATATATATATATATATATATATATATATATATATAATATATATATATATATATATATATATATATATATATATATATATATATATATATATATATATATATATATATATATATATATATAATTTACTGTGGATATAGCTCGCCTTCTAATTTTCTTCCGTCTCTTACTCTTTTCTTCCCTCCGGCAGAAAATATTGTGTCCTCCTTTTCTTGACAAACTGTTCTTCACTCGCATACTAGGGATTCTTCCTTTAACCTTTAGTACTCTCCCCTTTGGCTCTCTTACATCATCGATGTCACCGCTCTTCTCTTTTCTCATCTACCATGTGCCAGCTTCCCTGAAACTCTCTTTCTTTTTAATGAAATAACTTTCTTATCCCTCTTATCCTCTCAATCATATCTTCTTTATCTTATTAATTATGGTCTCACCTTTCAAATCTCTCTCTCTTTCTCTCTCTCTCTCTCTCTCTCTCTCTCTCTCTCTCTCTCTCTCTCTCTCTCTCTTTCTCACTCTTTGTCTCTCTCTCTTCCTATTAAAAATCCCTTTTCCTCAGCATTCTTCGCCCAGTTCTCGCCAAAAACATCAACGCTTCTTCGTTTCCTCCGACATAGTCAAGTTTCTTTTCTTCGGGTGGGTCCTTCCCTCGACGAAAGTTATCTTTAAATGACATTAGTCTCCTGGCGACGCTAAAACAAACTGAATCTCAACTCAAAACTCAACTGGGGAAAACTTTCTGTTCCACTTGATTCTCTATTTGGTTTCCCGGTGTTTAAAACTCTATAGTCCTGGGAAGTAGGAAAATATGTAGAAATAATTCGTAAAGCAATGATATTTGGTTGGATTATTGAGGAAGATTCCTTGACGAACGTGTCTTCTGGTCTTCTCCGTTTTTTTTCCCACTCACTTGTCAAAATGTTTAATGTGCGTTTTTTTTTTTTCGGAACACATTCCCAATAATTGTACCAAATATCATTTCATTAGGCATTCAACATTAGGAGTAAAAGATGAGTACTTTCCCTGGAATACCTCTGTCTTCACTATGTTAAGACCCCATCTAGAGGGTGCCTTGATGTTAGTGCCTTGATGTTCACCCCTTCCTTACGTCTAGCCTTATTATCTTCCATTCTCCAGGTGGTGTGTGACTTGTATGTGTTCAGTGCCTCCTAATTTTATAATATAGAAACAGAGTCTACACTTTCATGCCAGCAGCACTCAGAAACATATTTGCAAATGAGCGTTCGATCTACTTGAGTCTAAATGACAAACCAATCTAATTATTATCTTTCTGTCTCGCGGTTTGGGAACGGAGGCTCGAGCCTCCACCACTTCTCGCGATGAATGACTCACACGGATTAAAGCTCCACCAAATATTTTTAATAAGTTTCCCAATTCGTAACTTTCTTGATGGTGTGAAATCTCAGTAGTGGAAAAAAAAAAAATGCAATCACTTAGGACATTTTTCTTTGAAACGTTTTCGTCCTGGGACGTTGGTCACTGGAAACGAAGTAACCAACGTTGCAGAACCGTAACTTTTCCAATAATGATAATATCATAACTGATTGCACTTTGTTTACAACACGTGTCTGATATTATATATATATATATATATATATATATATATATATATATATATATATATATATATATATATATATATATATATATATATATATATATATATATATATATATATATATATATATATATATATATATATATATATATATATCCCAGTGCGACTGGGAGGTATAGGGGTGCGCAAAGCAAGGCAAGTAGCTATACCTGCATTTCTGTCATCGTGTTTGGCCTCCTGTGGATTAGTCAAGAAGATTGTCCCTGAACGTTTGATAGGTGTGGTGGGAGCTCAAGACCCCAGGTTCATTGAAGCAGCCATGCAATGGCTGCACAAACAGTCCCACTGGGACAAACCGATCATGGAAAAAATTGCCAACACAATGCTCACCAGCGCTTCAGGAAAGGACAAAGCTCGTCTCCTAGCGGTGAAGGCACCACACTCAGGAGATTTCCTTCTAGCTGTTCCCAATTCCTCTCTGGGGACTCGACTCGACCCACAGACCATTCGGATTGGTGTTGCTCTTCGCCTAGCCGCCCCCATACTCACCGAACATAGGTGTATTTGCGACTGGGCGACGGCTGATCAATTCGGACTTCATGGTCTAGTGTGTCACACATCAGAAGGGAAGTATGCTAGACATGAGGAGGTCAATGACATCATAAAGAGAAGCCTCACCACAGCTCGTTGCCCAGCTCAACGGGAACCCCAAGTGCAGAGGTCTGATGGAAGTCAAAAGCGTCCTGATGGAGCCACTATGCTACCCTGGAAGGATGGTAAGCAGATTGCTTGGGACTACACCTGTGCTGCCACAATGGCAGACACCTACTTCCCTTACTCCGTAGCCGAAGGGGGTGGAGCTGCCAGCCACAGGGAGACCCAGAAGACTCGCAAATATGAAGGCCTTTTCCCTTGCTATAACTTCATCCCAATAGGGTCAGAGACCCATGGAGCATGGGGCAAGTGTGCTCTAAAGTTTTTCAAAGAGCTGGGTGAAAAACTCATCATAGAAACCAAGGACCACAGGGCGACCAGCTTCCTCTTTCAGAGACTCAGTGTTGCGATCCAGAGGGGAAATGCCTGCAGCATTCTGGGCACGCGACCCACTGCCGGGGAGCTGGACGAAGTATTTGACATGTAGCTCTGAGTTGTTATCTATGTTGTTTTACTCCCTATTGTATTCTTGTCAATGTATTTTGTCTTGAAATAAATTTTATATATATTCAAAAGATGGGGTGGTAGGGGAAGTGGAATATTCAAATGGCTTCAGAAAAAAATCTAAATATTCTTCCTTGAAGCCTTTTTATCCACTTCTCCGAGGCTATGGGACCCACAATTTACACCAGAGGTGGACCCCATCCTATATATATATATATATATATATATATATATATATATAATATATATATATATATATATATATATATATATATATATATATATATATATATATATATATATATATATATATAAATATATAAGGGAGGTACCACCTCTACAACTTTACTGGGAACCCTCATCCTCAGAAGACAATAAACGTACCTCAGGGAAAACTCCAGGTTCTCCCCGGAGCTGTTTGAATATTTTCTTCTCCTACCACCCCTTATATTATATATATATATATATATATTATATATATATATATATATATATATATATATATATATATATATATATATATATATATATATATATATATATATTCACACTATATTTCCATATGTGGAAAGTTATATGAACTAAGGTCTCTCTGTACCCAATTGGCGACGGAGAAATACATAAACAGAACAGAGCTTTTACATTATTGTATACGGGGTCAGAAAACAAATCTTTTAAACTTTTGTGTATGAGAAATTAAGGCAAATCTTTTTAGATAATTGTACATGGGTATAAAAACTAAAACTTTCTAGAAAAAAAACTGGTAAGCCCTCCCCAATTATCTGTAAGTTATTAGAAACAGGTTATCCAAAGAAATGAAGGCAAATAACAGTACTGAGAAACTCGTATGCAATACTGGCATATATATCTTTCAAAATGTTCACAATGCATGCTAGAACAATAATAAAATATGCTGCAGTAGTTCTGTGTTCTAACTCACTGTTGGTAGAAGAGAACATCAAGGTGCAATAGCCTCTTGTTGTAGATGCCCTCTCTTTCCCGACCATGAAATCTTTTATTCCGAGCTCTCTCATCTCACTATAGTCATAGGCTATTCTCTCTCTTTTTCTCTCTCTGTCTGTCTTGCTCGCTCGCTTGCTCTCCGGACGCTCACTCCTCCATGGTAGCCTCCGGGACCTCACAATAGAGGCGGGTGTTCATTCATCTTTTCAATTTGTTCACGTGTCCTCTGGGAGCAATTTTCAGCTCCCTGCGCATCTAGGACTGGGATATTACAGTCTTCACACACACACACACACACACACACACACACACA
>WNWK01000461.1:142500-262500 GCA_009830355.1 Cherax destructor
TAGTATTTTCCACCCTTCCACAGACAGATGTAGCTGCGGATATGTAATGTGCTCTGTTCATAACACAACCTCGCACTCTAAGTAACTAGTTGAGAGTAAACACTGTATCATCATCAATGACATGTTCTTCCTAACGTAATTCATTTTTTTTAAGGTTGTGAGACTATTTCAGTATAAACTCACAGTAATATTATGTTATAGTGTAAAAAAGTAGAATAATAATTGCTGTCAATCCTAACAAAATATTGAATTTTTTTTACATATCCAGATGTATTTAGTGACTTTAAAAGATCCTCGAGGGTTAGACACTGGAGTAAAATGGTTGAAAACCACTGCTTCAAGGCCAGACAACTATACATGAGTCACCACTTCTACAGTTCACCTGTACACTAACCTAATAACAAACATTAGAGCCCTAAAACAGGGAATAAAGTATACATTCAACGAATGTGATACGCAAACCTTTCGGCGTATATACAATGTGAATATTTTCATGCCTACAAGTTTCAGCTGCTTTCAAGATAAAAATATTAGAAAAAGAGAGAAAGAGGCAAATTATACATAATAATTACAGCTTTTTTTTTTAATTCAGAGCGTAATGCTATTTTGAAAAGTTCTGATTTAAAAAAAAAAAAATCGCCAAGACGAATAATTTGATCTAGCAGAATTTTTTTTCTGTGAAGAGTTAGTGTGTCGTAAAGTCTCATATTTAGGTTTTTAGGTCTGATTAAATGCCCGACGCTAAATTAAAGTCCGGGAAACCAGGACTACATCATGATGTTACCTGCCACTTTACATAAAGTTGATTGCATCATCAAAGTTACACTAAGAAAAAAGTTACTTTGTTGCATTTTTTTTTTTTTTTTGGGGGGGGCAACTGCTAAACCATAATTTTATCAAAAAAGGAATGTAGAAGTTCGCAAGATCAAAGTTGAAAAAAAAAATTCTAACTTTATTTAAAGTTTAAAAAAAAGTTATAACGTGGATGTTCAGCGTAGTGCTGCTGCTGCTGCTGCAGCAGCACATGCAGCAGTAGGAGCCTCAACAACACTAATAACAGTACTCACACTATCAGTAAGAGTAACATCAGCATCAACAGCAGCAACAGTAACAACAATATCATCAACAAGTACAAAAGTAGCAACAATGACAAAAGAAGCAGCAGCAACATAGAAAGAACAGCATCAACAGTGCCCCAATTGCAGAAGACACAATAGAAGCTGCAGCATGAATAGCAGAAACAGCATCAATAACAGCATGAGAAGCAACAATAAAAGTAGCGGAAGAAACGTCACCAGCAGCATTCGAAACAGCAACATTAACAGTCTTAGTAGCAACTGCAACAAAAGAAAAGCAGCACCAACACCAAAAAAAAGAAAGAAGAAGAATAAGCAGCAAAAATGGTTTTTATTCTTGTATTACTAATTCGGTTTGACTGCTGTTGAACTTTTTTTTATTTCGATATAAATATTTTTTGTTATTATCATGGTTAATAACATTATTAATACTGCTAGTGATGTTACTGTTGCTGCTGCTCTTTTGGATTTTCTTCTTCCTCTTCTTCTTCTACTTCTTCTTCATCTTCTTCTACTTCTTCTTCTACTTCTTCTTCTCCTTTTTCATCTTATTATTATAATTATTATCATTATTAATAATATTTTTTAATAATAATTAATTTAATAATTAATATAATAATAATAATAATAATAATAATAATAATAATAATAATAATAATAATAATAATAATAATAATAATAATTATTATTATTATTACTATTATTATTATTATTATTATTATTATTATTACAATGTTACTGTAATTTAATAAGGATTTACTTATCTTAAAAGACAGTTTTCCAAGCTTTTCCATTTATTTACCAAGTTGAGAATCTGTGCCACAAGCAAAACCTTAAAGCGGTAAAAAAAAATGTCGGAGCTTCAAGATACACGACTCAGAATGCATGAGAGGCACTGGGTCACGAGAGGCACTGGGTCACGAGAGGCACTGGGGTTACTTCTTGAGAAGAAGAGCAGTAAGGAAGAAGCAGTTGAATAGGCACTGACAGATATAAAAAGGAAATACTGGCAGAGGCATAAAGACATTCACGACTAGTACACAATCTGGATTTTTAGATGACGTTTCGGTGCGCGCCGGACTATTAGCAAGTCCATACTTTTCAATGGAGGCGTCTTGACTCAGGGAATTGGGACACTTTTTTTTCGTATCTGATTGCCTTCTTTTTAACACTGTGCTGAGAAAAACAAGCATCAGCAGAAGCAACCCCGGGACAAAGATTCATGTACTGAATGTTGTGTAGAACGATCATTTGAACAAGATGGCGTCTGAGAAGGCTAGAAAACTGATTTATGAGGTAGTTGTAGCTGCTAACTTGACGGAAGAGTGTTGCTTGAGTCGTTAAGAAAGAGACTGATAAAGTAAGTAGATTTACAGGTATCCAGTTATTACTAAATAAACCTATATGTATCCAATAACAACTAGACGGACCTACACATTTCCATTTATAACCAGAGAGGACATTACTACAAAAGAACTGGTTAAAATATAGAGGTCTTTCCAGGACAGGTTAGGTGAGGTATTATTTGTCAGGGAACAGAGTAAGTGTTGCCTCTGCCCCGCAGCTGGAGCTTTCCGGAACAGAGGAAAAATACGTTGAGGTAAACGTTTCTGTTTTTAACTACGTGTAACCTACTAAAACCAGTCAGACCTGGGAGAATTAGCCCTGAAACAGATGCAGGTGTATGTGTACTTTCAGAATTAGACCGAGATTGATTCAGACAGAATCAGATAAAGTAATACAGTGAACGACACAGTAATACCGACAAAACAATACGGTGGACGACAGATCAACCAACAAAGAGAAAGATAAAACAGAAAAAGACAAACAATATATGAAAAGCAGATATAATGACAGATTAATGAATATACAAAGACAGAGAAAACCGATAGAGCTACGTATATAATGATATATAAAACAAAAGGACAGATTAGACCAACATTATGTGCCTCTGTAATCTTTTGACTAGCGAACATTGTATGTATGAGATGCATAATAAAGCCATCACACTAAGGTAATTGTCCAGCCTGAATCACACAGTCTCTCCTAGATTTACAATGACATGTATTCTGCTAGAACTAAGACGAGAAAAACGTAATCCAGACATGTCCAAGTAGAAGCAGAAACAAATTACACTGTCATGGTGTGTGTGTACTCACCTAGTTGTGGTTGCAGGGGTCGATTCACAGCTCCTGACACCGCCTCTTCACTGGCCGCTACTAGGTCACTCTTCCTGCTCCATGGGCTTTATCATGCCTCTTCTTAAAACTATGTATGGATTCATTCTTCACTACATCATTTTCCAGACTATTCCACTTCCTGACAACTCTATGACTGAAGAAATGCTTCCTAACATCCCTGTGATTCATCTGAGTCTTCAACTTCCAACTGTGACCCCTTGTTATTGTGTCCCATCTCTGGTTCTTCTTGTCTCTATCCACCTTGTCAATTCCTATCAGTATTTTATATGTCGTTATCATATCCCTCCTATCTCTACTGTCCTCCAGTGTCGTCAGGTCGATTTCCCTTAACCTCTCCTCGTACGACATATCCCTTAACTCTGGGACTAGTCTTGTTGCAAACCTTTGCACTTTCTCTAATTTCCTTACGTGCTTGGCTAGGTGTGGATTCCAAACTTGTGCTGCATACTCCAGTATAGACCTAACGTACACGGTGTACAGGGTCCTGAACGATTCCTTATTGAGATGTCGGAATGCTATTCTTAGGTTTGCTAGGCGCTCGTATGCTGCAGCAGTTATTTGGGTGATGTGAGCCTCAGATGTGCCCGGTGTTATACTCACCCCAAGATCCTTTTCCTTGAGTGAAGATTGTAGTCTGGCCCCCCTAGACTGTACTCTGTCTGTGGTCTTCTTTCCCTTTCTCCAATCTTCATGACTTTGCACTTGGTTGGGGTTGAACTCCAGGAGCCCGTTTCTGAACCAGGCCTGCAGCCTGTCCAGATCCCTTTGTAGTTCTTCCTGGTTCTCGTCCGATTGAATTCTTCTCATCAACTCCACATCATCTGCAAACAGGGACACTTCTGATTCTGTTCCTTCCGTCATGTCGTTCACATATATCAGAAACAGCACCGGTCCTAGGACTGACCCCTGTGGAAGCCCGCTCGTCACAGGCGTCCACTCTAACACCTCGTCACGTACCATGACTCGCTGTAGTTTTCTCGACAGGTATTCCCTGATCCACTGCAGTGCCATCCCTGTTATCCCTGCCTGGTCCTCTAGTTTTTCCACTAAACTCTTGTGTGGAACTGTGTCAAACGCCTTCTTACAGTTCAAGAAAACGCAGTCTACCCACCCCTCTTTCTCTCTTGTCTTACTGCTGTCACCCTGTCATAGAACTCCAGTAGGTTTGTGAGACAGGATTTCCCGTCCCTGAAACCGTGATAGTTGTCGTTGATAAGCTCACTCGTTTCTAGGTGTTCCGCCACTTTTCTCCTGTGTGTGTGTGTGTACTCACCTAGTTGTGGTTGCAGGGGTCGAGTCATAGCTCCTGGCCCCGCCTCCTCACTGGCCACTACTGGGTCACGCTCCCTGCTCCATGAGCTTTATCATACCTCTCCTTAAAGCTATGTATGGAACCTGCTTCCACTACATCGCTTCCCAAGCTATTCCACTTCCCGACCGTGTGTGTGTGTGTGTGTGTGTGTGTGTGTGTGTGTGTGTGTGTGTGTGTGTATGTGTGCCTACATTGTTCCTACCCAGTTCAACATTTACTGATGTTTTCCCGTTTTCCAGACAGTTTTCACTAAAACATTACAACTCTTTCGTATTTTATGCTGAGTTCTTCGCAGTACGCTGTTACATCCACAATTAATCCTTTTTTTCTCGTGACGAATACTATAAAAAAAACTTCCGAACGATAAAGCACAATTTAACCGCTACATAAGTTTCGTACCAACTTTCGTACACAAATGGTAAAGAGTATGTGAAACTTCACGAGTTTTGTCAGATATTATTCACGATACTGAGAGTTCGCTTCCCGAGAATTCTTATCTACGTTTTCATAAGTTTTACTTGGGTGGTTGGAAGGACATCAGTGTGAATTAAGTGGCCTTTGTATTGACTTGAAGCTCTACGTAGAGCGAAACGTTGTTGCAAAAATATTCTGTCCTTGCATCTTTTATGTAACAGTAACTCCTTATATGTCACTTAACGATTGATTTTAATCCTCTTTTCCTTAGGCTGGTTTTCTAAAGTGGTTCCCAAGCTGGAACCGTGGCAAGCAGCACCCATGAAAATATGTCAGTGGAATTGATAGGTGAACCAGTGTTATTAAACTCTCATAATACGTCTGATAGATTTCTAATTGACCAACAATTTGAAGAAAGAACTTTTGATGACGTTTCGTTCCCGTCCTTGACCACTATCAAAAATCACGTACAGTTTTTTCCACAAACTGGGGCTTAACTGTGAATTGTTCCAACTACAGTTTTATAATATATATATCCTTCAATTCTGAAATAAACATTCTGCTTAAAAATCGGACCCATTTCGCCAAGGACTCGGAAATGGCGTTCCTACAAAGGATGGTCTTGATATTACGGATAAAAATTTTCTTACATACTTTGACACATTTGGGAGTTTCCTGTAAAACGGACAATGTTCACTCCCCCCCTACTTCAATTTATAAAGTTCTCATATCTAAAATTCATGCTGTAAACCAGGTGCATATAAAACAT
Organism: Cherax destructor; assembly: GCA_009830355.1. Classification (NCBI taxonomy): domain Eukaryota; kingdom Metazoa; phylum Arthropoda; class Malacostraca; order Decapoda; family Parastacidae; genus Cherax; species Cherax destructor. Next base: position 148,273 of record WNWK01000461.1, read on the forward strand.
TTATAAAAGGTGCGTATGGAACATTTACAAAAGAAATTCAATGAGTCAAATCAACTCAATGCCCTTTCCTGAGAAAATGGATAAAGAAAATGGAATAATGGACTGTCCCGTATATATGTGTTGACACCTACACTTACCTCTAGCAATTCTCATTTATTTTCGTGTCCAACTGGAGTGGTATTATATTGTCAAGACCTCTAATTAAAACACCCGCTGTTTTACCCATCGTAATGACATTCCTTCTACTCCTGCTTGTTAAGTATGATCAGCGAGCAGAAAATGAGCCCATTATAAAATTAAACAAAAGTATCAAAGTAATAGCAGAGAATATATAAAATCACTAAACAACTGAAAGCAAGTGGTTGATATAGGGTTTGATCACAGTATAACTGCTAATACTATTAGTTTATGTATATATGTATTTTAAATAAAACAAATACTATTAATAATTAAATCCCAGGCTTACAGCAAGTGTTGAGCTACAGCACAGAAAAACGCCAACACATATTTAAGTCAATGTAATTAAGAAAATGGTCATACATTTTATTACAAACCTAGGGTGAGCAATAGTTAAATTTATTATTGTATAATAATTGAAATAATAATTGCTTTGGCAATTGGATTTATACTTCTAAATTAAATATGACTATTTAATGATAAAACTATTTAGCAATGACGTTTTAATTAAATAGAAACAGAAGTGTTAACATTATTATTATTATTATTATTATTATTATTATTATTATTATTATTATTATTATTATTATTATTATTATTATTAATTTATACAAATGTATAGAAGGCTTCTAGGAATCCAAGCATTTGAATCTACGCAAGGAAATAGAGGACATGTTAGCTAGGTTGTGAATATATATGTGAGTATAAGTAGAGGTGACGCGTCCCCTATACAACTCACCCTATGGTAAAAATGGATCACCTCTTTTTGCGGTGTTAAACAGGCATCCCCCCAACTAGTCCTATTACAACAAGGAGGGAAGAAGAAATGAAGGTTTACCAGTAAACTGGAAGACAAACCTACACCTCACACACACACACACCGGGGCCAGGAGCTATGACTCGACCCCTGCAACCACAACTAGGTGAGTACACACACACACAAAGGTCTCATAACACGTCATAAGGTTTTGGACAATAACTGGCTTGATGCATGACAAATTCTGTTTATGGAAAGTAGAAGCAAACCCGACCTGAATACTTAGTGTCATTTCTTCTTGTTATAAAATATTAAAAGTAAAGTATATAATTAATCTTTATGATGTAACTACATAAGCGCTATTCATAACCCACATTTTCATGTATTGTCACTTGACATAGAATTTCATACCTTCATGTATTAATGAATCACACTAGTACTCATAATGTAGTGAGAAACAGCATACATAATAGCAAATCTCTTTAACTGTATATTAAAATTTGTAATCCAAAATACAGCTCATATCGGTGAATAATATTAATATATTAACTATATATAAAGTAGGAAAAATCAATAAAATCACTTAGAGAACGTGAAAGATAACAGTTGCTTTAAAGGCGATTCTCAACTTGAGTAGAGATGCAAATTGGAATGAGACAAGTTGTTATCTCCCTCTTTCTCTCTCTCTCTCTCTCTCTCTCTCTCTCTCTCTCTCTCTCTCTCTCTCTCTCTCTCTCTCTCTCTCTCTCTCTCTCTCTCTCTCCTCTCACATTTCACTCATCCCATCGACCGTCTCTTATGAAGTGTATTTACAACCCTCGTGAATAACTTCAAGAATTATTATTCCATGACTCTGATTAAATTTTCCAATAATTGACAGCGGATACGAGGAGGAAGACATTGGGGAAAGGGAAAGTTAATCTCTTTGTCTGTTCGGAAGCAAAATAACGTCAGCAGCTTCTCAGCTCATTTCAGCTCACTACGCTCCTTTGTACATCATGTTAGGTAAAATGACACAAATGGCAACGTTTCGCTTTCCAGGAGCTTTGTCAAGGACTTGACAAAGCTCCTTCGCATTAGTTGCACTTGTGTCCTTTTACCTCTCACATTGTCAGTAATTTTACCAATATTATTACAGTTTGTACATCATGTTTTGGCATGCACAATTTGGCAACTTGAGATATTAATATTGTTTTGCGGTATTTCGACACATCTGGCTTTTGCTTTAATAAATATAAAGCAAGAGAAAGAAGAATGGGTGCGCTGCGTATTTCCAGATCGCAAAAGAGAAGGCATTTGATAATGTACCTCACGTGAAAAAAAAAAAAAAAATCTACGATGAACCACAGAACATCCACTGGAAACAAGACAGAAAGTGATAGTCTGGCATATCAGATAAAATGATCGTGCACTTTGTTATCAAAGTCTGCAACTGAGTAGATGTGTATACCAGTCCGTAATTAGGCGGTCATTTCAGATGACTGGAATCACTCTGGTTCCCCAGCTTGTTCATCCGTCATCGCCATTATTTTTTTTTTGTCAAAATGGATTCAACGCTTCATACAGTCAACGATAACATGCCAAGCAAGTTATTGATGACACATATTTTGGCAACGCTGATCTGGAATATTGTATCAGAAATGAATTACGGTGAGTTTTTTTTCCCTCCGGTTGCCTAGTCTGCACTGCGCAAAACTCAGGGAAGGGACCTGAATATTTTAATATTTTTGGACCTGCTGGCTTCAAACGTGGAATCAATGTGACAATAAGAAATAAAACAGCAATAGTAAAACCTTCACAAATAACCCGCACGTAGGAGAAAGAAACTTATAAAGACGTTTCGGTCCGACTTGGACTATTTATTAGTCACGCGCAGTGTGACTAATTAATAGACCGAAACGTCGTCATAAGTATCTTTTTCCTATGTGCAGGTTGTTTGTGTATTGTTCCAGTCACGGTATTGTGCCTTTTTTGTTCATCATAATGAAAACGTAATAAAAGATACCGAAGTCGAAAATATTAGACACCTTCTGGACCAATCCAAACAATAATTGTAAACAATCTTAAAAATCTTTCTTGCGAGGAAGTTGAATAATATACTTTCCAAAAATTATTAATGGAATCCTGAAGTTTCTTGAATTATTCCTAATAATTGAAGGCAAATCCCAACTTCTACAACAATAAAATCACAAATAAAGTTTAAGTAACAGAAAACAGTGTCATTATTGCAACGGCAAAACAAATACCTACTGTTGGAGGGCTAATGGGTTTTAAAGCCTATCGACTTCACCAGGGTCATTAAGGCAGCAAGTAACCTGTTCACAACCAGCAAACAATATTTTAGTTCCTATAAAGGTAAAGCTAGAGTTAATCCTTAAACTTTTTTAACTTTTAGTATGACTAGCGGTGTGGTAGTTTGCTGGTGGGATTTTCCGGTTTCTTTTTCCTTTTACCTTGCCTGCCAGTGCCAACTTTGAGTCAGAGGTAGGCACGTTCAATGTGTTTCTAGCTTGTTTCCGAGGAATTTTTCCTTTACCTGCTTGTTTCTACCCTAATTCTTTACTTCTGAAGCTAGGTGAGAGAGCTGACTTGACTTCTCGTTGAACGTCCCTCAAACCCACATAAGTAACTGTGATTAGTAAGTCCTAGTAGCATTTATTTTCGTTTTGATTATTTCATTCTTTCACGATCGGTTGCGGTTGACTTCATATTGGCTGAACGTAATTTTCTGCTCAGTTGTTACCCATCTGACTTCGTCTTCTACAGCCTGTTAAGCAAGTAACTTGTTATTATGATTCTTTTAGTCTTGGCCTGTAGGCCTGACTGGTCAACCAGGCGTGAGATTGTTATCGTATATATGCAGACAAGGAACGAACATACAAATTTCATGAATGGACAACAGTCACCTGAATATTCACCCATGGATGTTCTCTGCCTCTTCACTAAGCACTTACCACCAGTCTGAGGAATAACTCATAACAGCTACGTGTAAGCTATTTCGAGAGACTAGCGTACGTACGAGGCTATTAGACCAGCGCTTCTCTCTACTCCTAATCATCAGCTAAGCTGCAACCATCGTCTCAAGATACGGCCTCTCCGACACTTCCTTTAGTTTCAGGTCCATTTCATCCAGACTTGTCCACCTTACCTTGACGAAGCTCTTCAAGCTGTCTCTTATTATTACGCAGTACCATGGAGGGCTTATCTGGATTCTAATGTCTTTGTGTTCATTTATTTTCTATAATCTTTCATTTGTTTTATATGTTGTTAATAGACAGAGGTGTTTATACTCATGATTACACACACACACACACACACACACACACACTATAGATATATACAAACATATACGTACATCGTGCTATTTTTGTAATTTTCTATTGTTTATTTTCATAACTGGGAAGTGTTAAGATTTTCCCTAGTCCCTAAAATAAGGATTAAAATAATTTCTTAACATGCATACAATGAGATACACACCTCTCGGTGTATATATATTCATGCCATCTCGATTGCTGCTGTCGGCAGCCTCCACATTTGCATAGGCCGAAGCAGGGCAGGCTTACTTCATCGCATTTGCAGCACCCTTCACAACCTTTGGTATATCCACACTTGGTTACTTCCCGGTAGCCTAACCCAGCTAGTGGCAACGCTATCCATCGTTGCCTCCACGCACCATCGATCATCCATTCGGAATTCTTTTGACTTGGAAAGTAGGGATCTTAAGAAAGGTCTGGCTCCATACATGTTCCGTCATGTATGCAGCATAGAGGACGTACTGCTGAAGCACGTCTTGTGTCGGAGGATGTTCAATATTTGGCGGCCCTTCCGTGAGACCACGATTCGCCTGGCTTCATTTACAATGACGTCTGTGCTGCAGCGATCGTAAATTCGGACCGAGAATTATTCAGTAACTGGCAATATCTTCGTAACAGTGGCAAGGCATGGGGATGTTGCCTTGCCCATCTAGTGCATCTTCCAGGTTTCCCAAGGTTTCGATTTGCGCTTATTTTTCAGTGAAACTGAATTTGTCTTTCCTTCGATTTGTATTGAGGAAGCAATCGGATTTGTTTTCCAGCCTTTTAAAAATTTGCTCTGCCCAGTACTACAGGCCTACTAATTATTGTACCGGTGTTCGTGAAACTACCCTGACCTAAATAACAAAAAAGGCACAATACCGTGACTGGAACAATACACACAACCGCAATATAAGGGAGGAGTTACGACGAGTTGCCGACTTGGACCATTTACAGTGTGACTTTGTAAATGGTCCAAGTCGGCGAAACGTCGTCGTAAGCTCCTCCCTTTTATATGTGCGGGTTGTGTGTGTATCCTAACCTAAACTGAAATGCAAAAAAAAAAAAAAAAAAATATGGCGTTTGAAAGTTTGTTGGGAACTTTCAGAGATTGACGTGGGGATTCCAAAAAGAAAATTACGTAGTGCAATGAGGATAGGTTAGGTAATGAGAGCTGCAGCTTAGTGTCCTGCACACCAATGTCTCTTCCGGGCTTAACAGAGCGAAGAAATACCTACTAGTGTGCCTGAATACATTTTACTTAGCACACCCTGAAAGTCTTTGTAATTTACGATATGGCGCGAGGGAGGCGAATCCTTATCTGGTTAGGCGAGGATTTAGCGTCCCTCCCCCCTTCCCCATCATTACCATACTCACAGGGACGAGAGGAACGAAGGGAGAGGAGAGGAGAGAGGGAAGATAAGAGAGACGAAAAGTAGGAGATCTGAGAGAGGAATAAACGGAGAGAAGAGGCGGGAGACCAAGTGGAGCCCGAATGTGTATGCTCACCGTTTTTTGGGGAAGGGATGTAAGTTGAGTCACAACTTAAGCTAATTTGACCTGCATTTCAAGTTCCTGGGCTCTTGGAGCTCATCACACTCTCTCTCGAAAATATGCAACTGAATTTGCCTCTATCTCTTCCTCGCCCAGTTCTTTTTATCTTTCTTTCACAATAAGATTTTAACAATAATTTCTAACAGCTTCCACCTGTTCTTCTCTTGTCATTGGTCTTCCTAATTCAGATATCAATTTCTCTTTAAATTTTGTACTTGACAGTCATGTCGTCCATATTCTTCGTCCTTCTCACCATCATCCTCTACCCACAGTGTATTCCTCTCAATATTAGGACTAGTATGATTGCAAACCTTTGAACCTTTTCCAGTTTTTCGACAAGGATATTGCTCCACGTCCGGGGTTATATTCTTGTTAATGGAATATTACATATGTCATGTATAGAATTCTCAAGATTTCAGTCTTCAAGTTCGTGGATGTTGTTCCGATGTATGCTAGCCTAGCATATGCTGCTGGTGTTACAGGGTTTACGTGTGTCTCCGGCGATATACTTGGTGTGATGCTAATCCCACATGTCATCACAATTACGCGAGTCATTCATAACGGCTTTGAAGGGGCTTGAGCTAGAGCTTGCCACAGCCATATTGATGTGAGGCTCGTCTGTAAAACCCTGCATTGTGGTCGCAGTGGTGTCCATGCTAACCTTCACAGTGTGTATATAAATACACTTAGATTAATCTTACCAGGCCAGCATGGTACAGTGGGTCTGCGTGGGTTCGAACCCCAATATATTGGCAAAGACAACTACACAGCTACAGAACAAAGAGACGGGATAAACTTGGCGTCTGGAGCAACAGACGTCAACGAGGATGAAGACAAACTTCTCTTCCGTCATCCTTTCAAGACAAACTTCTCATTTTCATTCACCTTCTGTCTGTATCGGAAGTCATCAAGGGAAAGAAATGGCACTCCTCAGGGGAGGTACCTTTAGAAGGTGTTCTTGATCCAAGAAAATCGATCTATACTCTCATTCCTCGGACCAAACCTGATAATAATAATTATTTCAACCAACAGCAAAATTCGCCGAAGTGAAGGTAATACAGAGATAGAGTATACGAATAATAGGTAAATAAGGCACACTATGGGTTAGGGCATTTTGTTATGACGATGTCTCGTTTGCCGGGGACAAAACCTCTTCTATAAATAATGCCATAACTCACACTCCCCGAAAAGATAGTGTCTGAGGCCTCTTCCCTGTATGGTGCCACGAGAGAGAGAGACAGAAGAAAAACAGATGAAAATGAACATAATGGGAAGAATACCAGAAGATAAGTAGCACATATCAAACTTAAACTCTCGGACTGGCACTGAAAAGTAACTGTAACTGGAGAAACATCAAAGGACAATTATAATTTGCCAAAATTGAATATGGAATGAGGCTGAATTGAAGAGTTACCAAAGGCATTGCATTGATTGATGAATTCATTCATTTGATTTTAACTCATTCATGGGCTGATTGGATTTAAGAAGAACCTGCCTAGCATGGGCCAGTAGTTTTCTACAGAACTCCTTGTTATACTCCTGTGAAAACGGCCAGTAAGAGAAAAAGCTGGAACAAAATTATGCAGAACAAGAATAGGGTAAATATATTTTCTGAACACAAGAAGGGCACACAGAGCCCGCGAGAAGGTCGCAATGAGAACATGGCAAATGAGGACGAATGAGTACGTAAATGGCACGCAAGGAGAGCTTACAGAGAGCGCAAGACACGTAGAGGAGATACATATAAAGAATATCTACAAGAACACGTTAAGGACACACTCAGGAAAATTAAACAAGGAGAGGAGGTCGCCAGACTGCCATCACAAACAGTTGTCATTGCCACCGTCGTCGACATCCATCACCTTCTAAATCAGTCCACCGCCATCATCCTGGTGGGGTCGTCCTGACACCGTCGTGGAGGTGTGGGTCCTGCGTAGGACACCCGATGACGCCCACACATTAGTCCCGACGGCTCAGCTCATTAAGGGCCACCACGGGCAATTAGCCGCCATGATGAAGCCATTACTTGCAGGAACTTGAGGCGCACCTGTGAGCTCTCTCACCTTCCAAGGAGAACCTCATTCCAAATTCTGCAGCAGTGATACAGTTTCTCCACCAATATCTACCATATTGTGAACACCATTGCAGTAATAGTTTCTCCACTAATGCCTCCACATTGAGAACATCGTTCCAGTAGTGATCCATTTCTTCAATATCATCCTTCCTCCTGCAGCAGTGATACAGTTTCTCCACATAGAGAACATCATTCTACCTGTAGCATTGATACACTTCGTCTTCACTTTTAATTTTTTTGCATAAAATTCACACCTCGTTGATCTCAAACAAAACAACGCCACTGCTTCTAGCCCAGTCTTTGATGCAGTATTCAGAGACAGTACCTCACACCCATACAAAAGCCATGGTACCACTATACAGTGGTACCAATTTTAGATGGTCCCCAAAACACCCTTTATGAAGTTTATTTTAATGCTTGTAAGTGTAATTTTGGGGGTCTAAACAGACTAGTCTATTTTACATTATTTCTTAAGGAGATAAATTCGTTTGGTAATGGCACTTGAACAGCATTCTGGAATGAAAAAATATCGTAAGTCGGGGTACCACTGTACTCTGATGCATTCCAATTTTTTGTATCCATTGATAAACACCTTTCCACAAGCTGCTAAGTACCCCCTAATACTTTTTTTCCTCAACAATTCTGTAATAACTTCAGCTTTCATAGACCCATTAGCCCACTCCAAAATGTCTTAGTACATTCACTTCCTCCAAATTCCATCCCTGCAATCTAATGTCATGTTTTTCAGTAACTAAACTTCTTACTCTCATCACTCTCATTTCAACAGGTATTTGGAATGAATGGAAACGTGGATCCAAGGCAATCTTACCTGCAGGAAAGAACAAGTAGAGAGGAAGCATAAACGCAGGAGGAGACAAGAGAGGGCAGTGTATTTCTGTATTTTCTGTCTTAAGTAAAACGTTAGGTTTCTGACGATTTTTTTTTCAGAACGCGTGAAAACCAGCATGAGCGCTTTAAGCACATCGTTGTTTTTAATACTTTCTGCTTCTTAACTGACTTCTCAATGTATGTTTATTTAAGTTAAGGAGAGCTAGATCAAGACTCCACTGACGGGTCCGTGCTGGATAAATACTGCAAATCACCTCTCTCTTCCCCCACCCCCGTTCACCCCACAAGAGGTCGTTCCTTGACCTCTTCCTCTCAGAATTTATATATAAATTATTAAATTGATGGGGAAGCACTGAATCTGTACGAGTCATTTAGCTCCTGGGGATGGAAGGGAGGGTAAGGCATACTCAGATTTGATCTTAAGGTAGGAATGATAGCTGTATTTCCTTAGACCAAGAGCCATTCATCAACATCAAAGCATCCTCTTTAGGAACTTAGAGAGCTGAAGCCAAAATTATTAAAATTAGTGGATGATTCCCCAGTTAACAAAAATAATACCACAACTGCGAACGATCGTACATTTCTTGGGATAAATTTAGATAGACGTAAGCAAGCGTGTTAAACAGAAATTTGAAAAATTAGCTTCAAAATAGTTAATTGTACCTTGTATAATTTTAGCCGCAATAATATTAAGTATGAATATAAAATACCGGGAAACCAGGTTCGTGTAACAAAATTGGAGAAAGACCTTGTGGTGGTCATTAGTAACGACCTCAGTTACATAAAAAATAATAATAATATGTTTTCCCACGAATATTGAAGCTACAGAATGTTAAGTCCCTCGGAATTATGAACTATGAGAAATAATATTCTGAAAATATAAAGAATAACATGAAATAATTCTTACATTTTACAAGACGATGGTTTGTAATAATATTGGTAGAATTACCGACAATATGTTAAGTAAAAGGACACAAATGCAACTAATGTGACATTTTATTATGGCAACGTTTCGCTCTCCAGGAGCTTTTTCAAGCCGACGGCTTGAAAAAGCTCCTGGAGAGCGAAACGTTGCCACAATAAAATGTCACATTAGTTGCATTTGTGTCCTTTTACTTAACAAGACGATGGTTAACTTAGCAATTGAATACGCTGCACAATACCTGCAACTTTCACAACGAACCTAGAGTTGGGATAGAAAACTTGAGACAACGTTTCAGTGCGTCCAGGACCATTATCAGTTCCAAGAGCTACACAAGAGATAAAGACAAACTCTACTGTTATTATCCTCTTTGTATGGCGCGCTGAACGCTAGTCACGAGGCTTTTCTAGACTCGAGCCTGGCTTTCCTAGACTCGAGCCTGGTTTTCTTAGACTCGAGCCTGGCTTTCCTAGACTCGAGCCTGGCTTTCCTAGACTCTAGCCTGGCTTTTCTAGACTCGAGCCTGGTTTTCCTAGACTCGAGCCTGGTTTTCCTAGACTCGAGCCTGGCTTTCCTAAACTCGAGCCTGGCTTTCCTAGACTCTAGCCTGGCTTTCCTAGACTCGAGCCTGGCTTTCCTAGACTCGAGCCTGGCTTTCCTAGACTTGAGCCTGGTTTTCCTAGACTCGAGCCTGGTTTTCCTAGACTCTAGCCTGGCTTTCCTAGACTCTAGCCTGGTTTTCCTAGACTCGAGCCTGGTTTTCCTAGACTCTAGCCTGGCTTTCCTAGACTCGAGCCTGGCTTTCCTAGACTCGAGCCTGGTTTTCCTAGACTCGAGCCTGGTTTTCCTAGACTCGAGCCTGGCTTTCCTAGACTCGAGCCTGGCTTTCCTAGACTCTAGCCTGGCTTTCCTAGACTCGAGCCTGGCTTTCCTAGACTCTAGCCTGGCTTTCCTAGACTCGAGCCTGGTTTTCCTAGACTCGAGCCTGGTTTTCCTAGACTCGAGCCTGGCTTTCCTAGACTCGAGCCTGGCTTTCCTAGACTCGAGCCTGGCTTTCCTAGACTCGAACCTGGCTTTCCTAGTGTCGAGCCAGAAAGATATCAGAGAAGCTTGACTAAATTATCACAGGTTAGTGACATCCAGTAATGTCTTTCATCTTAGAGAAAACCTGGTGATGGACCTTATGCTCTTCTCCGCATTCTCTCCTAATCTCTTCGTCTTTTCAGTTACATATAAAAGTGTAATTGTAATGTTCTCTGATAGTGTTTCAAATTCCTGAGAAGAATGACTCGAAGAATCAAAATTTATTTACCTAAGGAAGCCTAGACTGCCAGGTGGCCTAATTAAAGTCTTCAGGACATCAGCAAACAACTGATAAATAGGAACGGAACATGTACATGAGGCACATAGTTCCTTGACATCATTATGTCAGTAGTAGTTCAGTAGTAGTATTTGTATCTTGCCAACCGTTATTGAGTCACAGCCTTCCTGATCACTGACCGTTACTAGTTTCTGCTGACCTAGCGATGTCATAGGTCACCCTTTGAATCCCGTGAGGGTCCTCGCTCACTGGCGTCAGTTCAAGACAGGATAGTAGAGAGTAGAGAGGGCAGGCGAGAAGGCTCTGAGTGCTCTCCCATTTTTACCACTAATATATAAGTTACCAACCAAGCTACGTTTGTGTTTATTACGCCGCGCTGTATAACCCTTGTGGTTTAGCGCTTCTTTTGATTATAATAATAATAATTGTGTTTATTACCAAATCCATCATCAAGAACCACACGATAATTATTTACTCTTTTAGGGATGATACAGCTTCTGGGGAATGGGCGATAATCAGATTCGGTCCAAGGAACGGGAGGGAGGTTCCAGTTCTCTGGATCAAGATCCTTTCGGAGGGTGCTGGACGACAATGAACAGCGGTACTAAACTCAGGGACTTAAAAATGGTGATAAACACTCACAAGATTGTACGATACATATGAGGTAACCAGGGACATCTTTATTAAGGAAACGTTTCGCCCATCAGTGGCTTTATCAGTCCAATAATTGAACTGATGAAGCCACTGACTGGCGAAACGTTTCCTTTATGAAATGTCCAAGTTACAGCATAGTTTTTTTTTTTTACATTAAACTCAGAGGAAACAGATATATACTTCTGGGATAAAAAATTTCTACTGTTGTTTTCAATAATGCCATTCAAGCCTTTAAGAAAGAAAATGATAAACGGAGTAAGATTATTTAACGACTTTTCGCCACTTGTGGTATTTTGTCGAGTACGGGCGAAAAGTAGTCCATTCAAAGACTTACTCTACGCGGCTCTGTTTCACCGTTTGTCGGCTTTCGCCATCTGCTATCTAAGATAATAAATATTGTCATGTTATCTGCCATTTGTTCTTCGGGAGTCTCTTGGTGTCCCTCGGGAGTACCTGGGGTCCCTCGGGAGTACCTGGGGTCCCTCGGGGGATCCTGGACTCCCTTGATGGGTCTCTGATGCATCATCACTGGCGTTTCTCAATTCTTTCCACTTGAAATAGCGTCCTTGGGTCCCCTCCCACATGAAGTGATCAGTCCTCTTAAGTCAACTTTTTTTTCACCATCTTCTCTCTCTCTCTCTCTCTCTCTCTCTCTCTCTCTCTCACACACACACATTGCGTAACCCTTCCCATGCTTCCCATGTCCTAAAAACTTTTACCCTGTCAGTCCCTCCCTACCCCCGGCAGTAAACGACTTCCCTTTCCTTCAGACACCTCGTCTTCCCTCCTGCTACTAACCTTTCTTTGTAATCACACTTCCCTCCCTCCTTTCCTCCTCCCTGCTACTAGCTTTCCATCGCAATGACACTTCCCTCGCTCCCTTCTTCGTTCCTGATACTAGCCTTCCATTGCAGTCGCCCTTGCCTCCCTCTCTCTCTCCCTCCTAACCTACCACTGCATTCACCCTTTCCTAAGTCCTTCCCTCATCTAACCTTCCTCTGAAAATACCCTTTCCTTCCTCCTGTATTAAACTGCAGGCTCCCTTGGTTACCTTCGTCCTGCTGCTACCCTTCCTCCTGCTACTTTCCTTCAGAGAGCCCAGTATCATCCAACACCCCCATAACCAAACCAACTTCTTCACCACACAAACATCGCTAAATGGGCTTCTCCCATTCACCTCCTCACCCTCAGACCTCCAATCCACCTCCCGTATTTTGCTGGGTCCAGGTTACTCAGCATGCCACCTCTTTGCGCGTACTAAAAATCCAACGTAATCAAAGCTGTATATGGACATTTGGATGAGGGAAGTCGAATTTCTGGATGGCCCGTAAAACACTTTAAGAGTCCGAAACAACTACGAATGGCGAAGCGCACGTGGTCGCAGTGTGAATGACAGCAGTGAGAATTGCATATAATTCCACTGTGAAAGTACTAACCGATACTAAAAATTCGTTCGGGTAAAACAGCTGCATATCCTACACCATCATCATCATCATCATCATCATCATCATCATCATCATCATCATCATCATCATCATCATCATCATCATCATCATCATCATCATCACACCATCAACACAACTCCTCACCCCACCACCACCATATTATGAAGAATAAATTGGCACAGTACCGTGACAATACTCAAATAACTAGTCACTCAGGGAACTGTGTCACTAGTTAATGGTCCTAGTCGGACCGTAACGTCACCATAAGTTTCAGTCTCCAAGTGTGAGTTATTCGTGTATCACCACCTTCTCCACACCTCCAACACCCCACCACCACCACCATCCAAACACCAACAAGACCTTCAACACCCCACCACCACCACCACCACCACCACCACCATCTAAACAACATTAACACCATGAGAGCACCACCACCACCTTCACCACACCATCCACACCCTCGCCACACCATCCACACCCTCGCCACACCATCCACACCCTCGCCACACCATCCACACCCTCGCCACACCATCCACACCCTCGCCACACCATCCACACTCTCAACACTCCACCATTACCAATATTACCACACCATCCACACCCTCGCGACACCATCACCACCCTACCACCATCACTACTACAAAATTAATATCGAGCTTTTCATTTCCATTTAGTAATTCTGCCTCACATTTTTGGCTTTTATCAAGTGCGAGAAAAACCAGACATTTTTTTTCAGAATTTTGGGTGATAGTTTTTTTTTAAATTCTTTGTCTTATCTAAAGTTTCTGAATAAAGTATGTGGTAGGGAAAAGGGGTAAAAGAGAAATAATAATATGGAAAAGATGATGAGAGGAGGGGCAAAGAGGATAAATAAAATTATGAATGATACGACAAAGAGTAAAGTAAAAGCAGAGGAATCGTTTTACTTTTTCTTTATCAAAACAATTCAAGATATTCTTCTCTAATGATCGTGTCAAATTTGTTGAGTATCTTAAAGATTTCAGTGAAATCTTGTAACTTCATTTCGTAAGATATATTTATAAATGAAAATACACGCTTGGCTGCGCCTCTCTGCGCCCTCTCCTGTTTATCTTCGTCTTTTATGTAATTTGTGAGCCAAAATTGAACTGAATATTTACGGTGAGGTCTGACAGGCGCATTATAGTGTCAATATTATGTCTGGTGCCCTGTACTCCAAAATCCCAGCAATAAAATCTAGCATTCTGATTGCTTTACTTCTCGTGGCTAAACATTATAGACGGTGAATTACAAAAAAGAAGGGGGGAGGAGGATTCAAAAGAGAAGGACGAAAAGAACATGTAAACAGCAGAGAGATACCGTACAAAATAAGAAGGATATTTTCATTGTGAAATATTCTTTTCAGGTGGTTGGCTACGCTGACGGTCGTACTGCGCCGGCCGCTCTGCTCCGAGTCTAAGTTATACCAGCCCTGGGAAATATAATATGGAAATCCAACATTTCACCGAGAATTGCGTCTCCTACCATCGTAAACAAAAAAAAAAAAAAGAGACGGGCAATTTGTTATGACAAGGAGAGAGCACAAGCGAGAGGGAGATGAAAAGGGTGTTAGTAGCGGGAGGGTGTTTTTTCTGCATTATTCGAAAAAAAATGCATGCATTGTGCGACTGCCCTGATTCACACAGAATTTTACGAAGTTAAAGTAAGAGATAACTATGTTTTTTGTTTTTTTTTACCTTGCGCTCGCATCACACAAAAGTTTTCACAGCCGAGTTTCTCTACAAGTTCGACTCTGATTCACGGTTACTACCATGGCATACGACCGTATAATAAGTATGTCTAGTGGGCATAATTAATTTATACAATTACTTATCGGATGATAACAGCAGAGTCTGTATCACTGGGGTGACATAGACGTTTTAGGAGCATAGAGTATAGTGCAGGGCTGAAAGACTCTACTCTAAGAAAACTTTTGTAGATCGACACTAAAGAGAGATTTTTCAAGTCAAGGATTAATCCACCATAAAGGTGGGCATGTGTACCCATACTATGAGTTATTGTAGGACAGGAATACAGCATATTGTTCAACACCTATATACGGGCATTTTGGGGACATTATCAGTTACTTTACATACTTAATTGCTAACTACAGATCACTTTTGTTGCAAGTTATATAAGATTACGAGTTAAGAATGCAGCACTTATACTGAAACACATGCTCACTAAAATAAATATGAAAAAAAAATAGAAATAGACCCACCAGGTCATGAGAGAAAGAAAGGCAGACGTTACATTAAGAGAGATAGACCTAGCAGAGAAAAAGACGGGCCTAGCGGAAAAAGGGGCAGTCGTCCTAGCAAAAAGAGAGGCCGAGAGACTGACCTATTAGAAACAAAGGTGTTAAGACAGGTCAGTTTAAGAGCATATCTCACTCTCTCTCTCGCTCTTTCTCTCTCGCGTCCCCTCCATACCAGGTAATTTAGTCAGTCAGAACGCGACAACGTAGGGTGACATCTGGCATCTCACTTTCCCATTTTCTATGGAGAAACACTG
Organism: Cherax destructor; assembly: GCA_009830355.1. Classification (NCBI taxonomy): domain Eukaryota; kingdom Metazoa; phylum Arthropoda; class Malacostraca; order Decapoda; family Parastacidae; genus Cherax; species Cherax destructor. The sequence goes on from WNWK01000461.1 coordinate 163,851, forward strand.
TCAGTGCGGAATGCTCTTCTGTGAAAATGGAATAAATCTTCCCCTTTATGTTAACTATCGTGCTATTGTATTCAGCGGGGGACTGCGCTTAAAATATGCACCATTTTGGACATTAACTTCCGGGTGTTTAAATTGGGACTCGGGCAGAAATAAACGCTAGACATGGTATTGATTTCATCTGTGTGTTTATCTGTTGTGACTGCCCTCCTGGGGCCGGGGACTTGTGTCGGGGAGGGGGTGGGGATAGGCTCAGCTCTGTTTACAACGTTGTCTATTATGTAAATGTTTTGTTTAGGTGCTTTGTCGCCTCCCTCCTCGACAGCCTTCTTGTTTTTTAAGCTGTTTACATCCCACGTGTAAAGTGTGATGTGTGCATGTTTATGTGTGTATGTGTGAGTGTGTGTGTGTGTGTGTGTGTGTGTGTGTATGTGTGAGTGTGTGCGTGTGTGCGTGTGTGTGTGTGTGTGTACTCACCTAGTTGTACTCACCTAGTTGTGGTTGCAGGTGTCGAGTCATAGTGTGTGTGTGTGTGTGTGTGTGTGTGTGTGTGTGTGTGTGAGAGAGAGAGAGAGAGAGAGAGAGAGAGAGAGAGAGAGAGAGAGAGAGAAAAAAAAGAGTTTAAGGATGATGATATCTGGAGGTGCAGTAAGACTACATTAATTATATTCACGTGGTAAATCTTGCAAGGATAGCACTTCGATGACGCATCTCACCAATGCTCGATAGTGATGGCTTCAGAAACGTATGCTAGGCACGGGTAGCTCTTAGCTAGGTGATAGAGCCTTTGGCTCACAATTGAAAAGCACGGGTTTGATCGTAGGGCGGGTGGAGATTTTGGGCATGTCTTATACTAGTTGTCCTTGTTTACCTAGCAGGAAATAGGTTTGTGGGTTTTAACCGACTGTTGTGAATCGCTTATGGAAGTGTAGTAGTATTCCTCAGATATGACTAGGCTTTGAAATGAGGCTTTAGCCTGCAAATGCAAACGTGCAAATAAGTCCCTTTATACATAAAATATGAACAAGTTCCATAACTCCTTGGCATTTTTACTTCCCACTCACCTACTTTTAGAAAAGGTAGAGAGCCGTGCATGACGACTAATCTCTCGCACTGTCTAGTCATGGTTGAATTTATCATGTCAACAAACAGTGGGGATAGTCAATGGCTTCACTCTTATGTTTTCAAGGTCCTCAACGTGGATCAATTTCGCGAACCAGAACGCGGCTGTTACACCACAGAAAAGCCAATCATCAGGAGTCTTACTCTGTACTATTTTCTACAATACCACAGCGTCATCGATCATTCATGAACTGTCGCATATGGATCAGGATTTCGCTAAATATGAACAGTGGCAAAATAAGGTCAGTTTACCAGATGAAAATCTACAACTGGCACCAGGTTATATCCTGTTTGCTATTTTTTGTTACTTAATATTAATTTACAAACCTATAAATTATCTTTAATAAAAATAATTCTTAGAGGAAAGGCTTACACATAAGATACGGTAATGTAAGGTTTATTAAAGTGAATTGTAAATAGAGAGACTCTTAATCGAGCCCACACAACATAAGCATATAAACACACCTCTCCTCTCACAGCACAAGCATATAAACACATCTCACACAGCACAAGCTTATGAACACATCTCTCGTCGCACACAGCACAAGTGGGTTCGAGCTCATGTCTCCTCTCGCACAACTTTCTGGTCATCAACAAGCGCCAACATAACTCCTTGTTGATACAATTATTAAGTTACAACTTATGAATTAACAGTAGTAGTTACCTAAGTACACTGACCATAACGTTCTGGTACATCTCTCTGAAAATTGTATGTAAGACCGCTGACAATATTATCGTATTACTTGCATGCATAAACCACTTGAAATATGAATATATCAAAGACACTTATGATGCCAAAACTGTTTTGATGAATGTTGTGCTTAAGTGTGACTTTTAATAAAGGTCACACTTAAGCAATAAATGGAACGTTGTTCAGTAAAAGTAAGTAATGCTAAGTGTGTCCCACCTATATTTTTCGGCAGCATTCCTCTTATTCCACACTATTTAACAAAACGTAATTTCGTAAAGCAACTCTTTAATCGTTCAACAAACAGATCAGAGAAACAAGACGATTTTAGAAATACTACAGCTTCTTTTTTTTCTAACTGGCCCACTCTGCCCTCTTCATTTCGCAACAGACCAGTGGAGCTGAAAATTGTACAAGAAATGGCCTCATTCTGGCGGATGATGCACCTCCCGTCTCCAACCAGCCTCACTGACACGAAACACAACACAGATGGGTCAGATGATGAGCCAAGATTTATGGTACTAGAAGAGACAGGGAAACCTCCGAGTAAATGCCACATAGGACTAGAAAACCTTTGATGTTGTGTACAACGGGACCACACAAATGTTCAAGGCAGTATATGTTAGAAAGCAGTGTGATATTTTCAGGAATCTTAGGGGTCTAGAGAGTTAGAAAGGAGGTAAAAAGCTGACCAAAAATAACCGAAATAAAATCAACACTATCTCTTAATATATGTATGGACAAATGGTCTGTAGAATATAGTATGACACATACAGGTTTAGCGTTTATGTTCTGACTAATAATAGCATTATTAATATTAATAATAAAATGAAATAATAATAACCTCGATAATTAATAATAACAATAATAATAATAACAATAATAATAATAATAACAATAACAATAATAATAACAACAATAATAATAACAATAACATGACCGTGAATTCTTGTCTATTATCTTCACGTGGAAGCGCTAAATCCTTAGGAATCTTGCAACTGCCGGGAAATAGGAAGTAATCAGATTTGGTTTTCGTGAGCATGTGAGAAAAACACTATCAAACAAACCATAATTACAGACAAAGATTCATGACTGGATAAAACTCCAGCCAGAGTGATACTTCGTTTACAATTAAGGTTCGCTCTGCACTAAGCGTCTCGATACTAAACTTGCTGGCAAGGCCTGCCGTCCACGCATTCTTTGAGGAGGTGAGAGAACGGGACAGGAGCTGTGAACCGTCTCCCCTGCAGCCACAATTAGTTGAGCATACACGCAGTCACATTCACACAAACATATTCAGGGCAACACACTCAGAAACATACACAAAGAGACAGACACACACACGTGTGTATGCATATATATATACGTATATATATATAGAGAGAGAGAGAGATGGCACATACAGTACATGAGGTGTGAGAGATACATGTCTAGTACATATTGTTACGTGTTTGTCACTGATTATAATGCGAAAATCTCATCCAGCTCTTCAGAGCTGGGGCGCGTGCGCAATTATATATGGGTGTGTGTGTGTGCGCACAAGAGATGCAAGATGCAAAACAACCCCGGGGGAGTTGAAAGATAGCTCTAGGTCTTTCGTGTTGTAATCAACACATCATCAGAAGCTTGCAATGTTGCAGAAAAGAGGATGAAATCCGAGCAAACACGTTCAGAGTGAGTGTTTTTCTACATTCTAGCAACCCCTTGAACCCCATTCCACTGGCTTTACATTATCCCTTCGGGTTTAGTTCTTCCCAATGAACTGAGTAATAATAGTCTAATGTGCAGTGGTAATAACTTCTTTAGTATATAATGGTGAAAATTTTGTCTAGTGTGTAGTTGGGATAGTTTTGTGAATTATATTATTTTAAAAGGTTTATTTAGTCGCTTGTGGTAATAGTTTTGTTTATTGTGTAGTTGTGATAGTTTTTTAAAAAGTGTAGTGGTAATTGTTGTGTGTAGTAGTGATAGTTTTGTGTAGTACTTATAATTTTGTTTAGGATGTAGTATTCATTGTAGTGAGTAGAGATGACATATGCTAGGAAGATGACTGGATGGATAATAAGAACCTTCAAAACTAAAGATGCCAAGCCCATGATGATTCTATTCAAATCGCTTGTTCTCTCTAGGCTGGAATATTGCTGTACACTAACGGCCCCTTTCAAAGCAGGCGAAATTGCAGACCTGAAGAATATACAGAGAACTTTCAGGTCACGTATAAGTACGATAAAGCACTTAACTTACTGGGAACGGTTGAAGTCCCTTGATTTGTACTCTCTGGAACGCAAGTGAGAAATATACATGATAATATACACTTGGAAAATCCTATATGGACTAGTCCCAAATCTGCACATGAATATCTCTCCCTACGAAAGCAAAAGACATGGCAAGAAATGCAACATCCCCTCCAATGAAAAGCAGGGGCGCCACGAGTACGCTAAGTGACAATACAATGTCAGGCGCCTCCCAGCATACATAAGGGGGATTACCAATAGACCCCTTCTGTCTTCAAGAGGGAGCTGGACAAACACCTAAAACCAGTGCCTGACCAACTGGGCTGTGGTTCCTACGTTAGTTTACGTGCGGCCAGCAGTAACAGCCTGGTTGATCAGGTCCTGATCCACCACGAGACCTGGTCATGGACCGGGCCGCGGGGGCGTTGACCCCTGAAGCCCCCTCCATATATGTATATATATATATATATATATATATATATATATATATATATATATATATATATATATATATATATATATATATATATATATATATATATATATATTATATATATATATATATATATATATATATATATGTATGTATAAAACGCTGAATGTGAAATACAAATTGTTGAGAATCGCGTCACAGGTACTAATGAACGCGCTAAAAGTGGATTTAGGATTCAAAAGTTGTAATTCGGGTAATTAGCATTGGTAATGACCCTTGAAGCAATTATTACATGTAAATGAGGATGTTCTGTGACCGGGGACTATTATTGTTTGTGTTTTTTTCCATCTGGTCAAACAGAGCTGGGAACGTGTTGATTAGAAGTATCACAACCAGAATGCTTTAATTAGGTTAATTAGGCCATCCACTTGCGCACTAATTAATATAATTAAATATTTACCCTCTAAACCAGTAACACAATGTTTGCGAAATGCGATAATCGAGTCGCTCTACTAAACCTCTTCTACTGGTTTTACGAATTGCAAAATAATGACGGCAGCGTTTTATTTTCTACAAGCCGATTTTAATTAAAAAAAAAATTGTGATGGGAAATTATGATTTTTTAATTTTCTACAGTTGACGCTACTTACTAGACTAATATAGCTCTCTATATGTAAATATGCATACTTATATTAGCAATGATATAAATGCTTATAATAATAATAATAATAATAATAATAATAATAATAATAATAATAATAATAATAATAATAATAATAATAATAATAATAATAATATAATAATAATAATAATATAATAATAAAAAAAATTAACAAAAAAACGAACATTTTCCTTATAAATTTATCTCACGCAAAGGAGTCATCGACTTTTGAACATGGCGGGAGCAAAAAAAAAAAAAAAAAAACGAAGAAAATAATGGGATATGAAAAATGAGACACATTCTTTCCGCCTTATTGGAAGGAAGAACTGTTGCATGTTCCATGTACACATTTGTCTGAACCACGGGAGGATAATTCATACAGAAAATAACCGTCTTGAACTCACGGAGACAAGCCTCGAGGAGAGGGATGACAAGAACCAAGAAAGGCAGCGTAAAGTTTGAGATTTTTCCGTCAGAGCCGTTTTAATGTGCACTCCGTATAAGTCCCGTGGACAGAAGAGGCTAGTGTATCATGCAACTCCATATCCGACGTGTAGACGGAAGAGGCTAGAGGCACCACATATCCGTGCGGCTAGTATATTATGCAACCCTTATCCGTAGAGAGGTAAAGCGTGTGTCCAACAGTTAGGTATCCTTATTTAAAAATGTTTTTCCTTCACGGTAGGCTTCATCAGTCACATACAGAGGTGGTGAATATCTAGACAATAGGAGTGGAGAGGTAGAGATGATATGATCGGTCCATTGAAGTAGTTTGAGGTAGTCAGTCAACCTGGAGATAGCTTTAACCTTACAGTCTTGAGCAATAAATTCGAACACATCTATAGGCTGAGGGACTGACCACCTCAAACTACTTGATCGAGATAAGTGGACTGATCACATCACCTTTGCCTCTCCACTGCCTCTGCTGTCTCCATATTCGACTGATTAAGCTTATTGTAAAGCAGAAGGTCTAGAATTACAGATTCCTGGTTGTTGCGCATGTTTTACTTATCGACTTTTCGGTACTGCGTACCATTTTTGGTACATCTTATGTGTCATGTGGACGAACGAGACTACTTTATAATGCACCTCTTATCCGGCCTGTGGGAGTGTATGAGCATATAGATACACTATGCCTAGGAAGTAGACCCTGTTAAATGTATGTTTAGGTACGATGAATATTATTATTTCCAAAATTTTGAGAGTAGTGATTTGCTCATGATTTTCTTTCGCTTTGGTGACACCTCTTCCATATTTTTCCTTGACCACACTTATTCTCTACTTTCCGTGCTACCTCTTCTCTTTTATTTTTGTATCAATCTTTCTCCATTTGTTTCTGTTTCTACTCACCTATATCTTCATTAATGTAGCTTTGTGTTTACCTTTACAAATGGCTCTCTCTTTCTCTCCCCATTCTCGATCTCGGGATTTTTCCTCTCCCAATCTTGTTCTATTTACCTTGCATCCCTATTTCCATATTTCCTTGTCTGCTTCTTCCATTTATATCCATAGTTCCCTTTGCCCACTACATCTGCCTGTCTGGCTCTGTCTCTCTCTCTCGCCATCCCTTCCTGTCCACTCTCTCTTGACCCTAAAACTACCGCTTCCGCTCATGTCGACATGAGAGGCAGAAGCCTCAAAGACAGCAAGAGAGAGAGAGTTCTGGTAATTTTCCTACCTTTGAATGGCCAATAATTGATATAGAGGCCGCGCAAGGGCCATTTTCCCAGCTGGGTTACTCTCAATGAAAATGGTTGACAATTTGGGATGACCGCCCAGGACAATCGTGACTTGATTGGCTCTTTGAAGTTTAAACGCGTTCGCCACACTCCCCGTTTGCATACATAAGGACGTGCTCCTGGAGAGGAGTAATCTGGAAAAAACCTCAACCAGGATGGCACTTCCTCTGCCAGGCAGTGGCACCATCGGCTCGCATATACACTGTCGCAGCCTCCCAACTTTGGGAAACGTGTCTGCCGGAGAGTCGGGATCAGTTCGCCTCGCCACCTCTCCTGATGAGTTACTGCCAAACCTGTAGGATTTCCACAATTGATTTGTTAGCTTTAAAGTCTGACGACTCCAATTGGGTCATAAAGGCTGCGTAACAGGTACTGTATCTATCAAGGAACCTAAAATTCCGAAAACAAGAGAAATAAGTGAATAAGTAGATAAATATAATAATAATAATAATAATAATAATAATAATAATAATAATAATAATAATAATAATAATAATAATAATAATAATATTATGATTAATTATTATAATAAACATTTATAATAATAGTAGTATGATATTTTAATTCTTATAAAAACTTGCAACCATATAGGAAATGTATTAGACATTATCATTAACACAACACACACACACACACACACACACACACACACACACAAGTGGAAGTTGAAGATGAGTCAAAGGAATGTTAGGAAGTATTTCTTCAGTCATAGAGTTGTCAGGAAGTGGAATAGCCTAGAAAGTGACGTAGTGGAGGCAGGAACCATACATAGTTTTAAGACGAGGTTTGATAAAGCTCATGGAGCAGAAAGAGAGAGGACCTAGTAGCGATCAGTGAAGAGGCGGGACCAGGAGCTATGAATCGACCCCTGCAACCACTAGTAGGTAAATCCAAATAGATAAGTATGCGCGCGCGCACACACAGACAGACACACACACATACACACACACACGTAAATGCTTTTCCTCCATTATCCAACCTGACAAAAATCTGTAGTTTCATTAATATTCCCCTTAAAATTTGAATTTCACCCGCATTACGTTCCCCCTGCTAATTCTTCTTTCCTTCCCATTCTCTACCCTTCCCTCTTCTTCCTCTTTCCTTCCATTCCATGTCCTTCCTTTCTATTTCTTTTCTTTCATTCCTTTCCTACCCACCTTACCTATCTTTCTTCATCTTCATTTCATTATCTCCCTCCCTTCGCTGAGTTCCTCTTCCATACCTTTCTATTTCATTCTTTTCCTTCTCTACCCTTTTCTTAACCGATAGAAACTAAACAAAATAAAATAAAAACCCTTGAACTGAGAGAATTTCTTTTTTTTACTTCATCTTATAGTCATAATTTATGAAATAATAGTGGAACTTTTATTGAGGAAGGGAGGAGGGAAGATTATGGTATAGTTCATGAATATTTGAGAAATCTTAATGAGTTAATAAGGTAGGTAGCGGTCCATTAATGATAATGTCTTCCTGCTATATGAGCTCATTATAGACTGTAAACGACTACCTTTTTTTATCACTAACAGCTTTAAATTTGATGAATGATAAAGGCATAAGAAGTGATGAACTGAAATTATAACAGTTATACTTTTTTTTTCAAACCTTGGTAATAGTATATATATAAAATTTGCGCATTATAATTTACACAGAAGTCTGTGTAAACTCAAATGAGTTAAAAGGAACGACACAACAAATTCTTCAGTGTTTGAATGGTAAGGAGGGTGAAACAGTGGAGAGACCACCGGAGAGAGAAACTGTTTAATTCCACAGATGATCGAACACTGAACTGAGAACACTCAACTACATAATCACACACACACACACACACACACACACACACACACACACACACACACACAATTATATATATATATATATATATATATATATATATATATATATATATATATATATATATATATATGTGTGTGTGTGTGTGTGTATGTGTGTGTGTACTCACCTAGTTGTGGTTGCAGGGGTCGAGTCAAAGCTCCTGTGTGTGTGTGTATGTATGTATGTGTGTGTGTGTGTGTGTGTGTGTGTGTGTGTGTGTGTGTGTGTGTGTGTGTGTGTGTGTGTGTGATTATGTAGTTGAGTGTTCTCAGTTCAGTGTTCGATCATCTGTGGAATTAAACAGTCTCTCTCTCCGGTGGTCACTCCACTGTTTCACCCTCCTTACCATTCAAACACTGAAGAATTTGTTGTGTCGTTCCTTTTAACTCATTTGAGAGTTTACACAGACTTCTTTGTAAATTATAATGCGTAAATTTTGCTAAACTGATTTTTGTGAACTGAACATGAGGCTTGGTCCTGGACCAGGCCGCCGGATGGGGGAGTGGGGGTGGGAGGTGTTCACGGTGACCTCCAGAGTTTGATATTATTGATATTATTAACACTGTAGCAGGCCTACTGACCCATGCGAGGCAGGTCCATGTCACTCCCAGGCTTAGACCAATGACCCACCTAGTCAGTTCAGGAGCACGACATAAAACCTAGTAGCACAAGCTAGTCAGGTCCAACTTACATCCACCCACACCCACTCATGTATTTATCTAACCTATTTTTAAAACTATACAACGTCTTAGCTTCTATGACGGCATTGAGTTATACTTGGTTAAATCTACATAATGCAATTTTTTTGTCCATAACATCAGTGTGCCCTCGAGACAATTGTAAAAAAAAATGAATATTTTGTACTTAAAACCTAAATAGCGATTAAACTTAACATGTTTATTTATTCCTTAAACTCAAATTAATCTTGCTTTGATAAGAGTCTGACTTGATTTTGGCTTGTGTGGCTCCCAAGTCACTTTTTTACGGAAAAAATAAATCAGAAAACTTAAATTCTGTTATGCACGTGATAAATTCCGAACGTCTGGTTCTTAATCACTTCAACATTCATAACTTGATAATGTAACATTTGAATGGTTTCCAGCTTCATGTGCTTCTGTATTATAGGATACTAGTCACTCTGGGATAACAGAGTGTAACTTCAAAACTGGTGGTTTTTTTCGTGAAAGACTTGAATTTGTTTTGGTCTGTGTATATCTTAATTTACCACTTTTACTGAAGAGAGAACGAAAAGAAACAATACCGTGACTTGAGTAATATATAAAAAAAAAACCGGTGTGGCTTTGTAAATGGTCCAAATAAGACCGGAACGTCGTCGCAAGCTCCCATGTGATACCTCGTGATTGCCTTTTCAGATTTGTTTCATATCACCAAACCTAATATTAAACTGCATTAGAAACTTATACAACATTTTGCACTCTTCCTATTGTATGCATTGAGGCACATGGGGCTGGGTTGTGCAGTATGGGGATACCTTTCTAGGATCACGCAGAGAACGTAAGACATCTAGTTTCGATTCTTTGTTCAGATTCAGGAGGACGGTTCTTGGATTTATGATTGTGGTGTACAGCACTGCATGACTAAATTGAGCGGGGATACAACAGTGAACACTCAGGGGTAACAAGAGGGATCAAAGCTCCATGGTATGCGCTGTATCACCAGGTTCATACCTCATACATCACTTTCGGGCCGTCTTATCACTAAGTTCAAACTGGATACAACGTCGCTGAGCCCCTTGGGGAATCATTGCTTCATGGTGAGAACCACAACACAAAGTTCAAGCTAGATACAACACTGCCGGGCCACACTAATTTCAGACCGGATACTACACTCTCAGGCCTCAGCATCATCAAGTACAACCTGCACACAACATAGTCGGGCTCCTCTAGGGATCATTGAACTTAGATAGAAAAACTCCCTAGACGGTAGATCTAGAAAAATGAATAAACAGACAATTAGATGTTATAACATAAAACTATTAGGAACATTTTGCCAACGAAATTACATTTATGATGAAGGATGGACTGCAGGGTAGAGTGAGATTAGTGAGCAAATGTCGATAACTTGATGAATTTTGAGAAAGCAATGAATATAGGACCGGGTGGTGTGACTTTTCTTTCCTCTCTCGGAAATAATAGAGCAGTTATAAAATGTTTAACAGCAAAGTGATCGTGTATGTGTCTGTGATAGACAAAAATGGTGTCGTTTCGAAAATTGACAAATGAAAATGAGTCCATTAGCAAGTGCAAATACAGAAGCAGGCTCACACACACACACACACACACACACACACACACACACACACACACACACACACACACACTTTCGAAAACACTCTCCAGAAGTATGAAACTTGTTGACATGAGCTTTTTTGCAGTCACTAAGAGGCTGAAACGTTACGTTATGTAATTTATTTATTATAGATTAAAATTATTAAATTAAACGTGCCATAGTCAATGATTATAAACTGTGCCAATATTATAATTTGTTTAGGGGGAAAGGTTACGTTAACGACTGCTCTCTCTCGTCTTAATGATGTTACAACGAATATATATGTAAATATATATATATATATATATATATATATATATATATATATATATATATATATATATATATATATATATATTATATTCCGTAATTTTAAGCAGAAATGCAGTTTGCTGGCTTAATAACTGGGATATTTAGTTCTTTCCATATTGCTACATTTACGAGTGTGTAAATATTAATTTTACATTCACGCAGCGTCTCCGTGTTCGATAAAGGAGAATTTTTTCTGTTGCTGCCGTTATGATGACCTTCCGAGATGGAACAGGTAAAGCTGGATACTACTGACCAACACCCGCATGACTAGAGGGGGGTACTTCATTCTGAGGCCTTGTTAAGATAAGGGTAAAAAAAATTGTGCAGACCGAGAATTTATTTTTGGGTTCCGGTGAAGGTGGTGGTGGTGATGAGAAATGTTGGGAGGGGAAAAGGAGAACACAGTGGCGTGGAGGGATGAAGGGTAAAAATGTGGGATGGAGGAGAGGAGGGAACATTATTAGGCGGAATGAAGGTGTACATTGTGGTGTTGAATGAAGGGGTAACAAAGTGGGGTGGAGGAAAGAAGGGAACAATGAGTGGTGGTAGTGGTGGTGGAGGGAGAGAGAGAATCGATGTGTGATGGAGGGGTGGAGATATAAAAATGTGTGGTGGAGGGGGAGGAGAGAGGGAATAAATTAACTGCTGTCAATTCCTTGTCACACGACTTCTCTTCCTCGTCCCCACTCCCCTTCACATCATTCCCCTACCGTATACCCCCTTCTCCCCACTCTTCACCCGCTTCTCTTGATTTTCCCAGACTCATATATATATATATATATAACTTTAGCAATGTATACAGGAGAAGGGGTTACTAGCCCCTTGCTCCAGGCATTTTAGTCGACTCTTACGACACGCATGGCTTACGGAGGAAGAATTCTATTCCACTTCCCCATGGAGATAAGAGGAAATAAGAACAAGAATTAGTAAGAAAATATAAGAAAACCCAGAGGGGTGTGTATATTTGTGCTTGTACATGAATGTGTAGTGTGACCTAAGTGTAAGTAGAAGTAGTAAGACGTACCTGAAATCTTGCATATTTATGAGACAGAAAAAAAGACACCAGCAATCCTACCATCATGTAAAACAATTACAGGCTTTCGTTTTACACTCACTTGGCAGGACGGTAGTACCTTCCTGGGTGGTTGCTGTCTAACAACCTACTACTGCTGCACCTCTCCTGCCTTCAGTATATAAGCTACAGCTTCGCAGATATGCTGTATCCTATTCAAGATTGATGGACTGACAACATCGACTCAAGGTAGAGGGACTGACCACCTCAAACTCCTCCTGTTCTTCACGATTCTCCTTTGTATGAACTGATGAAGTCACTGTGTGGCGAAACGTTTCCTCAATAAAGATACCCAAGTGTTGCATATGTGTCTAATTTACCAACTCGTCGGTTCTCTGAACCATTCATCTGGGGGATACATCTTTTAGTCTGCATCAAACTTTTAGCACTGTTGTTTTTCAGAACGTAAGCTTCGCATTGATTTTGGTATAGAGTAAATTTTAATTTGTCATGTTTGTACTTGAAATGGTGTCTGCACAATTACTGTAGAATGTCTCTTGTGATCGGCCTCAAACTTTAAACTTATTGTATCTCCGTTACAGCAAGTTTGGATCGGTGAAATTTTTCACTTTTTATTAAAGAAATTGGGATTTTTTTTTGTTTTGCGATAATTTGCGAATGACTCTACTGGTGGTACGTAACTGCTGCTGCTTTGCTTAGAGGGATACCTTCCTCAGATCTTTGTGGTTGAGGAGGCTGGGTTTATGGGATACCGAGAAACGTTTTTCGGATCACTGAGGTAGAGGGAAGGGGCTGAGCTTATCGGATACGGGGATATCTTCCTCAGATCATTATTGTAGAGGAGGCTGAGTGTATGCAATACTTGGATACCTTTCTTGGATCTTTGAAGTAGATGGGGCTAGGCTTATAGGATGACTTTCTCGACTCGTACGACCACACAAACACATCTAGTTGATTAACGAGACTACTGAAGATACTAAGAAAGTATATGTTTGATTCATTTCTTTTACCTTATTGGTTGGTTGGTTAATAGGGTTTAAAAAGCCTCTCGACTGCACGAGGGTCATCAAGGCTGGCCTTAATCTTTTCACCACCAGACAAGAATTCTTTAATCTAAGGAAATGGGATTAAAATAAACTCTCAGCGTTTATCCGCTGAGAAAAATACACTTCTCTCCGCATATATATTCTGTGGTTTATTATCCTTCCGTATTGTATTTGTTTATTATAAGGCCCTATTTTATTGGTTGAGACACTTATTGTATGTTATTTATTTACCTGCTTAATTATTTTTAATTATCCTGTTTTGTATTATTTATTTAATGTGAATTTTTGCTAATATTATACAATTTTTTTTTATACAATACTTTTATATTAAAAGCATTAATGTTTTCCACCTAATGTTATTGGGATTTTATTATAATCGTTATTATTAATAATAATATTTTTATGGATATTATTTCAGTGTTTTTTTCTTATTTTATACGATATATTTCGGGTTTCATTATTCTTAGTTTTATTATATTTTTTATTGATATTATTATAATATATATTGCCATCAGTATTAGTGCCATCATCAGAAATGCTTTTAATAATATCATCGTGATTTTTACTACCATTATCAAAATTATTAGAAACAATGATGATATTATTAATAATATAATTACTAGTGGTATTTTCAGAAATGTTTTTAAACAAATTTAATTTTTTTAATGCTATCAGAAGGGCTATTAATATTTATATCATTATCATTCATGCAATTTATATTACAAACTTGTAAATGATTAACAATAGAATGACAATAAGAATGATGATTGCATGATATCCCATCATTCCCCACCTCCAGCAAAACAGGAGACCCATTTCATTTATGCCGTACGCTAAACAGTCTTCAAGAGGCAGCCTTACTTAATCTTGTAATTCCCGGATGCTTACATTATTCTGATGAAGCTCCCGTAATTGAATATGTGATTACATAGTCCCGAGAGCCAGGCTGCTGCTGCTAGTTATTGGGACCCAGCCTTCCTGGTAGTGATTGTGGTGAATTGCTCACAGAAATCACAGTGAATAAGCAATTACGTGACAGTGACTAGCTGGTTAATGAGCGTTGGCTGTGTGTATGGTTTCTTTATTCCTGCACCAAAGTCTAATTGTTTTCCAACTTAAATCACAGTGTTTTAATTACTTCCTGCAATTTTCACAAGATGTTCTGATTATATAAGCTTCTTATGGGTCAAACAGTACTTATAGGATTTATTTCCAGAAAAAAATATGCTGTTCAAAATATGTTTAGGTATACTGAATACATGAATATTGTTTTATCTAGGAAATTGATATCACTCATTTCTGCGTAATTTTCGAGTAAGCTCATTATTTCATCATATAACACAGCAAATACAAACTTGAATACGATCAGGCTAGGTTAGGTAAGGTTTGTCAGGAAACAGGACAAGTGTTTCCTGACGCGGGTCTTTGTTATATGATGACCAGCAGCTGGAGTTTTTGTTCAACTGACCGAGGCCTTCCACTGGCTTACCGATCCACCACCATTAAAAATTATGGTTATAATTATAACCACCAATGCTTTTTTTATGAGTACGAACACTAGTAGAAATGTAGGTACGACCATTACTTAACAGATGGAACGTAAATCTTCCTGTTCTCGGTAAGACACCATTTTGAGGCTGATCGATTAATCCTTGAACATAACTCATCGCCCAACGTATTCAACTCAATGATAAATGCTTGCATTAGAGGACAATAATACAACCAAGGCAATAAATCTACGCGGTTTACTACATAAACTATGTCTGTTTAAGCCAATAACGTCATGGGTGTCCTGTCAACTTCACGAGAGGCCGAAGGAAAGATCTCTGGGGCATAAAGATTGTTTACTAACAAATCCACTGCCTGTTTGTCGCCAACACCGCGAACGTTAACACGGTGTAGTGTTCAAGTTAACACGGTGTAGTGTTCAAGTTAACACGGTGTAGTGTTCAAGTTAACACGGTGTAGTGTTCAAGTATTTAGTGAACAGTTATTAAAACTGGATTTCATCTGGTGTAGGAAGTCTCATAGGATACAGGGAGGGAGAAGCTATTTTAATTGCAGTTTGAGAGACTTTTGTGTCAGAAGAAATACACCTCAGTAGACCGACAATGTGGTCGTCTCTCCCCGACATTCCAGTCTCAGCATACACACACAACACAGTTTAAAACTAGCAAAGACAGATCTGATATTTAAGTTACAGAAACTATTTGCACTTCTCGTATATTTTTTTTTAAATTTAAGAGATTATTTCCTAAATAATCAGTAAAAAATGAGAATTTCATTAACCTGAGATTTAATCCTAAATTTCTTGTTATTTTTTTTTTCAAAATGCTTCATCTAGTCAAAATAACCTTTTTTACATTGATATCGATGTTTGATTGCTGCAAAAAGCATGTATAAGTTAATAAAAAATGGACACCAAATGCTGCTCCTTACATTTATTTCTACTGTACCATCGCTGGGACAAAACGTATTGGAAACACTAGTAACGCCTCCTGCCCCTGGTACCTGGGTGTTAACTGCTGTTTATCGCATCCCGGGAGAGAGAGAGAATATATAACACGAAGGCAGTGTTGAATCCGGCTTTGAAATGAGCTGAGATATCTGCTATTTTCTGGTAAAACATAATGCAGAAACTATATGAGAAAACACAAAGTTAGTTTTACTGCTCCATCTATTATTATTATTATATTCATTGAACCCATAGGGGGTTCTATAGGTTAGAAAGATAAGGGTAGCACCAGTTCCATGGATGAAGAGCTCTTCACCAGCATCAATACACCCCCTTTGTCAGAACGATACAGGAGCAGAATTTAAATAAAAAACTTTATATTTCGTTTTTTATATTTTCCTGCATATTTTTTTATCATATCTACACACGATATATCCTACAGGCGACCATTTCGCTCGACTTGCTAATCTACGTTTCTAAACTCTCAAATCCACGTGGATTAGTCCCACAAAATCCTCCCCTAATAACATACTGTCTTCACCTGCGGCATATAATTCATCCAACCCACATATTTACAAGTTCAGTTCACGTGTGTGTTTGTGATTGACCTCCAAAATTTCTGTCCTCCTTTTGTGTCCATTCATTAGAGCTCTCATCATCTTTGCATAAACTTGGATACCTTACTCATGAAAGTATTTTACCCCTCCCTTACTCTCTTCTCTCCCCCGACGCGGCCCGACCTCTCTTCATGTCCCTGATACCTCTCCATGTTCACCCGAATTCATTTCCTCATATTCTTTCCTTCTCTGCTTTTCTGTCTCTCAGTTTACAAATTTTTACTACTCTACAGCCACCCACCATCCTGCCAGGTGCCTTAATTGCTCTATAACCTACTGACTCACTACCAGTCTCCCAATTTTCTCATTTCCTCTCTAAAACCTGTCAGTCCACTAACTGTCTCCTAGTTTACTCACCATCACCACTATGAAACCTACTAGCTCAGTACCCATCTCCCAGTTTACTCACCTCATCACTCTAAAACCTATCAGCTCACTCTACTGATGGTATATAGTATCGACAGGTTGATGAGAAAGACACAAGTGCAACCCAGGTGTTGCACATGTGTCTTATTCATGTACCAGCTCAATGTATTTCTTCCAGTTAATTCACCTCTACTACTCTGATACTTATCAGCTCACTTCTTGCTTCTTTCCTCAGTATGACCTCCTCCACCAATGTATTCTCCCTGCGGCACCCTCCTCCTGGCAGTACCTGCAAGACCCCAAAGCACCAATCGCCCAGAGCTGGGACAGGAAATCAAGGTCTAAGGTCATACTTCAACCACCACCTCCTCGCCCTCGGGAGCAGCGTCCGCTTGCCCTTCTCTGCTGTCTGGAAAAAAAAAAAGTTACTTTTTTTTAATCTTGTTACCGGCTTTCACGATTGTGTATAGAATTCTTTCTTGTTGAAGAACATAGGTTTCAAGTCGAATTTAGTTATGATAAGGAACTTGCGTCTTCCCCTTTTCCCAAAAAAAGTTGTTAATAAGCAACCGGTGCGAGGTGGAGAGGTCGCCAGGAATGGCTACTTGACGTCGGGTTAACTCAGACACACGCGAACAACTTCTTACCTCACCCTCATGCCAGCCTTGGACCCACCACACACTTCCATTATTTTAGAATACTTCTGCTTTTCTTTTAAAGACTCAGGTTCCTCTATCTTATGATAAAGTTTAGAACTTCTGGATGTCAAAAGTGTTTAAACAAATTAAACGAGCCAGAGAGGTGACAGTTTGCAGGGTCAACACCCGGCGGTAATTACGGGGCTCACCACAAGGCAGCAGTTTACCTCCTAAGCTGTTCGTCTCCCCCACTCACTACCTCCGGTCATGTGAGCCGGCTGTGGGGCTCTTCCCTCCTCCTCTCTCAGGTTATTGTCCATGAAAATGTCCGGTATTGTATATAGGTGGCTTTTTAGAAATAGTGGAATTAATCTGTGAATGAAGATGAATGAGATTCGGTAATCCTTCATAAATTGGAAGTGGAGAAGATTGGTAATCTTTTTAAAATATATATGGTACTGCATATTTATCAACGTATACATGAAAATTCAATCAGCATCATCAACTTGTTTTGGGTTATACATATAAATGTATAATCCAAAACAAGAACTTAAAATACCATTAATATTATCAAAGAAGATAAAAGTTTAAAATTTTAAGTAAATAAACTAGTTTGTAGATCATTTTTTTTTCCTTCATGAGTCAGGCGGTTGCTACCCATGACACACCACAAAAATACAAATAAAAAACATAAAAAAATATTTCGAAGAAAACATGTTAATTGCCGATTCATTGCCTTTAAATCCATTTTTACGTTGTTTAAAATGCAAGTTCTTCAACATTCACTAAATTCCAGTTTATGACTGTAATCTTCAGAATAAATTATGATTGACGAATAAGGCTCCTTGGCTAAAGGATAATCTTTTGTGTTCATAAAATCTAGTTTCAAAAATTCGGAAAATGTTTCCAATAAGTCTACTGATATATTGAGAATAAGTTAACTGAGAACATATGGCTGTAACAGGATTCTTAAACGTAACCTATAGTAAGGAGGTTAAAAAATAAAGTGCTGCTTGACTTGTCCCACAAAGTATAATTTTATCCTAAAAGGATCAGAGATTTAGACCCCTGAGGAAAAGTCATATAAACTCACTAAAAGATAAAAAAAAAACAGGTGCTTGGGTAATTAATAAAACTAGAGATCCAATTGCTGCCACCTTACTCTTCAGCGTCTCAGCACAGCAATCCAGAGAGGAAAAATGCCTGCTTATTTTAAGATCCGGTCAGACCTCTGAGGAGCTTGAAGAGCTCCAAACTCAGATTTGAATGTTTACAATCTGCATGTGTCAATGAGTGTGTTTCTTTAAGAATAAAGAAATAGATTTCATTTTAGGAATAAAGAAAAATATTTCATTTTAGGAATTAAGAAATATATTTCATTTTAGGAATAAAGAAATAGATTTAATTTCTGAAGCTCTTTTATTCTCTTCTCCGAAGCTTAGAGCTCTCGTGTGAGACTGTTGCGTCAGATAATCTCCAAAAATCAGCTTAAATTCACATAGTACTAAACTAACATTGAAATTAATAGGGCAAGTTGAGTACATACATAAGAACTCCCCAGCTGCCTACCAATACTGTAAGACATGAATGATAAAGATTTTTCGTTCAGGCAAGATACAAGATTAACCAGGTACTGTTTTTCTAACCACAGACAAAGCCACATGAAAGACCATAGTTAACTGCATTGTCGGTCGCGTGTTAATACCGATCCCCCCTAATTCCCACCAGGGACTCCATGTCACTGTAATTATGAATAGTAAGAGTACACAACTCAGTGGTAGCAATTGGACTTGGGTCTGATAAACACGGCGTGGCCATGATGTCTTGACAGACCACGCCACCGGGGCCAGGGTGTCTTGACAGTCAAGACCACGCCGCCATGGCCTCATTGTTTTGGCAGGCCACTCCGTCGGAAACAAGCTGTCTTGGAAGGCTACACGACCGTGGCCAGGTTGTCTTGGCAGTCTTAGCCATCGCGGCCTTCAGTGGTTAAAGAAAAACATTCATTCAGATTTTTAGTTTTGGTTTTATGTTCTCGCGTTTTCTAGTTAAATAAGCATTTACCGTCTATTGTGTTTTCATGTGTTTTTCCTGGTCAGGGAGGTTGTGAAGAGTCTCAATTATTATTATTATTATTATTATTATTATTATTATTATTATTATTATTATTATTATTATTATTATTATTATTATTATTATTATTATACTATGGAAGTTCTAATACCGAACGAGTATTATAACTTACACTTAGTAAGCTCATATGCTTACTAAGTACTAAAGTACTTAGTAAGCATATTTAAGGTGGTTTTTGGGCTTCGTTGTGCTGTTGGAGTATGAGAATAATAATGACTTTGTAGGGATTAACAAAAACCAGTTAAATGAGCATGGGTTTTGTTATGTGGGACATTACCCTTGCACTTCTGGAGAGGCAGCTAGGGTGTAAGTGATGGTGAATGTGTTTTCTTCTACGAGTCATCCTGCTTATGTGAACATTTTCTGAAATTATATATTTGCGTATGTGTATATGTTTAAGTATTCCTTAGACATTTTGCGTGTTGTAAAATATTCCTAGAAGTGAGTCATTATGAGAAGTCGTTACGGAGATACGAACAAGAAGGGGCAACAAATTAAGATCATTTCTCGACGGAATTCTTTGGTGTAAAACTCTTGCCTGGAAATCTTAAGGAGACATTCTCTCACTTGGATAAATCTGTAAGTTTGTCCGCAGAAGTCATTTGTTATGTGCGTCAATAGGTTTGTTTGTGCGTGGGGAGGTCCATGTTTTTGGTGTGTGTGTGTTTGTGTGTGTGTTCTTACCTATTCGTTCTTGCCTATTTGTGGTTGCAGGGGTCGATTCATAGCTCCTGGCCCCGCCTCTTCGCTGATCGCTACTAAGTCCACTCTCTCCCTGTTCCATAAACTTTATCGTACCTCTTCTTGAAGCTATGTATAGATTCTGCCTCCACTACATCACTTTCCAGATTGTGTGTGTGTGTGTGTGTGTGTGTGTGTGTGTGTGTGTGTGTGTGCGTGTATGTTTTTTTGAGTGCGTGTGTGTATGACGAGAGGGTGACAGAGCAACAATTAATGAATACACTCACCGGTGCGTGAGCCCTGAGTCAAAAAAATAAAAAGACTTGAATGGTGGTCACCCTAGCAACAGCAAACACTCACGCCCACGAAATGAAAACACCATTAAGTCATATCATACACGTCTTCCTCTCACGATATATGAACTCTCTCTTCTAGCTTTTTAGGTACATTAATATTCACATTTTTATCAAAACGTGATAATAATAATGCACGAGACTGATGGATAAAATACAGAAAATAATGAGTCTTGCATGTTATATCTAACACATAAAGCTTGTTATATTCCTAACAAAAATCTTATATATTTTTAAGAAGCATCTGAAAGAAATAGCAACACACGGATATATGCACCGAGACGTGTGTATCTTTCAGCGTATTAACTCCGAGAGGTGTTTATCTCTCCGCGTATATACACAGAGACTTGAGTATTTCCCAGCGTACGTACACAAAGAGGTATGTCCCCCAATGTTTATCGAGTGAAAATTGTACTTAAATTCTGAGAACAGAAGTTATTACTGGTGTACAGGTTAAATGTAACCCTGGTTATTGACCCTCGGAGAGTCGATATGCTTTAAACCTCATAAACTATGGAAGTGGATGACATAAACAAGTTATCCATAAAAATTGCACTTTACTACCGGAATGTTTTCGTGGGACTTAAAAAAATTAATTAATTTATTCGTGAGCATTTTATTCAATAGGATTCGTCTCTGTTTCCATTTCAATCGTATTTTATCATATAAACGTGAACGAAAAGTATAGGTCTGGTCTTAAAACGCTGTTATTGGCTAAGACTTCAGGAGGAAGAGAGCTTAACGAGTTGGCAGTTCCTGGGGAGGGAAAGGTTATAGCGCTTAACGAGAAGGAAGTGGGAGGTTACGATTAAATAGCGGGGAAATTTTAAGGCATAAAGGTTGGTCTTTATGAAAAACGGCTTGAAGGGTGCAGACAGTGTCTGATGGGATGGAATTCCTCCGAGTGATAAAAAAAAAAAACATGTGTGCTTATCTCACTCTATTTGCCTTACCGCACTCAGGTTAATACACTTACTTTATTGCGCTTAATAGACTATTCTCGACTGTGTTTGTGGGGTCGAATTGTAGTTCCATAGCCTCGTCTCGTTACCACCAACCTACCTATAATATGTCCTTTTTTTGTCGTATTTACTATTAAATTTAAGTACGGAGCATTTCCCTGTCATCTCCACTACTGCCTGTCACCTGCCATTACCACCTCCTCCCCCTGCCTCTACCACCTTCTTGAAGGGTGATGTTTTTATAGTCCAGAAGTACCACGATCATTACACACAATAGCTACCAGCACTTTAGCACTACTACCACCAATACCATTAAAACACCCTTCGCCACCAGTACCTTCAGAGGTCAGGGGCGAGTTGAGAGAAAAAGTCGAGTAACAACAGGAAACTATTACAAGGGTTGAGTGAGGCTTCTCATCAACAGCTACTGCTCCACCTCTCTCTTCCTCCTACTCCACTTCCTTCTTTACCACCTCTTCCATCTGTGCTTCTGAACACATCGAGGGGTTTTCTGGTGGAGAGAACGAGAGATTAGAGTTAGCCACCTAGCTGGTTGGAGGGAAACGGTCGTATTAGACCAATTTCAGAGGGTGAAGCCACTTCTGAAACCAGTGCTGCCATTTATCCGGGATTCATCGAAAATCAATCTTTTTATAAATATCTTAATGGTATTCTAACTGCTGAAGGTAATGATCACATACTTTTGAAGAAATAATTTCGTTTGCAGATTCAAGTTCATCCAAGGAAGAATAAAATTTCTATTTCTAAAAAAATTCCTTCTCTTTAATGTCTATAAAAGCCACATCTCACTGAGAATTGAGCAGAGTCTTTGAAACTCCTGTTGTAACTTAGAAAATTCTTTATGAATAGGGTCGATCGTCTGTTTCAAGAATGGAAAAATGCATTTTCGATATGTTCTTAGAAATAAATCCGAAATGACACCATTTTTGCTTACGCCACTTTGGCAGTGAACTGTTTTCTTTATATTCATATCTTAACCTAATTTTTCTACTCAGTGACTTATGAGGATCTAAGTTCTGTAGTACATCAACAAATAGCCGAACAAGAAATACGTCATCAACATATCTCAGCCAAGTGAGTTCACTGACAATGACAGTGGTAAGAAGTTCACTCTTTAAGTATTCCATAAACTTGTTAGCTGAAAGAAAGAGGAGGGGATAACAAGGAACCCATTGGCACCCCATATACTTGGCTGTAAAAAAAAAACGTCTGCCACATGAAAATGGTCAATACGACAAGGAGAGAAGGAAAAAATCAAGAAAATTATTTGGTAGAGATAAAATATTCCAGCAAGAGGTTTAAGTTGAGATATTAATTATTAAAGAAAATCTATTGATGAGCGCGAGGGAAAGATGAAACAATTATTAGAGGAAAGAATATTCCCTTATCTCTTTTAATAATAGTCTAAAAAAAAAAGACATGATAAATAAATGTAAGGTATGTGATTCACTTGAAGTCTTCTTACGTGTTGTAAAGAATGTGTGTAAGGAAGTCACAAAACACACACACACACACACACACAAACACACACACACACACAAACACACACACACATACATATGTATGTTTAACGCTACTGAATTTACGAAGAGAAAATGTTGTATGACCAGACTGTATTGAAGAGGATACATCAAATGATGAGAATTCATTATAGGAATACATAGGAATACATAGGAGAGGTATGATAAAGCTCATGGAGCAGGGATCGTGACCCAGTAGCGGCCAGTGAAGAGGCGGGGCCAGGAGCTATGACTCGACCCCTGCAACCACAACTAGGTGAGTACAAGTAGGTGAGTACATCATGTGGCACAACATGCATAGTTGCGTCACACGTGCAGACTCGCATCGCAACTTGCATAGAATCTGGAAACACCATCACTAGTAACTCCACTATATGGGCAGCGTGGCGTCACAGTATGCACATAGCATCGCAGTATAAGTGGGATGGCATCACAACACCGGCAGGGTCGTGCAAATACCCACGTGAGAGCATTCATTTACATTCATTTCCCCGCTCGTAAAAAAACATACATAATTACAAATTTATATTTGCATATGTAAAAATTTGAGGTTGACTGTGTACTCATCTAATGCCATGTTAACCAGTCATTTTTCCAGGTTTACACAGGTGAAAACAAAGATACCTTCTATTTACTTTTGAAGAAATGGAAACAGATATTCTCAAAATGCAGGTCTCTCGAATTTGCTGAATAAGCATTCAGTGCCATAAAATCTTTTCAATATCCCAGGTCTATTTTTCTTCTCTTTATTCAATATTCACAGTGTTCAGGGGACAGGTTCTGTGAATTTTCCCGGCTGGAGCCTGTCTCTAGGAGAGGGGGAGGGAAGGAAAAAAGAAGAGAACTCGTGGGAATGAGAGGAAGAGAGAGAGAGAGAGAGAGAGAGTATAAGAGAGAGAGAGTTACTGTATATATATATATATATATATATATATATATATATATATATATATATATATATATATATATATATATATATATATATATATATATATATATATATATATATATATATATATATATATAACAGTAATGATAATCTCCATTTCCAGTTTTTTCAAGAAATCCAGCCATGAACCGGTGCCATTAAGAACTTGGCGAACCATAATCATAGTCAAGTTAGTCTTTTTTCTTTTTTGCAGAAAAACACATCCTGCCAGACTTAAAACTGTGAGTCAGCTCTTGTGACTACTTCAACATAGCGATGATAATAATAATAATAATAATATTATTATTAGTAGTAGTAGTAGTAGTAGTAGCAGTAGTAGCATATTCGTTAGGAAACACTAAATGTTGAAATCATATAGCGTCTAGGAAATGGGAGGTAATCTGGTATGATCCAAGGATGGGAGGGTAGCTCAAATTCCTTTGATCAAGAGCCCTTTGCAAACATCAATCCACCTCCCCTCCCAATCCCGCAGCTTCAGACACACACACACCAAAAGAAAAATATGAATTCATCTCTCAGCATGGCCTGTGCGTCGAGCTAGATGCTTCACATCACCCGCAAATAACATGGTGCAGCTTCCTGCTTGCTACCTCATTAACACCTCTCACACGCCTTATTGACACCCTGGGAACACCTTATTGACGCGTCAGGAAGTGTGTTGACACGCCGAAACGTCTGCAGCGCCTCCGTTAATGGGTACGTCTTACAGAGGTACTTGCTTGCCAACGTGCTTCCCGGTGTTCAGGTCATCGCTTACAAGGCACAGTTTTCTACGTGAAAATCAAGGTCATTAAACAAAAACAATCCGATATACTCCCAAGCAGCTTAAAGATTTATACTCAAGTATTATGCGAATTATACGCTGAAACGCATTATCTTTTGCGTATTTTTTTCGTACGTAGTACAGATGCATCACAGGATACAAAGGAGCGTGATGCCAACAAGTAATGGAGAAAGATGCAAAATAAATAAATGTAATGACTTAGAACATGTTTCTTAGATTTTTTCTTTCCCCGGGATCTTGGTCACTCCAAATGTCACACTTGTTTGCATTAGGAGTAACAAAGGTGGCAGGTCTTTTCCACCACTAGATGTGACACAATACTAAGGGGAAAAAGGCCTGTCTAGCTTGGGCTGGTAAGCCTGCAATAGCCATATGTGAAACGAATTATAAGCGCAATATGACCAATAAGGTACGAGTACATAACTTTGTACTCATCCCAAGGAAAACGATTACACATTTATAAATCATTTATAATAAGAAGTAATCATAAATCCCTCTTTTCCCTCTCGACTGTTTTTCGCATTATGAATACCTTCGTCGATGACCACATAAGTCAAGAATGTAGTATAGTATTCTCAAAAACACTTTCATTTTATTAATGTCTCATGAAGCGGAGAGAGCAGTGACCTACCATGGACAAGCCACAGCCTCAAACAACCTCATTACCACGCTCGTAGTTACCAGAACTTTCACCACCACCAAAACCACTTCTTCTTGAACTACCCTCACCACCGGAACCGCCACCACCCCTCGGAACCTCTCGCACAACCAGAACCTTCACCACACCTGAACCTTCCACGCCGCCAGAACTTCTACCACCAGTCCACCACTACCAGAATCCCCGCTACCCCCAGAACTTCCCACATCACCAGACCCTCCAACATGCTCGCTCAAAGCTCCGGATCTGCCTCCAGCCCGACCAGTTGATAATTAAATCTTCCTTACAATCGCCCTTGGCACGGTATAGGACAGACACTTCTCCACAAACTTTTGTAGACTATGAATATTACGACAACTCAGAAGGGTAGGAGATGAGGAGAAGAGTGAGGAAAGGGAGGATGAAAAGAAGGAAGAAGAGGGAAGGGAGAAAAGGAGGAGGAAGAGAAGGAGGTTGTGGGAGGGCCGATAGGAGGGGCTTCGGCTCTGGTCAGCTTTGCCTTTCTCGGTATCCTGAATGTGGAAAAAATTGTAATAATAGGCAGAGTAGAGAATTTTTATTATTTTTTTTTTTCCAAAGGGGCGAATATGTTGAGCAGAACCACTCGTCCTGCTAGGGAACATACTGCCATAAAGATAACGTATTTGACTTGTTTTTCGTGTTTCTCTAAGGTCAGTGTCTCGTCAGATGCTCTC
Source organism: Cherax destructor (assembly GCA_009830355.1). NCBI lineage: Eukaryota > Metazoa > Arthropoda > Malacostraca > Decapoda > Parastacidae > Cherax > Cherax destructor. Next base: position 190,070 of record WNWK01000461.1, read on the forward strand.
CCTTCAACGCATCTTCAAGGTCAGCATTCATAAATATTTTTTTTAACAATACTAGGCACTTGCTACAGAGCATCCTTAGGAAATCATTCCTGTTTAACTGTACTATATTTTGATAAAATGCTTCTGACATTAGTAACAATGCGATTAGATTGCTTTGGAATATTTCTTATAACCACGAACATACCGACTTATCCACAGAGAGAACTATGTGGACCAGAGACACTTGAATCATGGGGAAGGAGTGAATAATGTAGCTTTTATTTTAAATCATACATTGGGAATAAGAATAACATATTATGTGACCTCATGAGACCTGCATTTCTCACACTTCATCCAGCTCCCCAGAGTCACGCTGAGTACCTACAACACTTGAGAAAATTTTGCACAAAAAAAAGATACGGAAGTGTTGCACATGTGTCTCACTCATCTTTCTATTGTTTTTTTTTATAATATCAATAGTACCCAGGACGCTACACCCATTTCTTTTCTGGACAGCAACACTGAAACTGGAGAAAAATTGTTGAACACTCAAGGGTTTCTGGTTTCCCTGGCAAGTTGTAGCCTCTCTTTTTTCTCTATTTTCTCTCTCTCTCTAAACACATCGGCCGCTTCCCATCATTCACTCCATCAATTTTTTGTCAGAGGCGCGCCTACACTACAGTTATAAAACTGCAACGTATCAATACCCTTCAATATCCTTCAATATATATATATATATATATATATATATATATATATATATATATATATATATATATATATATATATATATATATATATATATATGCAAGACAACCACTATGAAAAATAGAGGAATTCCAAGCGCTTTCGTGACTACTCACATTATCAAGGAACTATAAAAGGAAACATGACAAGAGGACTTATATAAGGGCAAGACTACACCTCACAGTCACATCACACTAACAAAGACTACACCTCACAGTAGCGTAACATCTCACGACTCTGTGAAGAGGAAAACAAGAAAGGACCTGAAACTCTTCCCAAGAATTAAGATTAGTCCAATTTATCATTAAATTCTTCCCAAATTTTATTAATTATAAAAGAATCCAATTTATATAAACCAAAAGAAATATTCATATTATTTTCAAAACTGCTTTTAATGAAACATGATTCTATTATATTCCTCTCAACCATGGACTTGCTTGATACAATTCTCAGCATTTTGAAAATCAATTGATGGTTAAATCTCTCACATGAATAAATGAGCATTAGAACTTGTCCAGTTCTAATGCTATATTTATGTTGTTTTAATCTTAGTTCAAGACTTTACCGTTTGACCTAATAAACTTTATCGCATATTTACAGGAATCTTATAGACACATCGTCAGCATTTTGGGGAATTTATCAAAGTCTTACTGTATCAAGATTTTTAAATACAACTTTGATATTAAAATATTGATACAGTAAAAGACTTTTGATAAAAATTCCCCAAAATGCTGACGGATGTGTCTATAAGATTCCCTGTAAAATATGCGATAAAGTTTATTATGGTCAAACTGGTAAAAGTCTTGAACTAAGATTAAAACAACATAAATATAACATTAGAACTGGACAAGATTCTAATGCTCTATTTATTCATGTGAGAGATTTTAACCATCCAATTGATTTTCAAAATGCTGAGAAGGTTGTATCAAGCATATATGCAAGACAACCACTATGAAAAAATAGAGGAATTCCAAGCGCTTTCGTGACTACTCACATTATCAAGGAACTATAAAAGGAAACATGACAAGAGGACTTATATAAGGGGCAAGACTACACCTCACAGTCACATCACACTAACAAAGACTACACCTCACAGTAGCGTAACATCTCACGACTCTGTGAAGAGGAAAACAAGAAAGGACCTGAAACTCTTCCCAAGAATTAAGATTAGTCCAATTTATCATTAAATTCTTCCCAAATTTTATTAATTATAAAAGAATCCAATTTATATAAACCAAAAGAAATATTCATATTATTTTCAAAACTGCTTTTAATGAAACATGATTCTATTATATTCCTCTCAACCATGGACTTGCTTGATACAACCTTCTCAGCATTTTGAAAATCAATTGGATGGTTAAAATCTCTCACATGAATAAATAGAGCATTAGAATCTTGTCCAGTTCTAATGCTATATTTATGTTGTTTTAATCTTAGTTCAAGACTTTTACCAGTTTGACCATAATAAACTTTATCGCATATTTACAGAATCTTATAGACACATCCGTCAGCATTTTGGGGAATTTTTATCAAAAGTCTTTTACTGTATCAAGATTTTTAAATACAACTTTGATATTAAAATCTTGATACAGTAAGACTTTTGATAAATTCCAAAATGCTGACGAGTGTCTATGATTCTGAATATGCGATAAAGTTATTATGGTCAAACTGAAAATCTTGAACTAAGATTAAAACAACATAAATTAGCATTAGAACTGGACAGATTCAATGTTATTCATGTGAAGATTTTAACCATCAATTGATTTCAAAATGCTGAGAAGGTTATCAGCAAGTCCATGGTTGAGAGGAATAATAGAATCATGTTTCATTAAAAGCAGTTTTGAAAATAATATGAATATTTCTTTGGTTTATATAATGATTCTTTATAATTAATAAAATTTGGGAAGAATTAATGATAATTGGACTAATCTTAATTCTTGGGAAGAGTTTCAGGTCCTTTTGTTTCCTTTCACAGAGTCGTGAGTGCCTACTGGAGTGTAGTCTTTGTTAGTGTGATGTGACTGTGAGTGTAGTCTTGCCCTATATAAGTCCTCTTGTCATGTTCTTATAGTTCCTTGATATGAGTAGTCACGACTGAATTCCTCTATTTTTCATAGTGGTTGTCTTGCATATTCTGATATCACATGATTACTGTGATCTTTTGCATATATATATATATATATATATATATATATATATATATATATATATATATATATATATATATATATATATATATATATATATATGCAAGACAACCACTATGAAAAAATAGAAGAATTCCAAGCGCTTTCGTGACTACTCAAATTATCAAGGAACTATAAAAGGAAACATGACAAGAAGGCTTATAAAGGGGCAGAATACACCTCACAGTCACATCACACTAACAAAGACAACACCTCACAGTAGCGTAACATCGCACATCGTAACATATATATATATATATATATATATATATATATATATATATATATATATATATATATATATATATATATATATATATATATATATATATATATATATATATATATGTAATGTAAACATCAACTAAGCATCAATTAAACTTTAATGACTTCGTTTACTGTTCTGACTGTTTCCAAAATACCTACGATTAAATACACACACTTCACTGCACTTTTAAAGAATATATATAAAAAATATTATACTATTAGTAGTTACATTTGAGGTGGGGACGATTTACACTGATTTAGTCGTCTTAAGAAAAGGAAAAATAAAAAAAAAACGACCAGCTTGCCACTTTTTACAGTTCATTGGTGTGTATTTACCTGGTATATTTGCCCACGTCCTGACCGCCCAGTAAAATGATTAACCCTCCACCAGAGGTTATTGTTCTAACAAAATCGCCGGAGTCCAGCTTTTGTTTACCAGCAATCTTGATGAATTAAGGATGTTGCTATTATTATTATTAGTATTATTAATTAATTTTTTTCATTATCATTATTACTATTATAAGTATTAATTATTATTATAATAAGTATTTATTTTTATTATAAGTATATATTATTATTATTACTATTATTATTAATATTGCTCTTTTTATTATTATCATTATTGTTAACAGAGAAGCATTTAATCTGTGAGAGTCATACAGAGCTACCGCAGTTAGAGGCAATCAAATAGTACAATCTAAGAAAGAAAAGGATATTTCAATTTTTTTAGATCTACTTCCCATCACCCGCGTCAAGGGGTCCTTTCCCTTTGAAGGGTTAAGGGGTAAAGTAGTAAAATCCAGGTGCAAATTCAAGGTGTAATTAGATGGTCCACCGTCACGCTTGTCTGCGAACACAGGTAATCATTTGGGCACAATAAATTCCCTGGCAAGAGGATCCCTGGTTAACACAACGTGTTTAAGCTACACGTAGCGAGGCTGAGACTGATACATGCAGCGAGTGTTACAAGGTAGCATGCAGGAGACAGCCGTGGGTAGTGAGAAAGCTTTATGCGGTGAGAAGGAAGACAGCTATATGTTGCCAGACAGGTGTATGAAGTGGAACAGTTGCATGTAGGGAAAATAGACGTAAAGTGAGAGCCACATGTAGCATGGAGGAGGCAGCTATGTGAAAGCTGTGGGAGACAGTTGCATGTAGTGGAGAATATGTCACCCAATAGTGTTCCATCTAGAGGTCTGGTAATGTTAGGTGAGTTCTGGATCTGGAGGTCAGGTCGCGGCAATGTTGTGTTTAGTATGTTTATCCAAGATCATCAAAAGCCACTTGCACATATCTTGGATCAACATGGATATCACAGGTTGCCGCGACCTGACCTCCAGATCCTGACCTCCACCTCCGCTGGGAGTCACTTGACCTACTATGCTTTATACGCTGCAGATTTAGTGTTCCTTGTACCTGATAAAACCCTCGGTGAATGTTACCACATATAAATAATAGATTCTTTGTTAAAATATATATATATTCGAGATCCTATAGCAAATACGTTTCGTTTCTCTATCATAAAATCATGGCTATAAAAAGTGCATAATATGATTGCTTTGGAAGTCGATTTCAACCGGAAAAAGGTTCCTCTATATGGGTGTGAGGCATGGGTTGTGAATGTTGCAACAAGGAGAAGGCTGGAGGCAGTGGAGATGTCATGTCTGAGGGCGATGTGTGATGTGAATATAATGCAGAGAATCCGTAGTTTGGAGATTACGAGGAGGTGCGGGATTACCAAAATTATTATCCAGAGGGCTGAGGAGGGATTATTGAGATGGTTTGGACATGTAGAGAGGAAGAAACGAAATAAAATGACTTCGAGAGTGTATAAATCTGTAGTGGAGGGAAGGCGGGGTAGGGGTCGGCCTAGGAAAAGTTAGAGGGAGGGGGTACAGGAGGTTTTGTGTGCGAGGGGCTTGGACTTCCAGTGAGCGTATTAGATAGGAGCAAATGGAGACAAATAGTTTTTAGGACTTGACATGATGTTGGACTGTAAGCAAGGTAACATTTATGAAGGGATTCAGGGAAACCGGCAGGCCGGACTTGATTCCTGGAGATGGGAAGTACAGTGACTGCACTCTGAAGGAGGGGTGTTAATGTTGTAGTTTTATAACTGTAGTGTAAGCACACCTCTGGCAAGACAGTGATTAAGTGAATGATGATGAAAGTTTTTCTTTTTCGAGCCACCCTGCCTTGGTGGAAATCGGCCGATGTGTTAATAATAATAAATGAATCAGAGAAAGGTAGTTTAGCTCGACTCCAAGTGATTCTACAATAATAAGTCTGATCTCAGACCATTGACGTATCAAACTTTTAACGCATAAAACAAAAGTTCGCAAGAATAGCGTCCACCGAAATTATTTTTATATTCATGGAAAGCATCAAATTCCCTGGCAAGTGGGAGATAATCAGTTTTAATCCATGGAACGGGAGGGTACTCTTAATTTATTGGATCAAGAGCCCTACACCAGTTTCAAGGCACCACCCCCTTTTATTGGATAATGATATGATAAAGAAATTCATATTGATAGGATTCTTTCAGCGGATGCTTAACATTTATTGCCAGAACTGCGGTGGAGAATCGTACCAGAACACTTGAACCACTAGTATAGATAATTCAGTACAAGAGCATTGCTTGGCATGGCTTCAATTGTGATACTCGGCTATTGTGATCACGAGGCTAACATTAGCAATAAATAGCTTTGCCATTTATATTATTGCATGTCATCGCTGATTTTATATCACTGCAATTTTATATTAGGTTTACCCGTCATTACGATTATTGTATTCCTCTGTACTGATGTAAATGTGTTTACAAGCCTAACACATCCTATATCATTGCTGCCACCCTTCATCTGCTCACTGTGTAACATCAGTGTCTACATCATTTGACCTTGCTTCATATTATAGTCTTCAGCATCAATAAATAAAGCATTATTCTTGTTTTTGCCCCCTCCCTCCCCCCCTTTTTTTTTTTTAGCACACTAGCCTCTTGCTGTCATCAGTTGTCTGTTAGTCATGCTCGTGTATTATACTATGTACAAGATTTCCTTCGCTGAAGTGCATTTTATTCTCTGATTTGGGTCTATGGATATATTTTAACGAGAGGCGGAACCGCAATGTGTTGTTCCATTAATATAGTACAGTGGTCTTCAGTTCATTACAAATTTTCAGTACAGACGGAACCAGGGTTAAAACTAATTACGGCTGCCTAGAGACAAGACAAAGTCTTGACTGTAATTTCATACATTCTTTGTCTCATATAAATAAATATATATATTTTTCAACACACCGGCCGTAGCCCACCGTGTGTGTGCGCGCAATGATTGCAACAGAGCGATAACAGATGCAAAACAACCACAAGATGGGGGAACTAAATGACAGCTCTTGGCCTTTCGTGCTACAGCCTACCCGTATTGCATGTCTTCATACACAAACCTACCTGGTCTCATCCCCATTTATGCTTCACTATTGCAAGCTCTTGATAATGTGTTGACTGGAACACGAAAAGCCTAGAGCTGTCATTCAACCCCACCACCCTGTGGTCCTGTGGTTGTTTGCGTATATATATATATATATATATATATATATATATATATATATATATATATATATATATATATATATATATATATATATAAATGTTTACATTGTACATGTATGTAATAAAACTGTATTTAGATATTTGTTAGTTTGTTAGTATATCTGTCGTCTGATGGGTTTACGAACGATGAGACGGACCCAGGAACTGATGAGAGGAAAAAGGTGGATGGTGCACCGAGTCGTTTATGGAGACAAAGAACTTTGCCTATGGAGGCAAAAAAAAAAGCTGGAATGTACTGAAATATAGTACTATCAACACTGTTATATAAGTGTGAAGCATAGGTTATAAATGTTATATAACGAGGAAGAGACTGAAGGCAGTGGAGTTGTCCACATTAAATTTCTTTTCCTCTGATTTTTATTATTATTTTTGATGTTTTATATCTATTTTTATTATTATTATTATTATTATTTTTATTATTGTATCTAGTGATAATTTCTTTTATAACAGTTATAAAATATATGCGTATAATAAAATTTTGTAAAGTATTTGCTCTAATGAAAACTCTTGACCTATTGGGCGAATTAAGTTAATAAACATTTTATATTAATTTTGAGTTTCATGTGAGCTATATATTTTTTAACACGATACTGTAAAACAAATAACAATATTAATACAAATAAATATAATCACTATCATCATCATCACAATAATAAGAATAATAATAACATTAATAATTATGTAATAATAATTATGTTTTGACAATTCTAAATAAACGTTAAATTATTATATATCACTTCAGTAAATAACTTCGCCAAAACCCAAAGAGTTTTCTTGGTAAAAACGCCCCGGTACTCGATTTTAATTTCAACTTCTCTCTACAACATAGAAACTTTCGTGACAAATTCTCCTGCGTTCAATAGACCACTGAGGGCTTGGGTACGGTCTGCGAGCGACCCATAACTGCCAGGTTCAGCACCTGCTCTTAAGCTTCGTCTGCAGTGTACCCAGCAGACAATGTCCTCACTTATTTGCTGAGAATATTGCTGGCCTGTCCTCTAGATAATGTTCCACATGTGGCATCTGTGGGAGGGCTAGAGAGGCGCATTTGCCATCTTCCCTGAGGTGCTGTGGGCGCTGGCATGGTGTTAGGGGGTGTAGGTGTTAGTGTTAGGTATTGTTGACGTTTGCGACGGATCCGAGGGCCAAGCTAGATGCAAAGGTCATGGATGGCCTTGTTGAGGTCATACGGAGTACGATGGATGGAGTCAGAGTTTGTGTTGCGGTGCCATATGGAATACACAGGGCTACGGTTCCAAGTGGATGGGATCAAGGATGGCGTTGAAAAGTCATAGATGCTGAAGGGAAACTGCTACCTACCGATGAAATATTGTTCTGACTTTCGGGCAAATGTTGTTGTCTGCTACTGTTCGTGCTACAATTGCTGCTGCTGCTGCTGCTGCTGCTGCTGCCGCCGCTGCTACTGCTGCTACTGCTGCCGCCGCTGCTACTGCTGTTGTTGCTGCTGATGATGCTTGTAGCATGTGAAGAGTGTAAAGGTGTCTTGCCTCAGCAGCTATTATAGCTCTCTACTTTGTGGCAGTCTTCCTGTATCAACACATACCAAAAACAACCATCCTGTATGTCACCTCATCCCGGTGGAAGTATGGTTAACCGGTCCCCTCTACTTTTTTCAACAAAACTGGATACATCAGCACTGTGCTGCTGTTTTGTTCTGTATGATAAGTAGCTTTTGTCCCCACCGTGTAATTATGTTTCTATGACATCATCACATAAGATGAAACTCATACATTGTGTTGAAATGCCACTGCTCTAGAATCCAGCTGGTGGTAGGTAGGTTGCAGGAGTTGGCTACATTGTTTCCAGGAATATTTCTTACAGTCAGACCCTCTAGCAGTCTAGTGCGTCCAGCTGGTATCCTTTATACTGCAGGTCTGCCTCTCTGTGTGCGTATATTAACACTGTTGTAGTCGACTCTCTTTTTTCACTCTAAGTTACTAGTGGTGGACATTTGTGCATTTTTGTACGTACATATGTTCTGGCACGGACATTCAACAGGCTTGAGTGAGCATGTTAAACAGGAGTGAGTGGAGTGTGAGGATGGTAACATTTATGTAGGGATTCAGGGGAAATCCGATAGCCAAACTTTAGTTCTGGAGATGGGAAATACAGTGTCTGCACTCTGATGAAGGGGTGGGGATGTTGCGCCTTAGATGGTCGTCTGAACTGTGATGTCGGCGCCCTTCTGGCAAGACAGTGACTGTATGAATGACAGTGGAAGTGTTTTCTTCATCTTTGTCGAGTCACATTACCTCGGCCGGAGTGATTAAAAAAAAAAAAGGTTTTGGAGTTGAGAATATAAATATAACTACAAGTAATAGTGAGCATACTATACTTTTTTTGTTTTGGTTGTACTCTGACCTGTGCTAACCTAGTTTATAGAACGACCTAGTACAAGAGACCCTTAGGAAAGTTCTTGGGTTCGCGATACCGCTGCTGCTACAGCTGCCGTTGCTGCATCTAAAGTTGCTGTTACTCTTACAATTACTGTTGATGCTATGGTCACTACTTTATTCTGCTGTTTTTGCTGCTGCTGATGCTTCTTCTATTTTTCTCTTTACTGAACCCTGCTGCTCTGGCTGAAGATGTGACATCTGATGACACTGGCGTTTCTGCTGCCGCATACGGAAGCTGCTCTCCCTCTGTCTACACCTCTGCCCTCGTAGTTAACATTACCACTTCTGCAGCACCGTGCTGTGACCTCACTCTTGCCTATTCTAACTACTGCCAGTGTTGTACAATACAAGTTGGAACAGCTGGTGTTTCTACACCTAATGATACTGCCATCACTGGTGCTGCCAGTGTTTACGTATTTAAATTTACTCTATTGTACTTGTGTCCCTGTTTATTGTCCTGCTGGCTTCCCCTCTTGTATACGTGTCGCTTTATATATTAAGGCATTATTGTTGTTGTTCCCTCAGCTCCTGGATGCTGTAGCTGCTGGTATTACTGCCATAATTCCTGCCTTGTGTGTGTGTCAAACACACACACACACACACACACACACACACACACACAACTACGGTATTCTAAGAGCATAGTTCTTCTCTCGTACCATCAAATATGTAATTACTCAAAAAAAAAAGTCCATACACAGTCGCGCGAACACTATCCATTTTCGAATACTGCAAGAAAGCATGTGAGGATATGCCCTACAAGAGACCTGGCTGAAAAGTTAAAGATCAGGCGGGGATAACGGGGAAAACACTAAAGGAATTTAAGGATCGGTAGAGACCGATACAGTTTCTGGTATATTTCACCGATATGTCGGAACTAATAGTTCTATGTAACTGTTCACAGAATGTGTGAAATTAATGGAGAGAATAAAACAAAAAACAGGGAAGGCAGGGAAAGACTACAATATGATCTTTACAAACTTCAGGGGTATCCAGACATGTGGCTACTGGAATTCAACCTCAGAAAATGCAAAGGTTTCGGTAAATAGGGAAAGGGAAGAGAAACTCGGAAACTGGGTATAAACTCGAGAACAGAGGCCGCTCTTCTCACTCAAAAAGCAAGCTTTCAGAAACCTTAACAGTTAGCAGCTGCAGCAGTAGCAACAACGGCAGCAGCAGCAGTAGCAACGGCAGCAGCAGTAACAATAGCAATAACAGAAGCAGCAGCAACAGAAACAACAGCAGCAGTAGTAGTGGTAATAATAAATGTAGTAGTAGCAGCTAATCAATCAAACTATCAATAAACCTCTCTTCATAATATATAGTACAAATCTGTCCCAGAATATATTAAGCAAAATATTTCATACATCCCACTTTCCAAACGCATATACTCACACATACACTTACCAATTTCAAATAACAAATCATAAATTTGTTGGTATAAAATCACACAAAACGCTCTCACCATACACTTACAATTCTCAGTACATGAACATTCATAATGCTTGGTTAAAACAATTTCAAAATAATGTCTTCTGTTTAGACCAAATAGCAGATATACATATCTCTTAATAACAATAGCATTAATAATATTAGTAGTAGCAGCAATAGTAGTGGTAATATTAGTAGTAGTATTTCATAACTATTTCCCAGGTTTAATATTAAATTTCTTATAGTATTTTTTTCAATGTTACGCACAATTATCTTTGTCCATTTTTTCACAGCGGCAGTATTGCTGGAGTGGATAGGGAGAGCCTACTGCTTTATTTTCCTAAAGTCATTTTCAGTAGGTGTCATCAGCACAGAGGCGACTAAAATGCCCGGAGCAAGGGGCTAGTAACCGACGGTTTGTTGAAAAAAGATCTTCAGCACAGAGTTCAAGGCCTTGTGGTATCTGTCTTTCCATAGTACTTCCACTTTCTCCTTTTACAGATTCTCATAGTACTTCGCCTCCTGTTTTCCGTTTCACTCCTCTTCATCCTCGTAGTCCTCCTCTTAATCTTCCTATTCCTCATAGTCTTCTTCCTCCTCTCTTTCCCTGCATATTGATGTCACCCTGACCTTGCCTCACCAGACAGTACTTGAACACAATCTCGTTACCTTCACATTTTATTATCTAATTTCTTACACCAGCCGCGCCTGCAGAGCTCTTCGACGTGTTTGACGGTGTTTGCTGCGAGTGTGGGAACATAGGATACCCGGCTGGGGTGAGCACTGAGCCAGGAGTGTAGGCAGGGCCAGAGAAAGACTTGCCCTTGCTCTAGATCCCAAGATAAAGCTAATATCTCGCCATAAGTTCTAATTCTACGTACTGTGAATTGCATAAAATTGTGTTATTACGATTTAGCAGGTCAGTTAAAGGAGAATGTAGTAACTGTTACAACGACTAATAGAATGAACACTGGAGACAGCACACATTAAGCTTAACTCTGCTCCTGTATATGCAATAAATATATAATGCCACACACACACACACACACACACACACACACACACACACACACACACACACACACACACACACACACACACACACACACACACACACACACAACAACATATAAGATACTGAGAGGAATTGACAAAGTGGACAGAGACAGAATGTTCCAGAGATGGGACACAACAACAAGGGGACACAGATGGAAGTTGAAGACTCAGATGAATCACAGAGATGTTAGGAAGTATTTCTTCAGTCACAGAGTTGTCGGGAAGTGGAATAGTTTAGGAAGCGATGTAGTGGAGGCAGGCTCTATACATAGCTTTAAGCAGAGGTATGATAAAGCTCATGGCGCAGGGAGAGTGACCCAGTAGCGGCCAGTGAAGAGGCGGGGCCAGGAGCTTTGACTCGACCCCTGCAACCACAACTAGGTGAGCACAACTAGGTGAATACACACACAGTAGAGCCCCCGGTGGCCTAGTGGGTAAAGCTCTTGCTTCACGCACGGAGGGGCCGGGTTCAATTCCCGGTGGGGCAGAAACATTTCGAAGTGTTTCTTACATACACATACACACACACATATATACAACAGGCCTAGTGTCTAATTGACATGTGCCTAGGACAAAATGGTAACTAACACAGGAGGAGGTAGGATCCATACATAGATTTAAGAGGTACGATGAGGCTCTTAGAATAAGGAGTGGACCTAGTAGCGACTAGCGAAGCAGTGGGCCCATAACTTGAACTTACTTATCACACCAAAATCTCTTATGCTTCCGGTGTATTACATACACCAACACAACAAAACTCTGTTAATTATAATACACGTATAAAGCTACAGCAAACACACGCTATTTACCAAGGTTATGCAATACCAACATTATTTACTATATCTCACAATATTTAAAAGAGTTAGAAAAATGCGCATAATATTGTCAAAGCTACACAGTAGACACAATATCAAAACATCATAACGCACACAAATCTTTCACAATACACAGCACAGCTATACAAAATACACACATTTGCAAAATACGACACAACACAGCAAACACAATACTCACACCACAACCACAGAATACACAGCCACACAAATCAAACCAACAGCTGCACAATGTACATCCACACGCCACACATAACTACCTTCTGATCCAAGGACAGCGCGTAAGGACACCCTTGCAGATCATACAACAACAAGCCGTAGCACCCAATTACACACGATCAACCACAGTGCCAGCCTCATAACGTTAAGACAACAGGAACTGGTATTCAGGCAACAGTGCCTGGCACTCTAGAAGGAGACACCCAAGTGAAGACCTTCCCCCCAAGTCTTCTTAATCTCCCTATTTCTCACAAATCATTAAATGCTATTATTACACATATGGGGGATTGCTAGACCCATAAGGAGGGGGGTCGTATAGCGAATGGGGAATAGGGGATGTAATTAGTTTCGATCCAAGGAAGGGGAAGATAACTATACATCCCTGGATTAAGAGTCCTTCATTCGTATTGATTCTGAGAGTTTTTCTCATATTCTTATATTAGGGTCTTTCGTTGCTTTGAATGTTGTTGTCAGTGTTACCTGATGGAGAGAGAGAGAAATAAAAAAATACGTTTTCATTTCTACTTCCTTTTTTTGACCTATGTCCGCGCTCCCTCTTCCTCCTGCTCCTGCTCTTCCCCTCTCCTTTAACACTCCTCCCTGTTTCTCCCATTCAACCCGATATATTTTTTATTATTCTTGTTCTCCAACTCTCACAGCTGCTCTATGCTTTTCATTTCACTATCCCTCTTCCTTATAATTATTCAACTCTTCTAATTTTGTGCACTCGTATTTTTCTTTCCCATTCCCATCTCCCACTTTCAGAAATTATTAGTCTTTCATATATTACCTTTTCCATTCTTCTATTTCATTACCATTTGTTCAACTCAATTTCCTTTACGAGATGGCTAAGGTGTCCGGTAAAAATAATACCAGTAACTGTCCACTCTATTTCCTTTTCCTATGCCCCTTTCTCCCCTTCCAATTCATTTTGTTCAGTTCTCTCTCCATCCCTTCTCATTTACGACGCATAACATTCACCCTTTCATTGTTTGTCTCCGTTCCCCGATTGCGCCTTTTTCTCCATGTATTCGTCTCACCTTAACCATTTTCCAATAGTCACTAACCCCCGCCTCCCCAATCACAACCATTTCTCACACTGCCTCCTTTCCTTTCCTCTCCCTCACTGCCTACCTTCCCTCCCTTTTCCTACCCTACCTGCCTTCCCTCCCTTCTTCCCTCTCGCAGCCTCCCCAGAGGTCGTGTCAGTCCTGATAGCCTGAGGACTGAGACTATATCTCACACACACCAGCAAAAAAACTGCCCACGGGAGATTTGCATACGAGAGAGGAAAAACGAAGTCACTTAATAAATATGGAAAAGGATGTTGACCCGTGTGTGTATTGCGTGAAAGTGGCGTCATCTGCCGCCCCGGGGTGAACGTGTGTCTGAGACACCAGGTAAAGTCCATACTGACAATTCCAGGATGTCCTTTTGTTATGGTATTAGCGAGAGCGAAATTACTAAGTAGAATTTTTTTGTTGGGAAGGAGATGGGGAGGTAGGGAGGGAGGGCGGATGAACTGGGGATGTGGTGGGGAGACGGCGGAGAGGGGAGGGTAGGTGCTGTTGAACTGGTTCAACAACAGGTAGACTAAATGATCGAGTTGAAATTGTTATTGTGGTGCTTTCGTTTGCATTTTAAGTAGGTTGTCTGTTATTCCTATTCAAGAACGAGTTGTAAATAATTCGGTTTGTCTCTCCAAGTTTGTAATTATAGGTTACGCAATCTCCCGCTAAGTTATTAGAGTACATTACGTAATAGCAAAGATAAAATTGAAGAGATGAATTGTAACGAGCTTTTTATTTTTTGCAGCTGCAATGACCTGACTAATATTAAAAACAAGGCTTCCCATGAAACCTGATAATATCTTTAATTGTTACATTCAGTTTATGTCTTAGGAATTTTGCACAGCAGCCTTTGACTCTGGTTATTAAAAAATAATATTCTGTACATTGTACATTTTGCTAGCGTTTTGAACGTGTTTGCTTGGATTTCATTCTCTTTTCTGAAATATTGCAAGCTCGTGATTTGTTGATTGCAACACGGAAGGTGTGATTGTTTTGCATGAGCTTTCTCTTTAGTAAAAAAAAATACAGAGCATATTGATGAACACTTTTCCACAGATTACTTATCAATTTGTATTGTTTCATCATCTGATGAACACTGTTGCATTTCTCATGTTATCTTTAGTTTTTCCTTTAGGTTCGACCTCACCCTCTGCAGTCCGTGAGCACTGACATTTAACTCACCACCCACTTACCTGTAAGGATTTCACAGTTTTTTCTTGGTTTGTTAACTGGCTCTAAAGCTTATCATCTACACAAGAACCGTTCAGGTTGCATGCTATCTGTTCTCCACTGGTCAAGAAAATTTTAATCCCTTAAAATGGGATTTAAAATAAACCCTCAGGAAATACACACTGAGAGATTGGTGTAAATATTGTGAATTCTGAATTCATCAAAAGAGATTCGACCTTATTAACTTTTAACCTTTTTCATAGCGAGACTGAGATGTGAGGAGCTCGTTCACACATCTCTTCAGCTTTTAATGTCTTATGAGTGAGCTTATTATTAATGTAATTTTGCTAATAATAGGTTATGGTAGTTATTGCAGTTGTATTAGATAAAATGTGTGCAGTTTAACTATCTCATAACATTTATTTTAAAAAGAATATAAGCGGTTTTATGTAAACTAGCCAAACTGCATAGTAATTGCTATTTTATTCTGTGGAATCTGCAGTAACAGCAACAGCAGAAACAGAAGGAGCAGTAGCTGCGGTAGCAGTATTAATAGCAACATAAACAGAAAAAAGCAACGAAAATATTAACAACAGCAGTAGCAACAGAAAAAAACAGAAATAGTAACGTCTGTAGCAACCCCAGCAGTAACGTCTGTAGCAACCCCAGCAGTAACGTCTGTAGCAACCCCAGCAGTAACGTCTGTAGCAAACCCAGCAGTAACGTCTGTAGCAAACCCAGCAGTAACGTCTGTAGCAATCCCAGCGAGGAACTGACGTAGTAGGCGCAACAACAGCAACATTTGGTAACAACAGCAACAGAGAAATGAG
Source organism: Cherax destructor (assembly GCA_009830355.1). Lineage (NCBI taxonomy): Eukaryota > Metazoa > Arthropoda > Malacostraca > Decapoda > Parastacidae > Cherax > Cherax destructor. The sequence continues at coordinate 205,882 of WNWK01000461.1, forward strand.
CAACATAATACGAAAATAGCAAAAAGAAGACGAAGAGAGAGAGAGAGAGAGAGAGAGAGAGAGAGAGAGAGAGAGAGAGAGAGAGAGAGAGAGAGAGAGTAATGTAGAAAGAACACAGGGAGAAAGAAATATTCATATGCAGCAGCTTCGTGATGGCGGAATATTATCACGAGATTTTGACTAATGTAACAGCTGGTAGGTGCAGGTTTGTCGCTCCTACTCTGTTGTGAGTTGCGCATGGCTTCATATCTTACGAGCACAGACATGCATGCATACATACATATATACAAGTATTTTTTAACACTTGGGCCGTCTCTTACCCAGGTAGAGTGACCTGACAAAGAAGAAAACACATGTTACTGTCACTCAGTCAATCATTGTCCTGTCAGGAGCGCGCTGACATCATAGTTCAAATGACCCTTCATACTACAACATCCCCAACCTTTCTTCAGAGTGCAGGTACTGTACCTTCCACCTCCTGGACTCACGTCCACTCCAACTGAACGTGAGATCATAAAAAAACTACTTGCCTCCATTCCTATCGAATACGCTCTCACAAGCCTGCTGTATGTCCATGCCCACGGCACTCAAAACATTCTTTATCCCCTCCTTCCAAGCTCTGCTAGGACGATCCCTACCCCTCCTTAACTCCGCTGTCTCACACACCTCCGCTACACATACATCTGGCTCTTCCTCACGTCTAATAAGTGTTATACCTCCTTGCCCAATGCAAGAAATCTCTGCCTCCCTCTCTCTCCCTCAGGGTGCTCGTGGCTTAGATAATAGCATCCTCAGCTCACACACTGAGGGTCCGGGGATCAATCCCGGCACCGGTAAAACGTTGGGCATGTATCCCTACACCTGCTGCCCCTGTCCACCTAGTAGTAAGTAGATACCTGAGTGTTACGAATGTTTTGGGTCGTATCTGGGAAACAAGTTTAACCTAAGCTGCTCGAAATGCTTTGCATAACCTGGGGCTATGTATATAATGTGCCAGTGGTGTCAGCTAGGTCTGTAAGAATTGCAGAATTAATTATTATTATTATTATTATTATTATTATTATTATTATTATTATTATTATTATTATTATTATTATTCAAAATATTCCGTACATCTTCCCAGTACCTACACCTCCACATCTAATGGTTCTCATTCTTTGTTTTGACTGTTAAGTCTATTTGTTCCCTAGGCTTTCTCAACTTACTGATCTCTCTCTCTTTCTCTCTCCAAAATTTCTATATTGAACAAAATTTGTTGATAAAACCTCCTTCACCCATTAGCCCTCCTTTTCCACTCCCTCACCACTCGTTTAACTTTTCATTTATCTCCATATACTCTTACCTCCTTTCATCGCTTCTATATTGTAAAAATCTTTCATACGCCAAACTTTATCTCCCATACTGAGTGCTCTTTACCTCGTCATCCCACCAGTCACTCCTCTTCCCTCCTGCACCCACCCTCCAATACCCACAAACCTCTGCTGCACACCTCATATCTCCTCTACACCCCCTCTTTATTACCTGTACTCTCTGTACCCCACCTTTCTCCCAATAGTTGCTTATATGTAGACATAAATGTAAATGTTCATTTTCCGTTAATTCCTCTTCCTTTTCTAATATATTTAGTCGACACTTCCTTCACTTTACCTGACATAACTTGATGAAATCTGGGACCTGACAACCGGGCCCCGGGTGAGGAAAGGGGGTAGGGAGGGGTGGTACAGGGGAAATGGGAAGGGGGGGGGGACATAAAAACAGTATAATTTATTTGGTACAAAAATCCCCGGGCAAAAGATTCTCTCTCACGCGACGCAGGTTCATGGCCGGGGTCACGAGAGTACCTCTGGCGCTTGGGGGAGAAGGGGAAGGGGGAGGATTGAAGAGAGGAGGAGGAGGTAGACGAAAAGGAGGAAAGGGGTGAGGAAGAGTGGAGAGAAGAAGAGAAGGGGGAAGGGAAGAAAAGGAAACTAGGAAGGAAACGCAGGAAGGACTGAGGAGGCGATAGATAGGGGGAAAAGAAAGAGGGACAAAAAGAGAGAAGCAGGGAGGAGGGACGAGGGACGGAAGGAAAATGATAGGATAAGGGGGAGAAACAGAGAGGGAGGAATAAGGAAATAAAGAAAAGAATGATTGAGGGAAAAATAAATGGAGGGAGGCCGGGAAAATATCGAAGAGAGGAGAACTAGAAAGATAAAGAATAGGTGAAATAAAGGTATTCAAATATAAACACAAGGCAGGTTACAGTAATCATCTTCCTGTTCACAAGGTGTTCACTTCTGGTATGAATTATGACTATCCACAGACTCGAAAAAGTAAATAACATGAATTTTAATACATTATCTTGAGATTTCCCCTGGAAGTCACTTGAGATTTTTTTTTCCTCTTCTTACCACCCCGTATATTCCTGCATGGAAGAAATCGTAATAAACGCGTGATTACAAATATATAAAAAAAATATATAAAATATATAAAAACATCTGAGCGCTTTCGTGTGCTTACGCACATATCTTCAGATATCAAAATACTGCAGTGAAAAGCATGAAAAAATCCCCTTAGCGCTTTCGTGTGTTTACACCCATGAAGATATATGTGTAAGCGCTCAGGTGTCTTTCATGTTTTCACCGTGGTACTCTATATGTTCCTGTGGTAAGAAACACGTGCAACACTTAGATATCATTATTCCGAAACTTTTCGTCTTCACAGTAGGTTACTTCAGTCGAGTACAGAGGGGTCAGGAGAAGCAGTAGAGCTGTAAAGACGATGTAATCAGTCCATCACTCTTGAAGACGTAGTTTGAGGTGGTCAGTCCCTCATCCTGGATAAAGAGTTTTGATCCATAGTCTGGAATAATGTTCCAGACTAATTGTATTATATACCATTATAATATTTATATATTCCGGTATATGTAACAATTTCTCTTTATTTATTACTTTGCCCCAGAGTGAAATGACCTATTTGCAATCACCTATTTGTAGCTACAATAGCAGATCTATTGCCCGTGGTGTCCTGTCTTCAAAACTCTGCTCATTGTTTAATATTTAAATTTTTTTTCGGTGGTTGCAGCACTTAGCAATTCCTCTTATAATGCATTCCACTGGTTCTTCACTGTACTTGAGAAGAAAAAAAATGATCCTCTCCTCACCTCTGTTGGCACATGTTATTCTGTGTCGGGGAGCGTTAAAAAAAAGCCCAGTGCCTGTAAATATTGAATCAAAGCCACGTAGGGTAACCCCTTTCATTTATTTTCCGGGGGAGGCGCCAGCTGTGAGCGAAACGTCGGTAAACAAAAGGCTTATTTTGTTCGAGTCAGCATTTGTTGTCATCATCTGTGTGATGCGTGAAGCTCACTAGGCAGTCCTCGAATTCTCATTACTTATATATATCTTCCTATATTTTTTCTAGTTATGTATATTCTAGGTAAATTTTCTTGTACTGTTCATCAGTTGGTGTGTATGTAATTATTTATAATTACTTATTTGAGTTTGTTGGAGAGGGAGGGAAGGAGAGTGAGCTCTAATTGGTTAAGTGTACTTAACAGGGTTTAAAGCCTATTAACTACACGAGGGTCGTTAAGGCTGCATGTCACCTGTTCACCACCAGTTAAGAATACTTGAATCACTAAAATAGGGATTAAAAACTCTCAGTATATATGTCGTGCCGAATAGGTATTTAAAGGTGTACTCACCATTTAATACTCACCTAAATATGGTTGCAGAGATTGAGTCTCAGCTCCTGGCCCCACCTCTTCGCTGGCAGTTACTGGTTCACCTTTTCCTTGCCTCGATAGCCTTATCGTACCTCTTTTCTAAGCCATGTACGAATCCTGCCTCTGCCACGCATCTATCCAGGTCGTTCGAATTCCTGACCATTCTATGGCTAAATAAATACTTCTTGACATCCCTGTGATTAATTTGTGTTTTCAGCTTTCAGCTGCGCCCTCGTGCTTCTGTTTGCCGCTTCTCAATCAATCTATCCCTGTCAATCCTATCAATTCCTCTCAGCATTTTGTATGTTATCATATCTCTAGTCCTTTTTTTCTAATATCATCAGGTTTGACTCAATCTTCAAAGTCCTTTAGCTCTGTGACTAGTCTCGTTGCAAACCTCTGCACTTTCTCAAGTTTCTTAACATGCATGCTCAGGTGGGGGTTCCATACTTGTGGGGTATACTCGACTGTGGATATGACATGCGTCGTATACATCTCTAAAACCGTGCTAGTTGTTTTTTAATGAACCTGCTGCTTCCTACGTGCTTCACCACTGGCTTGTAGTTTAACGCTACCTGTCTGTTCCCTTTTTTAAATATAATCGATAGACACTTGGTCTGGTTTTTTTTCCTTCTTGTGTGTGTTTGTATGTGTGCGTACTCACCTAGTTGTACTCACCTAGTTGTGTTTGCAGGGGTCGAGTCACAGCTCCTGGCACCGCCTCTTCACTGGCCGATACTGGGTCACTCTCCCTGCGCCATGAGCTTTATCATACCTATTCTTGTGTGTGTGTGTGTGTGTATGTGTGTGCGTGTGTGTGTGTGTGTATGTGTGTATGTGTGTGTGCGCGTGTGTATGTGTGTGTGCGCGTGCGCGTGTGCGTGCTTTAGGAGAGAACGGAGATATAAAATAGTTTCAGCAAGGTGATAGATGGAATACATTTTAGCTTAATTATTCCCTACTTAAAAACATAATTTATTTTCTTGAGTGTAAATTAATATTGCTTGATTAATGAACTCAACTTTGTATCTCACTTTTCTCTTACACTGAACAGCCTTGACGTAGACGCTATTAAGGGGAGACCAGATACGAAAACGATGCCATGGAGACTGCTGAATTTGCGTCATCTTAACGCAAACCATCTTCTCTCCTCTTCCTCGAATTAAGCCTGATAATTACCCATTTCAAGGGCACTTTATAACCCATAAGGGTTTATAGCATCTCTGCGAATATGACAACAAAAACAATACGGACAACTACGATATTAAAAATATAAATAGTAGTAGAAGTAGGAATAATAATAATAATAATAATAATAATAATAATAATAATAATAATAATAATAATAATAAAATAATAATAATAATAATAATAATAATAATAATAATAATAATAATAATAAAATAAAAATAATAATAATAAAATAAAAATAATAACGAGAAAGTATTAGGATGTGTTCTCAAATCTCCATTTACCTCAGTTACGAACGAAAAAAGAAAGGATTCGCGAATCGCTGTGAATCCCAGCACAGGTCCTGCCCCCCCTCGCCGTCCTCTGCAATATATGGCTCCGTACAAGAAGGGAAAGAGGTGAGAAGGATTATTTGGTCGGCAATCTCTTCAATTTCCCGAGAAAATAAGCTTTAGGGAATCAACTTACTTTAGCTCTCTTGGGCTAGTAGTTTTTGTGTTGGTGGGTGGAATGGGGTGGCTAGGTAAGCAGTGAGAGATGGGTGCTGTGGGTGGATGAGTGGGGGGGATGGTTGGTGAAAGGGATAGTAGCGAGGGAAAAATGGGGAGATGGTGGAGAAAGAAGATATGGGTGGGGGAGAGAGAGAGAGATGGGTGGGGAAAGAAGGGATGGGAGGGAAGGAGAGATGGGAGGAGAGGAAAGTTAGGTGGGGAAGGAAGAGATAGGTGGTCACATCACCAAGAAAACAGTGCATCTTTAACTATAAAGTTGGTGATATCATCAGCTCCATCAAGAGTTATTTCAATATACAAGTATCACTACTTTTACAGTTACAATATCAACATCTATCCATACGGAGGACTCGAACCCATGGTATTACAGTCCTAAAACTAACAGGCCAGAGTGTTATCCTCTTAACCATCCGTGTCTGATAAGACTCGTCCAATTAGGCATATTTCTGTACACCACAGGGGATTTGTTTTCAATCGTCATTACGATTTATTGAGTCACGGTATCCACATCTACTGTTACAGCAAATCCTGCATCAAAATTTCCAACCTTAATTATAAAAACGGTAAGAAACTCGTGAAATTAGTCTGGTTGCTTCGCTCGGCGCGAGTCGTCTGCTAGGTGAGTAGGGGTCAGGGCCACAAGGTTGAGATTATGGTAATGACTGTGATAGCATCGACTCTCCTTGTCAATTAAACCAGCCCCTTCCACACACGATCGAGATAACAGATAAACGACGCAACATTACACAGCGAAATGAGATAATTATTTGTATGTGCGTAAATAAGCCTATTCAGAATATGGATGGTAGGGGTGAACAGAAGGTCATTTGAATTAATAGCTACCAGACGCTTGGCAACGCTCGCTGCTTCAGTACCCAGGGTCACCTTACAAGAAAACAAGGGTACCGTGTGAGCTAGAGGTGAAGATGTTTGAAAGTCAAGGCCAGTCTGCCCTAAGGGGTAGTAATCAACTCTGTATGTACGCTCTGCTACAAATGAAACACACACACAAGATTCATCATGCAAAAACAGGTTGAAAACAGATTTAATCCACATCCTGAATCAAGATATATATATATATATATATATATATATATATATATATAAATATAATATAAAAGAGAAGAGAGAGAAGAAGAGAGAGAGAGAGAGAGAGAGAGAGAGAGAGAGAGAGAGAGAGAGAGAAGAGAGAGAGAGAGAGATAGTATTTTCTAAGTCTCGCTAAAATTGAATATGAAAATACCAGAAATGAGCAAATGTTTTGCAAAGATTTTTCGGAAAAATAGGTAATAATGAGAGCCTTAGGTTTTAGTAGGAGATACAGTGCTCGTGGAACATACAGAGTGGGTAGCATGGAAATTGTTTGAGATGCGAAATACAGGAGGTAGGGGACATGAATGGAAGGAAAAATACATGGTTTCAAAAGCAGACATGATTGGACAATGGAAGCCATGAATAATAACTCTGGTTTATTGTGTGTTAATAGGGATATCCAGGAGCTGAGATGCGACCCCCGTAAACACAACTGGTGAGTACACACACACACCACAGAACTAAAGCATCCTTTACCGGGCACCGCCTTTATGAAACAAGAATTTTGACGTCCTGATGATAAATTGCCTGGGGAATATTTGTGACTTGGTTTGAGAAAATTCTGACTTGAGAAATCTCACACTGGAATTTTATTTCGAAATACTGAATCACTGTTGTGACCCAGTTCTTTATGTGACGTCGATGTTTTCAAATACCCAACAGCTAAGTATGTATTCGCTGAAATTGAATTAAGAAAGCCTATACCATGTCACCATGAAGGATTTAATTAAATTTATGGTTATCAAAACAAAATGTAGTTCAGTGGCAGTCGTCAGTGCAAGGCGAGCAACGACGCTTTCAAAGGACCATAATTCTCTGCAAGAATAAACAAAAAAATATTACGATATCAGCAAAATGCGCCTCGTGATGTACTTTTTACCGTTGGTTGTTTCTGTGAGCAGCGTACGTTATGATTGTTATTATTACTACTACTTTTATTATCGGTCTCTGACCAGTTAGGGACTGCTGGTAAATGAATCTAGCAGTGCTGTAAGATCACATAATGGCATACCGGTTGTGTTATAAACACTAAAACGTTCTGTGGAACACAGTTGGTTTTAAATTTTACTGTATAATTCCTAGGGGTACCACTGTATTTGGTGAGGATGTGCAGAGTGGCTTGTCCAGCCTGGAGAACACCACTCGTAAGACATTAGTTGACCTACCCATCACTGTGGCTGTCGCGTGATATCTTTCTGATAATAGAAGGCACAATACCGTGACTGGAACCATTTACAAAGTCACACTGAAACATCGCCGTAAGCTCCTTTTTCCTTTGTGTGGGTCATTTGTGTACCTTCTTACCAACAGCTGTTAAAATATTCTAGTTGATCTGTGAGGGAATTGATACCTACTGCAGGGAATGACGGTGATCTCGTTGACATTTTGTTTCAGATACAAGTGCAGAGCCTGACTTCTGGAGGTGGGAAGCACAGTACCTGCACACCCAAGAAAAAGTAGGAACATTGCAGCTCGGAGGGTTATTTCAATTGTGATGTCCTCACACTATCGGATGAACAACGATGAATGTATTTCCTTCTTTGATTCACCCTATACTGGAGGGAGGCGGCTTAAGTGATAAAAGAAAAGTTTTGGAAATTGTATACAATCCGTACAAGACAACAGAGGAATTCCTCTGCTGTTGATTCTACCACAGTGTGAGTGTAGGTGTCACAGTGAGTAGTGTCTACACCAAGTGTAGGTAGTGTCTACACAGTGTGAGTGTAGTGTCTACACCACAGTGTAGGTAGTGTCTACACCACAGTGAGTGTAGTGTCTACACACAGTGTAGGTAGTGTCACACCACAGTGAGGAGTGTCTACACCACAGTGAGGTAGTGTCTACACCACAGTGGGAGTAGTGTCTACACCACAGTGGGTGAGGTCACACCACAGGGGAGTGTAGTGTCTACACCACAGTGTGAGTGTAGTGTCACACCACAGTGAGTGTAGTGTCTACACCACAGTGTGAGTGTAGTGTCTACACCACAGTGTGAGTGTAGTGTCTACACCACAGTGTGAGTGTAGTGTCTACACCACAGTGTGAGTGTAGTGTCTACACCACAGTGTGAGTGTAGTGTCTACACCACAGTGTGAGTGTAGTGTCTACACCACAGTGTGAGTGTAGTGTCTACACCACAGTGTGAGTGTAGTGTCTACACCACAGTGTGAGTGTAGTGTCTACACCACAGTGAGAGTGTAGTGTCTACACCACAGTGTGAGTGTAGTGTCTACACCACAGTGTGAGTGTAGTGTCTACACCACAGTGTGAGTGTAGTGTCTACACCACAGTGTGAGTGTAGTGTTGGGTTGGAGAGGATGCGAACTTTGATTAATTTCAGTTTTGGTTTATTACCCTCAACGCTATAACGTATCTCAACAGATATTGTTTACATAAAACATGTGTTGAATTTGAATTTCCTTATATATTTCACAACTGTATCAAGAAGACCTAACCCACAAATTATATAAACTTTTTCTTCCCCGATTTAGATTTTTTTCTTTTTCGTTATATTCAGACGAAAAAATCCAAGTCTGTATGTTTGAAAGTTGTGGCTGTGGGAGCGCTCTCTCTCGCACACACACACGCACACACACACGCACACGCACACGCACACGCACACACACACACACACACACACATACATACAACAGACCTAGTGTCTAATCGACATGTGCCTAGGACAAAATGGTAACTAACACAGGCACACTGGAAGGCCCCTATACTTGCTGATTTATTGGGTTTAAAATCTGTCTACTACACATTAATCATTAAGCCTGCATAGTACCTCTAATTTAATATTCAAGAGTATATTAATCCTTTGGATGGGTGTTAAAGTTAACTCTCAGTATATAAACTTAGAGATATGTATACATATCAAGAATATATCCTATAACTCACAAGTAAATGCGTTAGTAATATGAGTTAGTTTGCGTGTAAATGTATATCCGTATTGCATTATTATCTCTGTTCTTGTCGTATCTCTGTACCTAATATAATATCAAATTATACACCCCATTTCCGAGGCCAACTGCTATTTTGTATTAGTTTAATTCAGCAACGTTGCCGAAGGTAGCGAGGCGAGTAGTGTGCAACGACTGTAAACCCTTCAACTGCAGCCCTCGCTCATGTCACACATCGTAAACACACTGTTATACTTCGGAAAGTTAGGGAACGAACGTTAGTGCAGTGCTTATATGCATATACATGTGATACATATTTTCTCCCGCATTAATAGAAAATGGGCATCGGAAAAGCATTATGTTGTATTTGGTCGTGCCAGAGGAAATAAATGTTAATATATGGGCATCAAGATGAGGAGAGACTGTTAAATGTTTGTCCAGCAGTTTCTCAGACTGGACTTTGAGAGTAAAATAACCATCAAGACTGATCACAGGTATGTCATCTTTCTCGTTTTACTCCTTCACCATCTTCACTTATATAAATGCTCTCGAACATCCCTGTGACAGATCTGGGTATATAATTGCTTTATCATTGCCATTTGTGTTGGTTTCACCTATATCACAGAGTTCGTTCATGTTGATTCAGTTTTCAAGAAGGGATAGGTTTAGTTCTTTTATTCTTTCTGTCTCAAGACTCCCAGCTCTGGAACCTCCCTGGTTAGAAGTCTCTGGATTTTGTTTTGGACCTGGTTACTAGAAGTCGTTGAATTTCCTGAGGTATGGCCATAGCTTTCAGCGCCTTCAAGTGACCATCTTTATTGATTACTAGCATTCAATACCCTATGAGGTTGTTTGATTAGTTATGGGCTCCAAAGAGGTGCTGCATACTTTAGGAATCCCATGATGTAAATTGTGTAGTGTGTCTTGAATGACACTCATGTAATACAGATCATTTGCACATGTGGAGAAAGTTTAATGAGAGATTTAGATGGGAATTTGTATGCTCTCAAGTATATTTTTCGTCCATTATTTCTGGGTTCATCTGTAAACATTGATATTTTATAAGCCCTATAATATTTTATAAGTCCTATAAGCTAAAAGCAACTTTAGTAAGTTACACAGACATCAACACAAAAAGCACAGGTTCAGTAACTTAAATGGATATTAAGTCATCTACAAACGAATCACAATGTAGCATATTTCTGACAGCAAAACATTGCAACACCTCACTTATAAAGGAAAAGTGAAGCAATACAGTCATCTCAAACGAAAGAAAATGGTACTCAAAGAAGCAAACTCCCACGAACAAAATGAAACTTCCATCAAAATAAAGCAAAACAATCAAAACATCACGAATAAAATGCAAGGAGCAACTCTCACATACCTAACAAAGCAAGATATCTCTCACGAAAGAAACTCAAAATTAGGCAACGGCTCCCAAACAAAGCACTATAAAAAAAAAGCAATGTTACAAGGCAAAATCACTTCAACAATAAACTGCATAGCCAAACACATTTAGAGATGAGAAGAAACCCTTCTTACAGACGAATGAAGAATTAGACAAATGTCCAACATCTGACATTTTGTCATCCAGCGGCTTTATCAATACAAGACAAGGGCATAATGTGAAGACTGATGCCCATTGACTAACCCGTAGCCAAACATCATGGCAGTACGAACTTCAACTGCGTATTCCACAAACTGCCCACGGAGCGAAGGCTGCGACTGTGGCTGCGGATAAGGCGGCTGAGGATGCAGCTGCAGCAGCGGCTATTCCTCGCCAGGTGGGTTGCGTAGTCTGACCGGAACTCCCATGGGCTAACGAGAGCTGTACATCACACCGTGAGAAAGGCGCTCACAGGTCTACATCTCCGTTCGACCGCATCATTTCCGTTCAGCCGCATCGTCTTCGCCCAACCACATCATTTCTGTATGTCGGCGTCATCTCCGTTCCACCGCATCATCTTTTATGTTGATTAGACACAAACAAAATATCGAGGACAGATAAAAAAAATCGGTAAGGAACAGATTAACTTCACCCTTAAAGTCATCTAAGAATTCAAATGTAAGAACTAAGATTACTTCTAAGTGCAGAAATGTTAGGGTTGTCATACATTCAATCTGCTCCTGACAGAATGAGTCGAGATATGATCAAGAAACGAAGAGTGAGCATTAAATAGCGCGAGTAATATTGTCTCCATTGAAGCAGCAATTCTCACGTGGATCTAATATGAAGTATGTACACCGCATTATCACAGCGACTCCAGGTCTGCTGAGGATCATGGCAGTGTATTAGAAGCAAAACCACATTATGATACAAGAAAGAACAGGATGGAAACCTGAACTGAGACAATGTTCCACTTGGTAACCAATGTTTCTCCCAGTCTGGTATCCTTTTATCAGCTTAAGAGTTTTACATCCTCTTTCCCATACCCATATTATGTTTGGAATTAATTTACGTGAGCCTAGAGCCGGTCTCATGCTGAATTCGTGTGAGAGACGAGAGTCAGAGATGAGCTATGTAAAGTTCGTGAGAAGGATGGAAATCTTTGTGCAGATATGTGTAGCCTTTCTCTCACAACCGTCGCAAAGTTCTATAACAGAGGAGGCTCCCCAATCAATACTTTCTTTAAATATTACAAAAGCATTTTCAAGATTTAGGTGGTAAAAGAAAAGTGCTGAACAGTATGGCCCTCGAAGACACATTATCATTATATTCATAAAAAAAGAGCTAAACTCGTATGGGATGTCTCAAAGGGATAATTCTTCGAGAAGTTTAGCTTCATTTTCTAACTTTCTTGAAGACTGTATTTACTGGGATACATTATACAAATTAAAAAAGGTGATGAAGCTTATTATTAGAGATAGCTCTATGAGAGGGGAAAAAAATGGGTGAATTTTCCATGTGCAAATTTAAAACAAAACAATCTTTTCAGAATCTATTGTTACTCAATATCCAGCGTAATACTTCGTCCAAAAACTACCGTACGATTTTTTATACATATTTTCATCTGTCACAATTCATTATTTAAGTGGCAACGAAATTATGCGTAGGAGGAGAGGTCCACGATGATGTTTTCACAGCTAATACAATTTTATGGTCAAATGTATTTTGATGACGTTCAGCTAGATGTGTAGTTTAATTCAAAGATTGTGGGCTGTAAAAATGTTCCATTTCTCACCTTTAAGAGACCAGGCCGAGGAGGTTCATAACCCTAAAATAATTATTGTTAATTATTATTATTAATATAAATTATTATAAATTATTATTATTATTATTATTATTATTATTATTATTATTATTATTATTATTATTATTATTATTATTATTATTATTATTATTATTATTATTATTATTATTATTATTATTATTATTATTATTATTATTATTATTTATTAGATAGTAATCATTAGTAGGTTTTCCTAAAATTCAAGAATGTGTAATCCATTTTCTTGTTTTGTCTAAGACTGTTCAAACACAAGGTGGCAAAATGTACTCACTGTCTTTCTCAAAAGTGGACAACTTGCAGACTTTCAAAATACGTAAAACTAAATATAAATATTACCAATAAAATTCCCTTTTAAGTTTCTCAGTATTATTTCTCAGTGTTTTATTTCCTTTTAGGCTATCCTGGTGACAGACCGGGCCGCGGGGGCGTTGACCCCCGAAACCCTCTCCAGATATACTCCTGTTCTCTGTTCTACCGTGAACAGGTCGCTTTCCCGAGAATAATTTTCTGTTCTTCTTGCAACATTGGAAACAGAAAAACAGGTGCTAACACTGCACAGAATGGAATTTCTAGTATTCCACAAGCTAGTCAATTCACTACTGCATCGAGCGTGTTAAAATAATTATTGCCAAATCATTGCAGCTATTCTAAAATAATATTATTCTCGGTATAGCAAATTATGTTGCACCCTGGACGTTCGTTTCTGCATCACAACTTTGTCCACATTTCCTCTTTGTTTTTCAGTCTGTCTGCCTCTCTCTCTCTCTCTCTTTCTCTCTCTCCCAGTCGCACGTTAAGCGCCACTTCCAGTGATGCGAAGAGGCCTTCCTCTACATGTGAGAAATGTTGAATTTGGCTGGCTCCCTCCAAGGTAGTATATTATATTGGTGGCGGGACATACATTACTCTCTGGAGTAGCCTGGTGTGTGTATGTGTGTGTGTGTGTGTGTGTGTGTGTTACTCTCGCTGCATGTTAGTCTGCATTCTCACTGCATGTACTAGCCTGCTCTCTCTCACTATGAGTTCTGGTCTGCCTCTCCCTTGCTTGGTGGAAAAAGATGATAAACTTTTAAATTTATATTGAATAATTCTTCTTACATGATACTGAGCTTCTCGTGAGGCGACACTGAATGTCCAAAACAAACCGCAGAAAATTAAAATAAATATATGCTGAAAATTAGTAGAAGTGAATAAGATTTATCTCTCGTCTTCCGTCTTCGTGAGGCAGAAAGAAAAGACCAAATTTCCCAACAGAGCGCAACACTCTTAATTATTTAAATAGTACCGAAGAAAATACGCTCTGGCATTCTAGTACTGAAAGACCAACGCGGGATTAGCGACTCCCATGAATAATAAAATACACATTCGTAATATATGACTCGGTTAAGTTTTCAGAAAGTTTCGCCTGTGAATCAAAATGTAGTTGTGCTAGCATCGGATTCTTGATAAATGTGCTTGCGTACACACACACACACACATATAATCAGGTTTATATGAGCGCTCAAGCACTGTTATTCATGCTCCCAGACTTAAATATCTATGTTCGAAAAAACGCAAACACATGCGCGAAATCACGCATTCACATGCACGTATACACGAGCAGCCGTATTCATGCAAGCAAACACGCATATACATGATTAATCGGGCACACGTTCAGTGAGTTCATCAGTTCATTAAAGAGCTTGGTAAAAGTCACATCTGCAAAACAGGTGTTGCACATGTGTATAATTTATCAACTTGTCGGCTCTGTGTATCATTAATGTAATGATACGCATATACATGCACGCAAACACGCACCCACAGGACAGCGCACGCACTCTCGTTCCAGAGCAAGAGCACCCTACTTCCCTGCCTGTTGTTCTTTGGGTCCGGTGAGTACGTACCAAACACCTCGTTAATAGCAGAACGGTTTGTACCTAGCACTCTGTGCTTGCATGAGGGCAATGTACTCACCCAGTGACCGAGGGGATCGGGGGTGAAATATGCACCTCCTGGAGTTTCTCTTCGATTCCAATCCCTTTCAAGAGTGAGCTTGGGGGGGAGGAAGTGGAATTAGGAAATTGGAGCTACACTCCCTGTTCGCGAATCACATCTCATTACCTCCCAGTCCCCAGGAAGTGTATGACCCTGAAGGGTTTAGAGCTTGCCCATGAATTCCACAGATAATGCAACAAAAACAAGAACAAAAGCGACCAAAAAAAAGGGCATTACCAGTACCAACATCGACAACAGCAACAATAACAACAGCAGCAGCAGCAACAACAACAACTTCAATATAAACAACTACTTCTTGCAGTCTTGTGTTGTATAATGAGAGACCCGGATGTCACAGAATACTCTAATCTTCACGGTGCTCTATGACCACTACGGGCTTAGCGCTTTCTCGTGCATAAATATTAATAATCTAAACATCACTTACTCGTCACCCCATTACACGGCTTGCATTCTCTAAAGAATATCTACATTGTGCAAGAAAGATATATAATACCGACAAAATGAAAGTTAAGACACATGTGCAACATCTGGGTATCTTTATTGTAGACGTTTCGCCCTCCAGTGGCTTTATCAATATAAATTCTTGGACATAACTTCAAGACAGTAGAACTATATACAAAAGATGAGGTAATCAGTCTCTCAGTCTTGGAGTTGGTGTGAAGAACACCACAACTATGATACCCAGATGTTGCACATGTGCCACAATATCTACATTAATATTCCTCTCACACGTGTGTGTGTGTGTGTGTGTGTGTGTGTGTGTGTGTGAATGCAACTGTGTATCGAACAGAACATCTTGACAGATGATAATTTCGACGTAATAGTAACACCAGCTCTGCTGGAATGAATTTTTTAAAGCTTTCCTATCTACTAAGCCCATGGAGGAATGATTAAGTATATCTCCGTTGCCTTACTAAAGTCTCCCATCTCAATCTGGCAGATTACGTTACAACATGTACGCAGCTCCACTCGTATAGCCATGGGGCTCTCAGGTTTGGGACACAATTGTTAGCTAAGGATTGCCATCCAGATTTAATAATAAACAAACACAACGAAATATGTTTTTTTTTTTGCTAGGTTCAGAATGATTTTTGCGAAATTACTGCAAACACCAATTTTCACTCGCCTTATTCGGCAAGAAGAGTGTTGCTATTTAAGCCCAAATAGCAAGTTTTACCTATTCGGCACTAAATACACACACACACACACACACACACACACACACACAACAAACACACAAAAAATAAATCATATATATATATATATATATATATATATATATATATATATATATATCGAGTGTGTAAGTAAATAAATATTCATTCCGAAAATGCAGTTTTCGGTATTAAAATGCATGGAAATTACATTTCCTGTTGCTAAACACATCCTTCCCTATAGTCACACATACTTCACCACGGGTTTAGAATGGCATAAGCCTCGACTACGGCAAGAGTAGACACCCCGTCCATTTAGGTGCTAGATATCGATCTTATTGCACTTACGGGATATCGCGATATTCCCTCTTGCACAATGAAACAGGGCGAAAGCGAGTGTGCGATATCGTTCAGGGGCAGCTAAGTTTATCCCCAGCACGTAAGCCAGACGTGTAAGTAGATCTCGCAAACGTCGCCGGGATAATATTATCCACCCAAAGCCGAAGAGATGATTGATAGATGCAGGACAGTAATCACAGACCTTTAGTTGGCTCCAGTTTTTTCATGATTTGTACCCGGTGTCCGAAAGGTAGATGAGAATGCGACTTCGGTAACTTCAGCGCACGTAAAACATGTATATATGCGTGTATTATAAACATAATCTCTCAGTCTACAGCAGGATTCGAACCTGCACACTCTGTATCAAAGTACACAGTACTTTCGCCACTCAGTCAGATCCCAGTAAAAATAAAAATATTTGCCAGTTTGAGAGTTGTTAAGTATATATATAATATATATATATATATATATATATATATATATATATATACCTATTTATGTCAGCAGGGGGTAGAGTTGCAGCTCTTGAGCCGCACCTTTAAATCATCAACTATCTCACTTAATCCGGATCCTCTGGGGATTTTTTTTATTCCTCCCTTACCTGTCAAAGGGATTTCTTTGATGCTGGTTGAAGAGCTCTTGATCCAAGGTACTGAGCTAAACTCCTGTTCTTTGACAACACGTGATTACCTTCCCTTTCTCAGACTATGTTATGGACCCTATGGATTTGACTCCTTCCCTTGAATGTACATTCTTCTCTTTCTTGTTATTTTACGAAATTTGCAATTTCTTAACGGGGGAAAAAATGGCATTCATTATGTAGTTAGTGTTTCACTTCATTCAGAATCACAAAAAATACTTCACCTCACGCCATGTGCATAACTGTGTCAAAAAAATAAAACTCATTAATTTGTCCTTTGAATGTATTCATGGAGGTAACTTCCGCTGCCCCATTAACCTTCTCTCATAATATATTCATCAATTTTACTGCTGTCGCACTAAAACAGCTCTTTTGTAAGTCCTGGCTCACTCTCATTTCTTCTCTCCTTCTGTTACCTACCATATAAAAATATGTGTCCTTTCTCCTATGTTGTTGTCTCTGCGAATTTTATATGTTGTGATCATGTCGCCTCTGATTCTTTGTGCTGCCAACGATGTTTTATGCAGTAACTCCTTTATTTTTGTTTGCAATAATTTTTCTTAAGGCTTTTCTTTTCACCTTTCTTTGAAGTATCACTTCTCTTCTTTCCAACACTCTTCCACAATCCACCAGACTTACACATTCTCGCGTCCCGGGAATACCTTCCTCCACACTCGTAAATTATTTAACCTGTTTCCTAAATAATTACATTATTTTAATTTATAAATAGATAACAACGACTTACGCTATTCCTTATTATTTATAACTAACTTCTATACGTCCATTATTTTAGGCTTGGTTAATTAAAGTTACAACGGGTTAACGTAAATTAAACGTTATGAGTTAATTTTAAATGAACGTGACACAAAAAGGATGAATATCAAACAAGGACTGGGCCGCGGGGGCGTTGACCCCCGGAACACCCTTCAGGTATACTCCAGGTAGGAGTATACACCGCGGCATTGCAGCAGGCTTACTGGCCCATGATAGACAGGTCCAAGTCACACTTTCAATAGAAGGAGCATTGCTGCAGACCTACTGGCCCATGCTAGGCAAGTCTAACTCACACCCTCATATATTTGTCTAACAATGCTGCTTCTTACTCAACAACCTTAATTTGATTAGAAAACGAACGTTCTCCTTCAAGGATGGGTTTGAAATTATTCTCTTGGGAAATGAAATAAGGGAAATTAGAAAAGGAAGGATTAGTAAAATGCAGAATATTTAATTCCCTCACTTTTCTAGGAGATAATTTTCTTAAAAAAAATGTCTAAAATTTTATCTTGCTGACTGATATTCACTCGCATTTACAAATTATGCAGATTATTTTTCAAGAAAAACGCTACCTAACTTAACCTTGTTAAAGTTTACAGGAACATAAGGACATCAGAACAGTGCATAGTGGCAGGAGTCCTAGTGGCCATGTTAGGTAGGTTGAATTCACTCTCAACAGCACTAACTCAATTACCTGTCTTAACTTACACTGAAAACTACATAATGATAACACTTCAATAATGTTACCTGGATATGTGTTCCACTCGTCTACAACTCTATTGCCAAACCAGCACTTCCCTATGTCCTTTCTAAATATCAGTTTGGCAAACTCAAATCCGTTGCAGCGAGTTCTGTCTTAGATATTTTCAGTACGTTAATACCCTCTGTATTTATTAATGTTTTCTTTTCGTGCACTTGAATAATATCCCCTCTAATTATACGCCTTTCCAGAGATTGCATATTCAGTGCCTTCACCCTATCTTCATAAGAAAGGTTTCTGATAAAAGAAATCAGCATCATCGTTGTCTGTGCATATTCCAGCAAATGTAAGTCCAATCTCTAATTTGGAGACCAGAATTGAGACCAGAATTGAACACCATAATCTAAATGAGGCCTTACCAAATATGGATAAAATTAAAGCATCACCTTAGTACTTGTATCATTTATACTTTTTGATAATTAGGAAGCCACTAATTATATTATTTGGATTAATCATACCTAACCTATCAAAACTGAAAGTAAATTTGGTGAGCAATAATTAATACCAGTGATATATATCATTTTAATAACGCTCAGACTTATTTTCGGTGAGTTACATCAAGAATGTTTGCAGTATAAACACGACTTGTTTGGTAAAATGATCCTTGTCAAATAAGCCACACTATTAGAGACCCCAGAAATTTTTGATAAAGGCTCAGTTTCACTCTGCTGAGGAAACTTAAAATAGAGAAGTACATACAAACATAAGTTTCCAAGACACTTTAAAATAAAACTACTTATCCTGTGTGTTTGTGTGCCCCTTCCATAAAGAAAGTACAATGCGTTTCAATTCCTTTTCTGTAATGTACTTAATGGAAGAGGCCAGCCTTTCCCACCTGGGAAGATCATCCAGGATTGTGTACACAGGCGCCAGGTATAAACCATCATTCACATACCCTGATTACTTATCCTTAGCAGTTTAATGCAAATTAATTAACCGAACAACTCATAAGAGGAGCAATCGGATGTCCTGTTTGTTAAATACTCTCTTTTTTTGCCAAAGAAATAATTATTAAATACGAATATGCATTTTGCAGTGCACAATTTAATATATTGAATAATTTGCTGGGATCTTGCTTATGTTATTCTTCTTCTAGACAAATCCTAATTATAATATCCACGAGAAAGTGTGAAACCCTTAATTATCATACTGCTTATGAAAGGAAGCGGAGGGCAGGCCCAGTTCTGTGGATCAAGAGCCCTCCTTCGAAGGGTCAGAACAGACCGGCACATTAGTTACGAGGGCTATTGTGAAAAGGGAAGGAAAATTGGTAATGACAAGTATATAACCAATGTTAAAATCAACGTAACTCACTTTTGTATTACAAGCCACACTGTTTTAGTGTTGCTTGTAGAGACAGTTGCAACTAAAAGTGTGAGAAGATTAAAAAACAACTTGCATGGTCTATAAGCCTGCAAACCTGTCAGCTGTGTATTGCTTGATCATTGATGTAAATATTTCTATCACTTTTAACAATGTGTTGCCCCTTTATCTACACACACTCTCTCTCTCTCTCTCTCTCTCTCTCTCTCTCTCTCTCTCACATACATACCTCCCTGAAAGAGAGGGGCCCCGGGGTGAACATTGTGCCCAGCACTTCGATGACTAACTGCATAACGCTGCAGCAACCGCTAGACCGGCAAAATTAATGGTAGCTTCCAGGAACCTCAACAAGGGAACATTTGCGACTGTATACACGGCATATGTCAGACACATCTTGGAGTATGCAGCGCCAGTATGGAACCCATATCTGATAAAGCATGTGATGAAGCTGGAAAAAGTGCAATGGTTTGCAGAGAGACTAGTCTCAGAGCTGAGGGGTATGAGCTATGAGGAGAGGCTAGAGGAGCTAAGCCTAACGACATTAGAGAACAGAAGGGCCGGAGGTGACGTGATTACGGTAAGAGGAATTGACAGGATGGATGGGGCGACCCTGCTTGAGAGGCGGGTCTCAGGTACACAAGGGCACAAATGCACAGATGAATCACAGGGATGTTAAGAAGTTCAACGACCAAGATAGCGAAGTGGTAGAGGAAGAATCCATACATGGCTTCAAGGACAGGTATGACAGGGCTCACGCAGTCAGGAGAGAGGGAACAAAGCAGTGGCTAGCTGAAAGGTTGGGCCAGAAGCTGACACTCAACCCTAGTAACCACAGTTTTGTGAGGACACACACACATACAAGAAGCTATGACTCGACCCCTGCAACCACAACTAGGTGAGAACACATACACACACAACACACATACATACGCACACACATTCACACACACACACACATACACACATACAAACACACACATACACATACAGAAGCTACATCTCTTTTTCCCTGATGGAACACACAGCATGAGGTAATGTGATCATGAAGCCTCGTAAAAAAAAAAAAATAGACTCGCCTCCTTTAGGCCTGACTCGTCTAGTGGTGGAGAACCAGAACAATAATATCTTCTCAAAATGGTCCATATCTAATGCTCTTCAAACAGACTGAACGACCTTATGACCAACCTCATATAGCATTTTTGTCGCCGTTTCTCTTTTTCAACGCTTTGTTCGGTAGCCGGGAAGTCACTTTTTTTGTCCTTATAGTTTTTGTCGTAAGGAAGCAGCCTTCAAAAAAAAAGTAAAAAAAAAAAAAGAAAAGGCTTTTGTGTATGATACCTTACGTCTTCATCAGCCCGAGGCGAACAACAGCTCCAAGAGGATGGATATTTGACTTAACATATTCTTTAAAGAAAAGTTTATTTATATTTCTTTTTTTACTAATCTTTTTAAAAAGAATTATAATACTAATAATAATAATAATAATAATAATAATAATAATAATACTAATAATAATAATAATAATAATAATAATAATAATAATAATAATACTAATAATAATAATAATAAATTATTATTATTATTATTATTATTATTAATTTGAAAGTTATTACATAACATTTCGATTCTCTTCCCTTTCTCGCTCATCAAACTCACCACCATTATCGTCGTTTCCATAATCACAATCACGGTTATCATAATCATTATTATCATTAGTGTCAACAGTATCATAATCATCAATTGAATTTCCCCATCACTCTATCTTTATTATCACTATAAACATTATCATCATCATTATCGATTTCATCATTATCAGCAGCATTACCAAAACCATCATGGCCATTGACAGGCGTTTATTACGAATTGTATATATATATATATATATATATATATATATATATATATATATATATATATATATATATATATATATATATATATATATATATGTCGTGCCGATTAGGTAAAACTTGCGATTTTGGCTTAAATAGCAACGCTCACCTTGCCATATAAGACAAGTGAAAATTTGTTTATGCAATAATTTCGCTAAAATCATTCTGAACATAACGAAAAAAATATATTTCATTGTGTTTGTTTATTATTAAATTAATGTTAACGTATCTAAAATATATTTAGTTGGGTTAGGCTAAATTAAATTGCGCTTGTTGTAATAAGGTTAGGTAGGTTTTCAAAGTTTCTCTTGGTACAAAATAATAAATTCTTACATTAACATAAATGAAAAAAATATATCTTTAAACGTATAAGAGAAAATTATAGAAAGGACTTAATTTTAGATGAGTTCTTGCTAATTGACCAGTTTTACCTAATCGGCACGACATATATATATATATATATATATATATATATATATATATATATATATATATATATATATATATATATATATATATATATATATATATATATATTATGAGGCTGCAGCACAATTATTTCAAGGGAAATTGCATTTGGTTTACGTTTGAATCCTTATATAAGCGTTTCTGAAGGTTCTATTAAAATACACACAATTGTACATTAATAAGTCCATTATGAGGTAATGCAAGTGCAGTCACACATAAACTAGACTTCACTCGACTGAGGATCATCCCCGATTACAAATGTTACCTCACGCGTATATTATAAACCCCTCAACAGCACCAGCAACACTAACAAGAGTGGCAGCAACAGGAGAATCAACACCAACAATAGTATTAACAAATTCTAGTATTAAATAAATTCAAGCACAAAGGTACACATGAAAAATGTAAAATAAACAAAAGCAATATCTCCAGAAGACTGAGCTAGTTATCAGTCCATTGGTGTCTTCTGACAAACTCTTCGTCTGTGCGGATTTTCAGAATACTCTCCGAACTGAAAGAAAAGCTGGACTTCTTTTCAGACAAAGTTCTTGTTAGAGCCAAAGTCAATGGGTAAGCCAGGCCTGAAAAGATTCTTTGTAGTGGGAGGTACGTGGCCAGGCGTGAGGGAGCCCAGAACCAACACTCCTTCAACACAGCGACTCAAACTTGGAGAATTTCCGGGTGAAGACACTGCAGTGAGAATTAGGCCGAGACGCCTCTAACAGAGCCAGCGGCGGTGGACCCTGAAGGATGTGGTTAGTGCCTCAGCGTTGGACGAAGGTTTTAATCATGTGTTTTCATTTTATGTGAATGTAATTTAATGTCCTCTTTAAATCTTGTATTTGCTGCGCTTCGTGAAAATTATAAGATCTAAATATACAAATATGAAAAGAAGGAATCACTGTAAAAATCCATTTATTTTTACATATAAAATTTTTACACTTTTTTTTTTACACAAATAAATACAGTCTACTAGCACCCAGGTACCTACTTACTGCCATGCCGAACCACGGACACTCAGTATGTGCGCTACCAACCGATGAAATACGCAAAGCGAAACTCTAAACCTCAAATGCGGTTTCATTACATTTATCAATGGGCTTAATGCTAAAGCAACATTTCTGTTACAACTCACACAAGCTCTTACGCAACTCTATTACATCAGAAGGTTCTTGCTTACTAGGCAATAGCACAGGAAATAACGTTAAAGTGCTAGACCACAGATGATGACAGACAAACAGAGGCTTCACGAAGCCTCAACGACCAGGCTGAGTCACGGTTGCAGCCTCGTGTACACTCTCTCTTAAACAAGGGGAGCATATTATACTTCTTTAGTAAAGCTGGTAGAATTACCGACAATTTGTTAGGTAAAAGAACACATGTGCCACTAATGCGACATTTGATTGTGGCAACGTTTCGCTCTCCAGGAGCGAAACGTTGCCACAATAAAATGTCACATTAGCTGCACATGCGTGCTTCTTTAGTAAAGTTTGGCTCCTGGCGGTGATCGACAGCTCGATGGATATGGTTTTTCTTCAGCAATGTTTGAGATCCAATTCTTAATTAACTTGTGATTGTTTTATAATTTAACTCCAACACGATCAATGAGATTATAAGGTAAAAAAATAACTGATTATAAAGGATGGAAACTTCATCTTGGCACTACATGTCAATCCTGTCCTTAATTAACATTGTACGATGTTCCCCGTCGTTTATAAGACCCAGACTGAGAGAGTATGTAAACATTGCAAAGCCAGTGTTTTGAAAAAGTTCTACACCTTTCTCTTGACCATACACTGATATGCAACGAAGCAAAGATCATCCACAAAATCAAATGAAACATCAGATGAAAAATGATCGAGTAAGCATTGATTGAATCCATAGCAAAATTAAACTTATCAAAAGGACGAATGAGACCAGATTCTATTGACAAATTTGCACTGAAATATTATATGCCGCGCTCAGCCTCTCAGAGATTGGTTAGTGACTCTTTGTAGTCTTCGTTAGTCAAGGGCGTTGTTGACATGACACCCTACAATATAAGTTCCACCAGCTATGAATTCTTGCTTGGACCAGCAGGCCTTCTGCAGTGCTCCTTAAAATTCTCTACTCGTCATTTGTTAAATATCGTCTGATTTACTACCTTTTAAAACCTGTTGATTCTCTCACTTGTGCATTCTGCTGAGGAGGACCACAGAGTGGTGATGAAATATGCAATCAGTATCTTTTATGTGTGTGTGAATATATATATATATATATATATATATATATATATATATATATATATATATATATATATATATATATATATATATATATATATATATATATATATATATATATATATATATATATGGGAAGTACAATGCCTGCACTTTAAATTAAAGGAGGGGTCTGGGATAGTGACAGCTGGGAGGGACTATTCTCAGCTGTCGTATCTGAGCTCCTCTGCAAAGACAGTGATTATGTATGAGTGTGGTGAAAGTGTTGAATGATGATGAAAGTATTTTCTTTTGGGGATTTTCTTTCTTTTTGGGTCACCCTGCCTCGGTGGGAGACGGCCGACTTGTTGAAAAAAAAAAAAAAAATATATATATATATATATATATATATATATATATATATATATATATATATATATATATATATATATATATATATATATATATATATATATATATATATATATATATAAACCTAAATAACCCTAATTATTTAGCCAGCCTCCAGGGAAGCTAGCTAAATTCATGTACGTTTTTCAATATAATTTATTCTTATGGTAATTCTCTTCACCCAATTTATGACACTAGCAGTGTGGCTGAAGGGAGAGTACACTATCCTCTTCATTTGTCTAGACAGAAATGGCGATACCAAGATTGTACTTTATTCCATCTCAGCTGATAACCTCGATATAGACCATAAGATCTTGTGTTATCTGTCATTCACATGTATTACATATATTGTCTATAATATTGTGTAGCTGTATGAGTTGGTGCTCCAGGAACATTGAATTAAGAGTGCCCGAGTGTACGTAACTTTCCTTGCAAGAGTTAAGCACCAGCTCCCCGATGCTGTCACTCAACAGTTAATCAACTTTTTCTCTCATTCCTAACCCCGTGTCTAATTCCTGAAGTTAAATTTTGAATCTGAGTTCTCTACTTCTCTCTTCTTAGTTTACTCCGCCTCTTCATTACCAGTAGCTGAAGTTCATCCTTAATATCTGAATGATTCATATAAATAATAAGTTTATATTAGTGACTCTTCGATCTGTTTTCTTAAGTAGACCATCTCTGTATTTCTACTAGGTCAAGAACTATATAAATATATATATATATATATATATATATATATATATATATATATATATATATATATATATATATATATATATATATTGTATATTGTCCTTATATATTTCCAGGATATTCATTCTTGCAGCAAATCAAGATCCGTGAAACCTTTGTCAACAGACAAAGTAAATAACAGTAAATCATGCTCCTTAAGATACAAATGTCACTACACTGAAATTAAAGGGATACAGTAGTTACCTCATCACATAATATCATGACGTAATTATCATACAAGATAAGGCAGTCATCTAAATATAAGTTATCGCATTTCTTGGGTGAAGTGAACATTCTCAAAGGAAGTTAAAGCTTCACAAATTAGAGATTAAGACGCTCTCGAGGATGTAAGTAACTGCACTCCTTGCTCTGATTTATGATACTTAAACTTCTAATTTATTCCACTCCATCTGTAGAATGAAGGCACTTATCTCATTAATTACTTATCCTGAAGAGTGAACCCAAACACACTGGAATGAATGGTCTTCACTTAGAGGTCATTGTGTGCACGTGTACTGATCTAATTGTACTCGCCTAATTGTGGTTGCAGGGGTCAATTTATAGCTCCTGGCCCCGCCTCTACACTGGTCGCCTCTAGGTCCACTCTCTCCCTTGCCCATGAACTTTAACATACTTCTTAAAACTATGTATGGATCCTGCCTCCAATACATCACACACGTGTGTGTGTATGTACTCACCTAATTGTGGTTGCAGGGGTCGAGACTCAGCTCCTGGCCCCGCCTCTTCGCTGTCTGCTACTGGGTCTCTGCTCTCCCTGCTCCATGAGCTTTATCATACCTTGTCTTAAAACTATGTATGGTTCCTGCCTCCACTATATCTTTCTCTAGTCCATTCCACTTCCTGACTACTCTGTGGCTGAAGAAATGTTTCCTGACATCCCTTTGACTCATCTGAGTCTTCAGCTTCCAGTTGTGTCCCCTTGTTTCTGTGTTCCCTCTCTGAAACAACCTGTCACTATCTACCTTGTCAATTCCCCGCAGTATTTTGTATGTCGTTATCATGTCTCCTCTGACCCTTCTTTCCTCCAGTGTTGTTAGTCCTATTTCCCTCAACCTTTCTTCATAAGACAGACCCCTGAGTTGTGGAACTAACCTTGTCGCAAACCTTTGCACTTTCTCTAGTTTCCTTACGTGCTTGACCAGGTGTGGGTTCCAGACTGGTGCTGCATATTCTAGTATGGGCCTGACGTACACGGTATACAGTGTCTTGAACGATTCCTTGTTAAGGTAACGGAACGCTAATCTAAGGTTTGCCAGACGCCCATATGCTGCCGCAGTTATCTGGTTGATGTGTGCCTCCGGAGACGTGCTAGGCGTTATACTCACTCCAAGGTCTTTCTCCTTTGCCGAGGTTTGTAGCCTTTGTCCGCCTAGCTTGTACTCTGTCAGCGGTCTTCTTGCCCTTCTCCGATCCTCATGACTTTGCATTTGGAGGGATTGAATTCGAGAAGCCAACTGCTAGACCAGATGTCGAGCTTGTCCAGGTCTGTTTGCAGCCCTGCCTGGTCCTCTTCCGATGTGATTCTCTTCATTATTTTCACATCATCCGCGAATAGAGACACTTCTAAGTCTATCCCGTCCGTCATGTCATTTACATATACCAGGAATAACACTGGTCCTAGGACTGACCCCTGCGGTACACCACTCGTCACAGGCGCCCACTGTGATACCTCACCACGCACCATGACCCGTTGTTGCCTCCCTTTGAGGTATTCCCTGATCCATTCCAGTGCCCTTCCTGTTATACCTGCTTGTTCTTCCAACTTCTTTACTAATCTCATGTGAGGAACTGTGTCGAAGGCCTTCCTGCAGTCCAGAAAATGCAATCAAACCACACCAGTGTGTGTGTGTGTGTGTGTGTGTGTGTGTGTGTGTGTGTGTGTGTGTGTGTGTGTGTGTGTGTGTGTGTGTATGTGTGTGTGTGTGTGTGTGTGTGTGTAACGCTTTATAGTTGTGGCTTATTTAACAAGGGTCATTTTACAAAACAAACTGAGTTTAAATTACTTTAATGATGACAACAAAAATCAGTCTGAATATCATGAAATTAATATATATCACTGATGCATAATAATAATAATAATAATAATAATAATAATAATAATAATAATAATAATAATAATAATAATAATAATAAAAATGTCTAAAGGAAAGCTGCTTTTAAATAGGCTAGGTAAGAATAAATTATATTTTACAAGACGAGCCTGCAGGTATGCACTGTCAGATATCTGTGTGCTGCCTGGAACTCTTTGTAAAAGTAGGTTGATCATCAGTTGAGGGATTTACCACAGTAAGTTCTCTTGAGTACTCTGTTGTGGCGTAGTTGGTATAGTAATTGGGTTATATTCTGCTAGAACACAGAATCTGTCATTTATTTTTAGCTTGATAAACAAAGATTTGATCTCTCATAGAAGATGGATGAAAATGTAAATTTGTACTTTTTACTGAACATTGAAACGATTTTGGAAAATCCAGATAAACCTTTTCCGGTGGACTTCCAATAAGAGCATGATAACTTTAACAACAAATGCGACGAATGGCTGAAAGCTAGTTTCTGTCTGTTCACTCCCTTTACTTCTCTGTGTCTCGTGGTGGAAGCATATCAGGGTTTTGTATATACTCAGTTGTTTTCTTTCTGGAATCATCATTTGTTTCTTAGGCCTAGTTTATCAGCTGTCGATCAAAAAATGCAATTTCTTTCCCGTTGTGGTGTGTCACATCCACATGTAATCTGCTACATCTTCCTCTCGACTTAGTTCCACCATCTTACCTTCTTTATTAGGAAGAGTCTTATTCTCACCTTAGATCAATCTTGACTTCCTCCTGTTTCCCATTCTCCTTAATAAAATAATGAATATATGCTGGTAGCTCGTTCTCGGTAATTTTTATATGGTGTGCAAACTTTTGGATGATTTCTTAGTCAGGATACTGAATGTCCTCCTATTTACTAACACTGTACATATCTCTGAAGCTATCCGGTTCGCGTAAGTCTAAGACTTTTTTCTTTGTCAAACTTCTAGCATTGGTATCGGGGTGGAGAGTTAAAACCCGTGCAGAAAATACTGTATACTCTACCTTTTTAAATCATAGTTTTCTGTCGTTCAGTCAGATATCAGTGTTAAATCATAAACATGTCCCTCTAAGCATATGCATGTGCAACACGTGACAGAACCCGCATGCATTTTCCAGGATGCTCAATGTGACAAGTTTTGCTGTACTAATAAAAAATACTGTTACAGTTCTGGTGAGAGGCGTGTGACCAGCTTCAAAGTAATTGAGTATGAAAGCTTGGCTACAAGCCTCTCTCTCAACTCCAACAAGAGCCTATTTTATATTTCAGTTTCATGTTTCACCAAATATGTTACTGAGCACGATATCAGGGCACCATTGAACCTAACAAGTCACGGAGCACGATATCTGGATATCCTTGAATATAACACAGCTATTTATGGAGCACGGAATATGGGTACCCATGAACATAACACAGCTACCAGTATTTAAGAAGGTATATGAAACCGACAAAGGCATTAAAGATACATATGCAACGTTTCAATTGGACAACTACCAGTAGAGGTGACTGTCATAATGTACGTAAGACAGAGGAAGATTTATAGACTTGCAGTTCTCATCTCCGACATAAGTTTCTAAATATCTAAAGTCGAGGCCACACCAATGCAAAAACAAAAATTAATACGTTAACCTAACCAGCATTATTAAATCATTTACATTTTTTTTAGAATACTACAGTGGTCTTTCCTTCAGTTAATGACCCAAACGAATTTAGTAATTTAGGAATTAAAAAAAAATTCGGAATATCGTTTTAGAGTAAATAAATACACTACGTATTAACATCACTCGTATTAAGTATAACAAAAAAGTCAACAAAACCACGAATACTGTAAAAAAAAAAAATCTCGATAGAACTTGACAAAACTGGTGCTCTATCATGTCTGCAGGAGGAAAAAGATTTTTCAGTAAATGCTGCTCTCGTCCCTCCTGCGCAGGGTCTTCCTGTTCACAAGCATCGAGCTAAATCCTGGCGCTATCTGGTGCTGCAGGTCCTTTCCAGGTTCCTAGTCAATTGTTGGCGCAGACTTGGTGCTCCCAGATAGCTCGACTTGGAGATAGTCCCTCGCTGGAGCCTCAAGACAAGAAAGTTGTCTCTTCTTGAGTTAGTGATAAGACTCCCATTTGAGGATTGTTGTAGTATAGGAGACGTTTACGCTAACTATTGGGTCTCATGTCACTGGCGGAGTCGGACGAGTTGCTCTCCCCTAGACTAGGTAGTGGCACTTATTTTTATCATTTCTATTTTAGTAACTCTTCTTTGTACAGATTATTCGGCTGGAGGATGTTTTTATTCCCTAGTATTTTTGGATTAGTTTTTGGTATTAAATTTTTAAATCAAAAATTGAAGTTAGCACTGGAAATTTTATGGGATCTACAAAGACATTTAAAAATAAATAAGAGTAAACAAGAAATAAATTTGAATGTTGGTAAGAATAGTCTATAACCTAAGTGCATAAACTAAGCATCCCACTACACAACTACCACGCACCCATCCACACACCCACCCACGCACCTCTTTCTCTCCTATCCCATCTCCTACACCTTGTCTCTCCCCTTCAATACCCAGAGCACTAATTTCCCACTCAGTGTTTTTCCATGGACTCTCACAATGCTCCGTCTGCACTCCCTTCCCATGGCATCTGATTCTTTTTATCCACTGCTTCTCTGTCTCGCACTTTATCCATGCTGCTCCCTTGCACTGTATGTATGGCGCACTTCGCTACCAATTTGTGCCTCTCTTTCATCATCTCTCGTCACTTTGCTCGCCCCTGAGGCTTTTCACTCACTTTTTCGTTCACCCAGCGCTACCCTACTCTCACTCTCCCTTTCACCACTAATTCCCATGCCACTCCTGCTCCTCTGGGACTTCATTCTTTCTGTATTGCACGGCGCGCATTGCAATGGCTTCCTCGTTTATTGAGATTAATTCGGACTCCACTCGTATGATTTCCTGTATCGGGGGACTGTCTCTTACATTTTATTAAAGGATTTGTCCTCGCATTTCTCTGGTTTCTAGAGCTTTGTGCATTCCTCAGGGTATATTCTTAATCATTAATGCAAAAAAGGGATTTTTTAAAGTGCGGTTGTTTGTCATTGTTGGTGTTATGGATTTTAACGAAGTCATTATTATTATTGCTGCCTGTTGCGTGCGTCAGGCTGTATTGTCCTTTTAACTGTACAGCTGATTGTAATGTAACGTGCGTCTCTCTCCTTCAGGAAAAAGCTCGCTTGTGCATATTGATTCCAGACTTTAGTGTAAGTCATTTACCAGTGGAATCTGATTGTTTGCAGAGACATGTTGACTTCAGCACCATCTGTCGCTACCCTAGTGTATGTTAAGGTGACGTGGTAGTTAAAGAGTTACTGAAACTCACTTGACTACAGATTCATTGATGGTTATATTTTCCATTGATTTACTGGACTCATTTTTGATGTTTCATTATTCCATCTGCAGGATTCCAGGCTTCATTGTGACTGATTGATTTAATTTGTATCTATTGTAAATGCAGTCTCAGTTACTGATATTGTTGTCGCTCGTGTCTAATCAGGCAGTTTTGAGAAACCTAATTCAGAAATAAATATAATAATAATAATCATGTGAAGAATCCTTCCTCCGTAAGCCATGCTTGTCGTAAGAGGCAACTAAAATGCCGGGAGCAAGAGGCTAGTAATACCATCTCTTGTATAAATTACTAAATGTAAAAGGAAGAAAAACTTTTGTTTCTTTTTCGGATCACCCTGCCTCGGTAGGAGATGACATTGTGTTGAAAATATTAATAATAATAATCATAACAATAAGTAATCAATTATGGCAGCTTCTCGTCAAGTTGGGGCCCTACATGGGAGTTGATACTGTTAAAAGGCTCTTCATTTATGGCATTAGAAGGAACCTCCCCTTCCATTGAAGAAATTTGATTCCCTCCCATTCCTCCAGGCGCTGTGTGAAATCTACTTTCCTATGAGTATAAAAAATGTGAATTAGAGATTATTACCAGCATGGAGGGTGTCAGATGGAAGCTGAAATACAGACAACCTATCATTCTTGTTTCTGTCTCCACGCTGGTACTGATCTCTAGATGACAAATGTTCATTGCGCTTTAATGGACCAGTAAAAATAACTATTATTTACGTGGGTTGAGAATTTATGATCCGAAATAAACAAACACAAGACAGGTGTGAGTGACGAGGGAGTAAACATCGTGACAGCGACATAAATTTGATATGTTGTCGACATTATTCTTGTCAGGGCGTTATTTATCAGTTCAGATAGTTAGTGCTATATTTTACCAGCAAGATCGGTAAATTTTGCATTGAACCTCCGTAGGTGAAGATGCATAAGTTTAAGATTTTTTCCCCCAAGGTTACTGACGTGCGCACACAGCCTATATTAAGGTTTATGGACGCAATTGGGTCAAATGCCTTCACAAAGTGACAGGGCAAATATTAACTTATACAACATTGTTGCTGACGTTTACACGTTAAAGCTTTTACTATTGATCCTGATTTTTTTATTTTATCCATTTCCATGCACTATGGATATATATATATATATATATATATATATATATATATATATATATATATATATATATATATATATATAAAGCAAAACAAACGCAGACAGGCGCTCGGATGACGGTAAAAAACCTAGCTTGGCTGAGCGCGTCATTCTTGTAGGATTGCGTTTTCCTGTGGGTTAGAGCATCATGTGTTCTCGCTCACCATGAGGTGGGCCAAAGCAGCAAGGGTTCGAGTCCTTGGCTAGTCGCAGGTATGCCGCGTGACCAGAATGTAGCATTTCCTCTCTGGAAAAGAACGCTGGTCGTTATGGAGTCCTTGGTTTCCTTGATAAGTTCTTCACCTAACTTCTTCAAAAACCTGAAGAGCTGTTAACATTTGATTAACCTATTTTTTTTTATTTCGAAACAATGTAAAAAATACTTAAGTCAGATAGCAGAGGACAACACTAAGTTCACATCGAGGCTATCTGATGAGAATGAGTATCTTCTTCTATCTATAGTTTAAGGACTATTACCTGATATCTAGAATTTAAAATGTTTGAGACAAGGATAGTTAATAGAAAGGCTCTCTCCAAATGTGCTACAAACTACCTCTACTTTTCAGTACTATCTCATTCTGCAACTAATGTACTCGTCTTATTCCACTGGTACCCAGAGATGCGTGCACCAGTAGTTTTGCTGGTTTCATATGGTGCAGGTGTAAGTACACTGCTCCTAAGACTACCACAACCACCACCGTTTCCTTTTCCATCATAATTATTTGGGGTGGCTCATTGTCAACTCTTCGTCCTAACGTAGTTGATGAGCAAACATCATAGTCTCTAGTTGAATTCTACGTTTGCAAGGTGTTTGGCCAGCTGGTCTTTAAATGACTGTATTGTCTTCGCCCTTACAGCTTCAGAGGGCAGTTTGTTCCATTCTGTCGTAATTCCGCTTGCTGAAGAAAATCCCTTTACACAGGTTAGTGTTGCACTCTTTCCTCGACATTTAATTCCACTGTTTCGAGATATTGACTACTTTACGCTTCAAATAGTTCTTTGCGTTTAAGTGAATGAAAAGTGTTCAGTATCTTAACGTTTTTGGCTCTCTGAAAAAAAAAAAAAAAAAAAAAAGTGTTTTAACCACCAATTGGTGCCTTCACAAACTAGTATCAATAACACCATCTGCTGTTACTGATAATAGTTTGCCGTAGCAGAGTAGTACTCTCCGTTTCCAAAGAGGAAAATATGAGAGAGAGAGTGAGAGAGAGAGACTAATAAGCCTGAGCTATAAAGCTTACCTCAATCTAAATAAACGGTGAAGTAGTAGTAAGTAGTAGTGTCTTGTGGGTTTTTGATGATGGAGTTGGTAATAAACACAAATGTAGCTTGGTTGGTAACTTATATATTAGTGATAATAATGGGAGAACACTCAGAGCCTTCTGCCTGACCTGTTTACTCTCTGCTATCCTGTCTTGAACTGAGGCCCAGTGAGCGAGAGACGCTCACAGCATTCAAAGGGTGACACGTGACATGGTAGATCAACAGAAAGACTAGTAACGGTCAGTGATTACGTGAAAGGCTTGTGACTCACTAACAGTTGGTAAGATACAAAATACTACTACTGAACTACTACTGACAGCTCGGCCATATTACGTATGGCGTCCCGACATACAGCTAATACAAACAAGAGGCGACAGGCGTATGGTTCTGGGCTGATTCTATACAATGTCAAAGTACACAACAGTTGAACATTATAACTATATATAAGGATATTATTGGGATGAAAATTAATGTAATGGATCTTATTGTAATGCATTACAAGGTATGATATATCACAAATCATAGGAATTAATAAGCTCAACGGAGGAATAGTACAATAAAAGAGAAAAAAATTGATTGATCGATCTGTATTCATGTGATCTACAGTTTCTGAGGAAATATATTTACAAGAAGGAAATGTTTAACAGAAAAGGAAGACTTGGTGCACTCAAATCTTACTGTTAAATCTCAGAATTCGGAGAGAACGTACCTGGAGAGACCTGGAGTAGAGTTATTTACACCTAACCCCAATTCTGCTAGGGTGAGATTGACATATGCAGAATGATTATCATCTCTGGGAGGATCAAACTCTGTTGCAATGGGTAACTCAATTTGTGGTTGAGGAAGATCTAAATTGGTATTTACAACTGACACTTGAGGATTTCTCAATACTTGTCATGTACGTAGGGAATAACGACATTCAGGTTGATCGTCTGACTGATTATTAGAGGTAGAAGGCACAGCATCAGGAGGATTGTCAGTCTGTCTCATTTGTCTGGTTGTCAAGGACCTCGTCTTCATCACATACTAACTTCATATGATCTAAATGCCATTCTTTATACTGACCAGTACTGATTTCTCTAACCTTATACTTATTTCCCTTAATATGTTCAACTACTCGATAAGGACCAACAAACTTTTGGTCGAGCTTAGGCATTGCAGATATTTTGTTAAAGTTAGTCAGCATAACTCTTGAACCTACTTTAATGTTGGTCGGTTTTGCTAGAGTATTAGTTACGTACTCAAAGTAAATTCTGCTGTTGATTTATAAAGTGTTTCACGGATCCTTCTGAAAACACTGAGCTTGGTTACTATGAAATCATCGGGATTTTAATTTGGTTTCGGATTAGAATATAACAACTCATAAGGCAAATGCTTATCAACACCGTACAACTCATAATGTGGAGTGTCACCTATTGACGCATTGTAAGCAGAATTTATTGCACACTGAACATCAGGTATAACTTCATCCCAGGTTGCATTATTGGGATTGATAGTGGTTCTCAAGACATCAAGTACTTTCTTATTAGTTCTTTCCGCTAAACCATTACTGGCAGGATGGTGAGGAACAATAGTCGATTTAGATATTTTGTACAAACTACACAAATTTTCAAGAATCTCATTACAGAATTCACCTCCATTATCTGTTACTAGGGACTTAAGAGTGGTATGTCTGCAGATTACACGTTCTTTAAACGCTTTAGCTACTGTCTCGGCAGTCTTATCTGCAATAGGAACTAACTCACAATATCCGGTGAAATGATCTACCATAACACACAGATGTTTGTTGCCCTGGAGGAAACATTGGAAATTAGTCAACAGATCTAGCACAAGTAATAGTAAGTAGTAAGTTCGCCGGTATTGTCCCGGACTGGGTCTTTTCCAGATGGTGACCTACACGGTGAAGGCAGTCACTTATGACTCTCTAGCGCTCACCACTCCACCGCGAGTCCTCACAGATAAAATGAAGGTCTCGGATTAAGACAGGGCTATTCAGCTGCCGCAACTAGGTCTTGTTACTGGTCCAATAACGCAGTCCTGTTCACTCTTAAGGTCTCACCGGATTAGGACACTCTTGGGGGAAACCTGATTGCAGAAAATGTGAGTGTTTGATGTAGAATAAATGTTTAATGGATAGTATATTGATCGTAAATGCCCGCTGATGGTGTGTGTGTGTGTGTGTGTGTGTGTGTGTGTGTGTGTGTTAGTTACCATTTTGTCCTAGGCACATGTCGATTAGACACTAGGCCTGTTGTATATGCGTGCGTGTGAGTTGTGTGTGTGTGTGGTGTGTGTGTGTGTGTGCGCGTGTGTGTGTATATAAGCTTTATCGTACCTCTTCTAAAAGCTATGTATGAAACCTGCCTCTACTACGTCATTCTCCAAATTGCTCCACTCCCTGACAACTCTGTGACTGAAGAAATACTTCTAACATCCCAGCTTCCAGCTGTGTGTGTGTGTGTGTGTGTGTGTGAGTGTGAGTGTACTCACCTAATTGTACTCACCTAATTGTGGTTGAAGGGGTCGATACTCAGCTCCTGGCCACGCCTCTTCACTGATCGCTACTGGGTCCTCTCTCTCCATGCTTCATGAGCTTTATCATACCTCATCTTAAAGCTATGTATGGTTCCTGCCTCCACTACATCACTTGCTAGACTATTCTACTTCCTGACTACTCTATGACTGAAGAAATACTTTCTAACATCCCTTTGACTCATCTGAGTCTTCAACTTCCAATTGTGACCCCTTGTTTTTGTGTCCCCTCTCTGGAACATCCTGTCTCTGTCCACCTTATCTATTCCACGCAGTATTTTGTATGTCGTTATCATGTCTCCCCTAACCCTACTATCCTCCAGTGTCGGCAGGCCAATTTCCCTTAGCCTTTCTTCGCAGGACATTCTCCTTAGCTCTGGAACTAACCTTGTCGCAAACCTTTGCACTTTCTCTAATTTCTTGACGTGCTTGACCAGGTGTGGGTTCCAAACTGGTGCTGCATACTCCAGTATGGGCCTGACGGTCACGGTGTACAGTATCTTGAACGATTCCTTATTAAGGTATCGGAACGCTATTCTCAGGTTTGCCAGGCGCCCATATGCTGCAGCAGTTATCTGGTTGATGTGTGCTTCAGGAGACGTGCTCGGTGTTATACTTACCCCAAGATCTTTCTCCTTGAGCGAGGTTTGCAGTCTTTAGCCACCTAACCTATACTCTGTCTGCGGTCTTCTTTGCCCTTCCCCGATCTTCATGACTTTGCATTTGGCGGGATTAAATTCGAGAAGCCAGTTGCTGGACCAGGTGTCCAGCCTGTCCAGGTCTCTTTGATGTCCTGCCTGATCCTCATCTGATTTAATTCTCCTCATTAACTTCACATCATCTGCGAACAGGGACACTTCTGAGTCTATCTTTTCCATCATGTCATTCACATATACAAAAAATAGCACTGGTCCTAGGACTGATCCCTGTGGGACCCCGCTCGTCACAGGCGCCCACTGTGTTACCTCATCACGTACCATGACTCGTTGTTGCCTCCTTGTCAGGTATTCTCTGATCCACTGCAGTGCCCTTCCTGTTGTACGCGCCTGATCGTCTAGCTTCTGCGCTAATCTCTTGTGAGGAACTGTGTCGAAGGCCTTCTTGCAGTCCAAGAAAATGCAATCAACCCACCTTTCTCTCTCGTGTCTTACTTCTGTTACTTTGTCATAAATTTCCAGAAGGTTTGTGACACAGGATTTACCTTCCATGAATCCGTACTGGTGCTCCACCATTCTTCTCCTGATAATCTTGTCCATGACTTTGCATACTATACACGTCAGTGACACTGGTCAATAGTTTAGTGCCTCTTTTCTGTCTCGTTTTTTGAAAATGGGAACTACATTTGCCGTCTTCCATGACTCAGGTAGTGTGAGTGTGAGTGTACTCACCTAATTGTACTCACCTAATTGTGGTTCCATGGGTCGAGACTTAGCTCCTGGCCCCGCCTCTTCATTGACCGCTACTAGGTCCTCTCTCTCCCTGCTCCATGATCTTTATCACACCTCGTCTTAAAGTTATGTATGGTTCCTGCCTCCACTACATCACTACACCACTTCCTGACAACTCTATGATTGAAGAAATAACTCCTATCATCCCTTTGACTCGTCTGAGTCTTCAACTTCCAATTGTGACCCCTTGTTTCTGTGTTCCCTCTCTGGAACATCCTGTCTCTGTCCACCTTATCTATTCTACGCAGTATTTTGTATGTCGTTATCATGTCTCCCCTAACCCTCCTGTCCTCCAATGTCGTCAGGCCGATTTCCCTTAACCTTTCTTCATAGGACATTCCCTTGTGTGTGTGTGTGTGTGCGCGTGTGTGTGTGTGTGTGTGTGTTTGTGTGTGTG
The DNA here is from genome assembly GCA_009830355.1 of Cherax destructor. Classification (NCBI taxonomy): domain Eukaryota; kingdom Metazoa; phylum Arthropoda; class Malacostraca; order Decapoda; family Parastacidae; genus Cherax; species Cherax destructor. Next base: position 243,490 of record WNWK01000461.1, read on the forward strand.
TGTGTGTGTGTTTGTGTGTGTGTTTGTGTGTGTGTGTGTGTGTGTGTGTGTGTTGTGTGTGTGTGTGTGTGTGTGTGTGTGTGTGTGTGTGTGTGTCTTTCTCTCTGTTTGTTTGTGTGTGATTGCAAAATATATTGCAAATAAAATTAATTATTAATTAAGAGTACTTTCTATGTGACACATAAGAGGAAGCGAAGAGAAGACGACATTAAAGAGTGCAATGTAGTAGAAGGCAGTGAAAAAGGGACAGGAGGCAAAAAGAATAGGAGGCTGAAAGAGGAGGAGTACGACGAAGAAGGCGAAGGAGAAAAAGAAGAAAGAGGTAGAGAAGCAATAGGAGGAGGAAGAGAAGGAGTATGCAGGAAGAGGGGAGTCATGAATATAGAGCGGCTGGCTATGGAGGATGGTAGGGGGGAATATTGAGGAGTCTGCCTTAACAAATCTTCATCCTTTGATCTTCCTTGTTTGAAGTTGTTCAGTGGGAAGGGCGGAGGTATGGACAGAGGTATGGACGGAGGTATGGACGGAGGTATGGACGGAGGTATGGGCGGAGGTATGGACAGAGGTATGGACGGAGGTATGGACGGAGGTATGGACAGAGGTATGGACGGAGGTATGGACGGAGGTATGGACGGAGGTATGGACGGAGTTATGGACGGAGGTATGGACAGAGGTATGGACGGAGGTATGGACAGAGGTATGGACGGAGGTATGGACGGAGGTATGGACGGAGGTACGGACGGAGGTATGGACGGAGGTATGGGCGGAGGTATGGACGGAGGTATGGCGGAGGTATGGACGGAGGTATGGACAGAGGTATGGACGGAGGTATGGACGTAGGTATGGACGGAGGTATGGCGGAGGTATGGACGGAGGTATGGACGGAGGTATGGACGGAGGTATGGACGGAGGTATGGACAGAGTATGAGCGGAGTTATGGGCGGAGGTATGGACGGAGGTATGGCGGAGGTATAGGACGGAGGTATGGACGGAGGTATGGACGGAGGTATGGACGGAAGTATGGGCGGAGTTATGGGCGGAGGTATGGACGGAGGTAGGGACGGAGGTATGGACAGAGTTATGGGCGGAGGTATGGACGGAGGTATGGGCGGAGGTATGGGCGGAGGTATGGACGGAGGTATGGACGGAGGTATGGACGGAGGTATGGACGGAGGTATGGGCGGAGGTATGGACGGAGGTATGGACGGAGGTATGGACGGAGGTATGGCGAGGTATGGACGGAGGTATGGACGGAGGTATAGGACGGAGGTATGGACGGAGGTATGGACGGAGGTATGGACGGAGAGTATGGGCGGAGGTATGGGCGGAGGTCTGGACAGAGGTATGGACGGAGGTATGGACGGAGGTATGGACGGAGGTATGGACGGAGGTATGGGCGGAGGTATGACGGAGGTATGGACGGAGGTATGGACGGAGGTATGAACGGAGGTATGGACGGAAGTATGGGCGGAGTTATGGCGGAGGTATGGACGAGGTAGGACGGAGGTATGGACGGAGTTATAGGCGGAGGTATGGACGGAGGTATGGGCGGAGGTATGGGCGATGTATGGACGGAGGTATGGGCGGAGGTATGGACGGAGGTATGGACGGAGGTATGGGCGGAGGTATGGACGGAGGTATGGACGGAGGTATGGGCGGAGGTATGGGCGGAGGTATGGACGGAGGTATGGACGGAGGTATGGACGGAGGTATGGGCGGAGGTATGGACGGAGGTATGGGCGAGGTATGGGCGAGAGGTATGGATGGAGTTATGGGCGGAGGTATGACGGAGGTATGGACGGAGGTATGGACGGAGGTATGGGCGGAGGTATGGGCGGAGGTATGACGAGGTATGGACGGAGGTATGGACGGAGGTATGGACGGAGAGTATGGACGGAGGTATGGACGGAGATGGGCGGAGGTATGGGCGGAGTATGACAGAGGTATGACGGAGGTATGGACGGAGGTATGGACGGAGGTATGGACGGAGGTATGGACGGAGGTATGGGCGGAGGTATGGACGGAGGTATGGGCGGAGGTATGGACGGAGGTATGGACGGAGGTATGGACGGAGGTATGGACGGAGGTATGGACGGAGGTATGGCGGAGGTATGGACGGAGGTATGGCGGAGGTATGGACGGAGGTATGACGGAGGTATGACGAGGTATGGACGAGGTATGGACGGAGGTATGGGCGGAGGTATGGACGGAGGTATGACGGAGGTATGGGCGGAGGTATGGACGGAGGTATGGGCGGAGGTATGGACGGAGGTATGGACGGAGGTATGGACGGAGGTATGGACGGAGGTATGGACGGAGGTATGGGCGGAGGTATGGACGGAGGTATGGGCGGAGGTATGGACGGAGGTATGGGCGGAGGTATGGCGGAGGTATGGGCGGAGGTATGGGCGGAGAGTATGGACGGAGGTATGGACGGAGGTATGGACGGAGGTATGGACGGAGGTATGGCGGAGGTATGGCGGAGGTATGGACGGAGGTATGGACGGAGGTATGGACGGAGGTATGGACGGAGGTATGGACGGAGATATGGGCGGAGGTATGGACGGAGGTATGGGCGGAGGTATGGACGGAGGTATGGGCGGAGGTATGGGCGGAGGTATGGACGGAGGTATGGACGGAGGTATGGGCGGAGGTATGGGCGGAGGTATGGGCGGAGGTATGGATGGAGATATGGACAGAGGTATGGATGGAGGTATGGACGGAGGTATGGACGGAGGTATGGGCGGAGTTATGGGCGGAGGTATGGGCGGAGGTATGGGCGGAGGTATGGACGGAGGTATGGACGGAGGTATAGCCGGAGTTATGGGAGGAGGTATGGGCAGAGGTATGGACGGAGGTATCCTGGAGTCTACCTGGAGAGAATTCCAGGGGTCAACGCCCCCGCGGCCCGGTCTATGACCAGGCCTCCTGTTGGACTAGAGCCTGATCAACCAGGCTGTTACTGCTGGCCGCATGCAGTCCAACGTACGAACCACAGCCCGGCTGATCAGGTACCGACTTGAGGTACCTGTCCAGTGCCTGCTTGAAGACAGCCAGGGGCTTGTTGGTAATCCCCCTGATGTATGCTGGGAGGCAGTTGAACAATCTTGGGCCCCTCACACTTATTGTGTTGTCCCTAACGTGCTAGTGGAACCCCTGCTCTTCATTGGGGGGATGTTACATCGCCTGCCGAGTCTTTTGCTTTCGTAGGGAGTGATTTTTGTGTGCAAGTTTGGTACTAAGCCCTCGAGAATTTTCCATGTGTATATAATAATGTATCTCTCCCGCCTGCGTTCTAGAGAGTACAGGTTTAGGAACTTCAAGCGTTCCCAGTAGTTGAGGTGGTTTATCGCACTTATGCGTACGGTGAAGGTTCTCTGCACATTTTCAAGGTCAGCAATTTCACCCGCCTTGAAAGGTGCAGTTAGTGTGCAGCAATATTCCAGCCTAGATAGAACAAGCGATCTGTAAAGTGTCAACATGGGCTTGGCATCCCTGGTATGGGCGGAGGTATGGACGGAGGTATGGGCGGAGGTATGGATGGAGATATGGACAGAGGTATGGACGGAGGTATGGACGGAGGTATGGACGGAGGTATGGACGGAGGTATGGACAGAGGTATGGACGGAGGTATGGACGGAGGTATGGAGCGGAGGTATGGACGGAGAAGTATGGACGGAGAGTATGGACGGAGGTATGGACGGAGGTATGGACGGAGGTATGGACGGAGAATATGGACGGAGAGTATGACGGAAGTATGGATGAGGTATGGACGGAGGTATGGACGAGTATGGACGGAGGTATGGACAGAGTATGGACGGAGATATGGACGAGAGTATGGACAGAAGTATGGACGGAAGTATGGACGGAGAGTATGGACGGAGAAGTATAGGCGGAAGTATGGACGGAGTATGGACGGAGGTATGGGCGAAGGTATGGACGGAGGTATGGACGGAGGTATGGACGAAGGTATGGACGGAGGTATGGACGGAGGTATGGACGGAGGTATGGGCGGAGGTATGGACGGAGGTATTTATGGAGGTATGGACGGAGGTATGGACGGTGGTATGGACAGAGGTATGGACGGAGGTATGGACGGAGGTATGGACGGAGGTATGGGCGGAGGTATGGGCGGAGGTATGGACGGAGGTATGGATGGAGGTATGGGCGGAGGTATGGACGGAGGTATGGATGGAGGTATGGGCGGAGGTATGGGAGGAAACAGGGGCGAAGGAAGGGGGAAAGGGAATTGGCAGAGAATTTGGAGGAAGGGACGAAGGGAAGCGCTAAACCTGTCTGGAGCATATAGTGCCTGGGAAATGAGAATGAATAAGATTTAATTTAAGTATGGGAAGGGTAACTGCAATTCCATGGACCAAATGCTCCCCTCCCTTTCAAGGAACACTACATGAAAGAGAGGCGAGAAGAAGGAAAAGAAAAGGGAGAGAGAGGGAGTGAGGGAGAACAGGAGTAGAATTGAGTGACGGGGAAGACATAGGGATGTTACGGTGGTGGCTATATATGGTGTAGACAGTGACAGTATATACACTGAGCAGCTCTCAGCCATTTTGCATAAGTAATAGTAAGTAGAGGCTCTATCCCCGTCCATTCATCGCTGCTCAATCTCTGACCTATAAGGATGTTGCAGCATCCTTGAAACGTGATACATAAGTGGCATTATTATTATTATTATCGTTATTATTATTATATTATTATTATCGTTATTATTATTTTTTTTTTCAACAAGTCGGCCGTCTCCCACCAAGGCAGGGTGACCCAAAAAGAAAGAAAATCCCAAAAAAGAAAATACTTTCATCATCATTCAACACTTTCACCTCACTCATACATAATCACTGTCTTTGCAGGCATTGTACTTCCCATTTCCAGGACTTAAGTCCGGCTAACCGGTTTCCCTGAATCCCTTCACTAAATATTACCCTGCTCACACTCCAACAGCTCGCCAGGTCCCAAAAACCATTCGTCTCCATTCACTCCTATCTATCACCTCACGCATTATTATTATTATTATTTCTATTATTATTATCATCATAGAGAACGGCTAATTACGTAAAGGTCACAGAGCACCAGGGAAATGGGAGGGATGGAACACTGTCATGTTTGACCCAAGGAAGAGGAAGATAGCTCCAGGTCCTTGGGATTATTAGCCATTCAACATCATGGCGCACACATACACACACACACACTCATGTCTGTCAAGGTATAAAGATAACTCTCCTATCTTCCATCTACATCTAAATTCTTCTAAATAAAAAAAACATAAAATAACCCAGATGGAACCAAATGCGATCATTCTAAAGACAATAAATCTTTATCTGCAGTAAAGTTCAGTAAGATTACATATTGCTTTGTGAGAGCCATTTATCTGGTTTATGTGTTGGAATTGGAAAATGCAATCTAAACGGAGTCGTCCTGAAGAGCAGAATTATGAGTCCATAAATCTTCCTCTTTCTCTGCCAAAGTCAAGGTGAGGGAGAACTCAGCTCCCTCTCCAGTCTCCTTGACAGAGTAGGCTTTTCAGTCTGGTTGCCTTGATGCCGGTGAAGGGCTCTTGGTTAAAGGAACTGGAGATGTTCTTCCTGTTTTCGAATTAAGTCTGATTATATATGTGTTATCCCAGGAGCTGTGAGACTACATCAGTTTATCGTTTTCAGTGAATTTATTAAGAACTGGATGTGTTTCACTCGCTGCGCAAACCGGAAACCATCACCGTATCCCACAATCATAGAACTAGCTACCTTAATGCATACGAAAGGAATAGTGCAGAGTGAGGCATGAGATTTTATTGCAGATAAACTTCAGTTGATTTGAAATCTCAGAAGATTTGAAAGCAATCAAAAGAAGCATTCATAGGTGATTGAATGAAAACAAATACCTCAATTCTTCATTACAAAATATATATATATATATATATATATATATATATATATATATATATATATATATATATATATATATATATATATATATATATATATATATATATATATATATAATATATATATAAGGAGAGAGAGTGAAAGCTTTGAAGCTGATGATTGTTGATGAATTTTTTATCAATGTTATACTCAAATTAATTGAAAAAAACGTAAGTGATTCTTTAGTTAGTTTTGTAATAGAATTTATATGAACGTTATTGATCAGATGCGAAATGATAATATTCACCTGTTTAATGGAAATGTTTCTTTATTTCCTTCTCTTGGGTCGCTTTTTGCTGCTCGAAAACTCTCCTCGACTGTCGCATTTTTACCTTTCCTGTCTCCTTCTTTTCTCCCACATTCTTCACCCCTCTCTCCTCCCCCGCCCATTCTGTTTTTATTTTCTGAATTTACCTTTCTCTTTCACTTAACCTTCCTTGTCTTTTTCATTTTCGCTGTTCCGTGTTTGTCTTCTCTCTTTCTATCTGTTTTCCTTCATCTTCCATTGCTATCTCTTCCTTCCCTCTTTCAGTGTAGTAGTTTATTTCTCACTTCATTTTCAACTTCTTTATCACAAAAATCTGCAGTACCAGCAACACCTACCACCACCATCTCCCTCACCACCAATATCACCATCTCCCTCACCACCAATATCACCATCTCCCTCACCACCACCACCATCTCCCTCACCACCAATATCACCATCTCCCTCAACACCACCACCACTACTATCTTACTCACCACCACCAATATCTTCCTCACCACCACCACCACCACCATCTTCCACACCACCACCACCATCTCCTTCAGCACCACAAACTTGTCCCTCACCAACACCACCATCTCCGTCCTCACCACCACCATCTCCCTCACCACCACCACCATCTCCCTCACCACCACCACCATCTCCCTCACCCCCACAAACTTGTCCCTCACCAACACCATCTCCCTCACCAACACCACTATGGCTTCAAAGCAGTACATCTCAGTAACCTGTCGTGGACGCCGGTCCCTACACTAATATTACAAAGGGAAGCAGCTTGGGGTGATGGATGTGACAATAGCAGTGATGGACTGCCGCATAATTCACGCCATTGCTACAAAATTCGACGCTGGAAACTGCACTCAAATTGGTCAAGGGAGAGCCGAGGCGTCCACCTCACGATGGGTCTACTCGAAATCCCCAAAATTTATGATCACTTGAATCGGGAGACGTGAAGTTTGAGCCACAAGTTAGAATCATTAACATATACATATATAGAATATCCAATATGAAAACTGTTATGGTATATTATACCATATCTAGCATTTGTCTTAAAATGACTCGCGAAATCGTAATTACAAGATTTTATAAAAATCGCACAATGGGTGGTGCTCGAACATATGGCATCCCATGTCAGTGGTTAACGCACTTGCCTGCCACTTTATATATATATATATATATATATATATATATATATATATATATATATATATATATATATATTGTGTGTGTGTGTGTGTGTGTGTGTGTGTGTGTGTACTCACCTAATTGTACTCACCTAATTGTGGTTGCAGGGGTCGAGACTCAGCTCCTGGCCCCGCCTCTTCGCTGTCCGCTACTGGGTCTCTGCTCTCCCTGCTCCATGAGCTCTATCATACCTCGTCTTAAAACTATGTATGGTTCATGCCTCCACTATATCTTTCTCTAGACTATTCCACTTCCTGACTACTCTGTGGCTGAAGAAATGCTTCCTAACATCCCTTTGACTCATCTGAGTCTTCAGCTTCCAGTTGTGTCCCCTTGTTTCTGTGTTCCCTCTCTGGAACATCCTGTCCCTGTCTACCTTGTCGATTCCCCGCAGTATTTTGTATGTCGTTATCATGTCTCCTCTGACCCTTCTTTCCTCCAGTGTTGTTAGTGTGTGTGTGTGTGTGTGTGTGTGTGTGTGTGTGTGTGTGTGTGTGTGTGTGTGTGTGTGTGTGTGTGTGTGTTTAAGGAGTAAGTCTTTAACAATACCCCATATTGCTCTCTCTCTCTCTCTCTCTCTCTCTCTCTCTCTCTCTCTCTCTCTCTCTCTCTCTCTCTCTCTCTCCAACATTCCCACACCCCACCACTATATCTCCCCCAAGTCCTCTTCCCCCGTTCCTCCTCCAGAACGTAAAAAAAAAAAAATCCTCGTTCCGTATTCCCTCTATCATACACATGTAATTGACTCCATCCCAGCACAAAGTATGAGTTAGAGCGGCATACATCTCATTGACAGTCACTGAAGGACGGATTTACGAGCCGGGGAAAATTCAATTGGTTTTCGCTGCCTTTGGGTCATAATCTGTACAGCGGGGGAAACATTCCCGTCTGAATATTTTACTCCTCTGTCATAGACTGGCGACTCTGTAAACAAGGATTGTGGGGGGTGGGGGATTTTGGCTGCAACTTGTCTGCTTTTTTGTGAGAAATATGCATAGGAATGAAGAGAGGTAGAGAGATATAGATGGATAAATAATTAAAAAAATTAAAAAGGACTCCATTATTGCAAACACGCTCAAGTGTCAGAAGAGAAAATTCTATCAAATACTGACTTCATCTACAGCTTTTATACAAATTTTGGGAGCGAGAGTTTCTTTGTGTATGTAATTTCAGCGGTCGTGTAAAAAATTTCGGGCAAGCAATATCACAAGCATTTTTCTCTCTTTCTTTTTTACCTGTCCTCCCCATAAAAATTATATCTGCTATGACTGACGTACAGAGTGGCACGCTATATAGCACGTCACTTACGGTACCTGCGGTATAATGTATTTTGGATTGACAGGTCCCCCACGGGTATATACAGAGAGAGAGAAAGAGATGTTTATACTCAGTGTATATACACTAAGAGCATATTCTAATCCATTTTTTTAAGTATTCTTGATTGGTGGTGTAGAGGTGAAAATACAGACATTATAACCCACTCGCAGTAGACAGGCTTGAAACGGAACACCCTTCAAGGAAGAGGGAGGAGGATGGGCCCTTGATGCAGCTGATAAGCAGTTGATCAGACGAATATGAGCTGTCATATCTTTCATTGGATCGAGCCTAATAATTTTCTATTTCTTAGGAGCTGCATGACCCTAACGTTCATTTTAAATAATAATAATAATAATAATAATAATAATAATAATAACTTATACGTAGCAAAGAAAGGCAGCAGCAGGAGCAGGAGCAGCAGCAGTAACAGAAGTAACAGTAGCTACAGCAACAGCAGCAGAAGCAGCAGCAATAGTAACAGAGGAAGCAGCAGCAGCAACAACAGCAGCAGATGCAGCAGCAGCAACAACATCAGCAGATGCAGCAGCAGCAACAACAGCAGCAGCGAGAGCTGCAGCAACAGCAGCAGGAGAAGCAGCAACAGCAGCAGCAGCAAAAACAGCAGCAACAGCAGCAGCAGCAGAAACAGCAGCAAGAGCAGCAGTAGCAGAAACAGCAGCAACAGTAGCAGCAGCAAGAGCAGTAGCAACAGTAACAGAGGCAACAGCAGCAACAGTAACAGAGGCAGCAGCAGCAACAGCAGCAGCAGCAGCAACTGCAACAGCAGCAGCTGCAACAACAGTAGCAGCAGGGGCAGTAGCAGCAGCAGAAGAAACAGCAGCAACAACAGCAGCAGGAGCAGCAGCAGCAGGAGCAGCAGCAGCAGCAACAGCAGCAACATCAACAGCTACAACAACAGCACGAGCAGCAGCAGCAGCAACAGCAGCAACATCAACAGCTACAACAACAGCACGAGCAGCAGCAGCAGCAGCAGCAGCAACAGCAGCAACATCAACAGCTACAACAACAGCACGAGCAGCAGCAGCAGCAACAGCAGCAACATCAACAGCTACAACAACAGCACGAGCAGCAGCAGCAGCAGCAGCAGCAACAGCAGCAACATCAACAGCTACAACAACAGCAGGAGCAGCAGCAGGTTCACAAGTGCGCATAGTAACACTGGCGATGCTGGTCCAATGAGCGTGATGGACATGATAAAGTTGTCATTAGATCAATATAATGATGAAGAGGCAGATAACGAGGGAACATGAGTCAACAGCGTGACACTGATGGTGAAGATAGTGATGATGGTGGTGATAATGATGATAGTGATAAAGATGAGGCTGCTTGTGGTAAGGATAATCATTATATTGATGATGAATGTAGTTAAAGATGATGATATATATATATATATATATATATATATATATATATATATATATATATATATATATATAAGGGGAACTCGCCCTTCCTTATACGAACTTCTTCCCTCCTTTCAATGGACTTTACATCTCCATTTAGTTCGCCTTTCCACTCTTTTCAGAGCATATTTTCCTTCCGTTCAGCGCACTTTTCCTCCTTTCCATTCCGCGCAGCTTTCCCCTTCGTTCCGCACACTTTCAAATGATTCTCCTCCCTCGCTTACCATTCCAAGGATAATTACGCTGTAATTAAGCGAACAAAGCGGAACCCGAGGGAATTGTGTAATTGTATTGACTTCATCTTGTTATTAAGGTAATGTAGGCCTAATTCTCTTACCTGAACAAAATAAGAAAAGATAAAAGGAATATGAAATTAGAAAGGCCTCGATGTTTTTTGTTTACGGTGATAAAATTTGTTATCATTATTTTTATTATTATTATTATTATTATTATTATTATTATTATTATTATTATTATTATTATTATTATTATTATTATTATTATTATTATTATTTTTATTTTTATTTCAACACAGCGGCCATCTCCCACCGGGGCAGGGTAATCAGAAAAATGAAAAATGAAAGTTTTTTCTCCTTTTTATATTTACTAATTTATACTCAAGGGGGTTACTAGTCCCTCGCTCCTGGCATTTTCGCCGCTTCGTACGGCACACATGGCTTACAGAGGAGGGATTCTGTTCTCCTTCCCCTTGGAGATTATTATAATAATCATTATTATTTTTATTATTATTATTTTTATTATTATTCTTGTTGTTGTTGTCATTTTGTTAATTTTATTATCATTCTTATTTTTTATGGAATAGAGCTAAATTTGTAGGGAAATAGGAGGCAATCATAATATTACAGTGTACAATATATTGGAATCTTTCATATCACATGTATAAAAAATATAGTTACTACCCAATATGTGTAAACAATATTTAAACGCGCTGCTGAAAAATAGAATTTAAACCTGCTGGTTAAATCAAATTACTGACCCTAGAGCGAGAAGAAACTCCACGTGCACTCCAAGAAGCCAAAATAGATTGAAAAGGGATTGATTTTATTTTCATGTGAAGCTCTAAATTCGTTTAAGTTATTCAGCGCAAGGGAGTAGTGGGGGGCTCGATCCTCCCTCTGCTAATTACGAGACATCACGATATCTGGCTGTGCTCGCCTAACTGTTAAGGAAATAGAATATATGTTGACGTATTCACTGTTGAGGAGACTGGAGAAACAAGACTGTAATCGCTGGGTCAAGAAGGAAGGAGTTGAAATGGGAGAAAGGAATTTACTTAATGTAAATTCTTGAGAAGGAAAGGTCTTGAAGAGAATGGAGAGCTGTAAAATGCGGAATAAAAATGATATGAGAAGATCAGGTGACTTCAGCAATATTGGCGGGACGAAAAGCTTTTGTTTTTCAAGTGTTTGTTTAAACCAGCTTGTCTTTAAAGCTTTCCTTACTGGGCTCAATATTATTACACCTTTATCTAGATACTAGTATGATAATTGAGTCTCTGGGAGCCACAAGTAGTGGGATGAAAAGTTGTAGAATTTCTGAAAAGTACCCTTTGTCGGGCAAGAAACTCTATAATGGAGGGATTTTCATGTACTTCTAGTATGTTATATTTTAGCGCTTTCTATGACCTTCTTACTCTTATGACCTTTGCTGCAATTACTCTCATATGTTATTTTTTTTAATGACTGCTTTCAATGTGAGTCTAAGTTATTATTATTACAGCTAACGAGCGATTGTGAACCACCCTCTCCTACGACACTACTGCACATCTCAATTCTTCTCTTCTGTTGTGTTACTTTTGGATGACGAGGAGTTTCCCTGTTGGATAGAAGTTATATCAACAATTTCATGAACGCTTGAAAGGCTCTAATTAGAGTTAGTAAAAACGTAGCTCAATAGAGTTACTTTCTCGACAAAGGATAAATATTATTAAGGGGGGAGGAACCCTGAAAAGTGAGATGAATTGGGTGTAGGAGCCTTAAGGAACGTAAGAGAGATTGCGTAGGTTTCTTAAGGACTGTGGTGACAAAAGAGATGAAGATTTTTACGAGCCTTATAGAGTGTGTGCAAGAATATAGGTGTGATTTTTAGTGTGGCCGCACCTGCACCATAGCATAATGACCCTCGCTTAAGTTTGGTGTATAATACTAGATTAGCACGGAGATGTAAAGAGCAAGCAGTGAAAATTCACTTTTAAATGCCCGCTCTAAAAAGAGAATAAATGAAGGCAGATTGATGAAGAGTGTGTGCTATAAAAGAGAAGATAAAGGACGAAGAAAAGGAGTAAGAAAGTACATGAGAGAGATATCATTACAGTGGGTTTGCAAAGGTGTGTAAGGAGGTGATTGCTCCATAGGTGAAGTGACGGATGATGCACTAGATATGCAGTATATAATACAGAGCACAATTTAATGAAAGGAAGCTGGGTGGTACCTGAACTCTGAAAGATGAACTGGCATGTTGTGGTTCGGTAGGTCAAAGGCTCATGTAAGATGGCCAAAGACAAGGAACTGTGAATGTATTTTTTTCTGGGTCATCTAGATTTAGTGGATAAACGAACGACCCGTGAGTTAAAAATACACACAAAAAAAGTACGAATGAGAAGAACAAGAAAAGTTACCGAGAGAGAAGAGAGCATCGCTTTTTCAGGCAATCACATCATCAGTCACGTAGAGGGAGCAAATCTACGCCTTCTAACCTTTGACATGTCTTGCTTGATAGTTTAATGATAATGCTCATCGTTGTCTCCTTCGTGACAGTAACAATAGATCCAGCAAAATGCAATTTTCAAATTGTAATTATCAAAATGGAATTGCATTATTTTACGCACAAAACTTTCACTACGTTTTCGCAAAGAAGTCAATTATTAATAATAAAAAAACAATCACTTGGTTGTACTGATGCCTGTTATCTGCGAATTAAAAACATAATATATGAAATTCAAACAAAAATTGCAATCAAATTCTTTACATTACTAAATAAGAGCTGTACATCCTATGTTCTATTAAATTATTGTATACTTATATATAATGATGTGAATTAAAATTATTATTATTATTATTATCATTGTTATTATTACACAAATAACATGCATTTAGGAAAGGGTTAATTTCTTGACGACATTTCGGTCCGATTTTGATCAATGACAAGTCTCTATGAAGCAAGAAGGAAAGAAGAACAGGAAATATAAGAGAGAGGGCGGGGTAAGAGAGGAGTGGTAATAGTGGTGGTGGTAGTAGTAGTAGCAACAGTAGTAGTACTAGTAGTAGTAACAGTAGTAGTAGTAGTAGTAACAGTAGTAGTAGTAGTAGTAACAGTAGTAGTAGTAGTAGTACTATCATTATTATTATTATTATTATAATAATAATAATTATCATACAGCATCAGCAGACACTAAACTTTAGTATCCGTCACAATGTTGGGATAATTGTGAGGGATTTCTATCTGCGATACATCGTAGGTGATTTGTTGAAGACACTGGGTTGATCATAGCTTTAGACAGATCTTTATTTTTACTGATAACGATTATAAATATTATGAATTGATTAATGGAATTTTAATTTATCTTCAGAATACCCTGGGATTCTCGTGGAATCCCAGGATATTGTTGTAAGATTTTCAATATATTCTTGCAGTTGAAGCATATTCTTGTAAGAATTTCAGCATATTTTGTGGAATACTGACAAATTTTTGTGGATTTCTTTCCCATTCTTTGGAAATCCCAGCATATTATTGTGCAATTCTAGCATAATTCTTACAAGTTTTAATGAATTCTTACAAGTTTCCATGCCAAGAATTTCGACATACTTGAAAGATATCACTGATGTCTTTTGTCAAAGTTTTAGCTATTTTGTACAGAGATAACCCTTTGGAGGACCCCTAATTATCGGCCAGATAACTGGAGGTACTTCTTCAGAGATGAAACCTGTTCAGATTCCGATGCTTCTCAGACAACCCCACACTAAAAAGATATAACAAAGAAGATATCAAGTTTATGAGGTCCTGACAAGAGCCTAACATCAGCTGAGCTCACCTGTAATTACATCACAAATAACACAGTGAGCAATAATCATAACAGACCAGATTTTGGGGTAAAGGTCGCACTGTCACGAGTGGTGATAGTGAATAAAAAAAAATGCTTTGTTTTTATCATAGTTACACTTTACTTTCACTGATTCTTCTGTCATGTCGAACCAAACACAAAGCTCCACTTCAGTAACGCTAAATGATATCTGGTAATTTTTACACTTCACTACCACACACACACACACACACACACACACACACACACACACACACACACACACACACACCAGGAGCTGTGAATCGACCCCCGCAATCACAACTGAGTACACACACACACACATACCAGGAATAAATAACACAAGTAGCCCACAGAGGACGAAACGTCGTCTGGCGTGCAGGCTGGCTCTGCCCCGTCTGTTTTTCATTCAATGGAAAAAATCTTCAGCCTCAGCGTACTACTGCACTTGTATGTTAATCCCAGTTTAATTATGTAGGCCTCTGACTTCACGAAATAGGCTGTTAGACACCCCATTGGGATTTTCAACCAAGTAATCAGAACACTGAAAAATAATATGAACCTTTTAATTAGGCATCCCAGGGATGGTGAGGCCTATAGTGGTTGTTTGAGCTCTTGGTCACCTTCTTCTTCTTCTTCTTCTTTCTTATTCTTCATCTTCTTCTACAGGGATTAGAACATACAACAATGTGGAAAGTTATCAAGGAGTGAAGATAGTTGAGGACTGCTAGTTTTGGAAGCCTGCTAGTAGTGTTAACCTGGAGGCAGCGTCGGTCTGTAGGTAGTTATTGACATGTATGAGGTGTAAGCCTCATTGTTGTACAGGCCTCATTGTAATATAGAAAAAGGAGGTATGGTCCTGGAGGTGGTATAGAAAGGTATAGACCTGTAGGAGGTATAGGCCTAGAAGTGGCATAGATCGGGAAATATGGTATAGTGGTAAGAGCTGACCACCTCTTACAAATTCAAAGATGGATTCTAATTGAACTTTTCCGTCATTTTTTTTTCTTGGCAAAAGTATAAGTGTAAAAGTTTAAATTTCTTTAATAGTCATTATTAGGTGCACAGATACCTGGTACCCAACACTTGAGTACTTCCAGCGGGTGAGGGAGGGTAGCAGGGAAGAGGTGAGGGAGGGAAGCGGGGAAGAGGTGAGGGAGGGAAGCAGGGAAGAGGTGAGGGAGGGAAGCAGGGAAGAGGTGAGGGAGGGTAGCAGGGAAGAGGTGAGGGAGGGAAACAGGGAAGAGGTGAGGGAGGGAGGCAGGGAAGAGGTGAGGGAGGGAAGCAGAAGAGAGGTGAGGGAGGGAAGCAGAAAAGAGGTAAGGGAGGGAAGCAGGAAAAAAATGAAAGAGGAAAGCGGGGGAAGAGGCGAGGGAGGAAATGTTTGGGAAAGGTGATGATAAACCCATCAAGAGGGGGGACTTGATGTCGATGAAAGGCTTTTGATCCATGTAATTTGAGCTATCTTCCTATTCCTCGAATCAACTCTGATTACATGGCACTCACCTGGCACTGTGTTATCAGTTCTGTTTATTTATTTCTCATAAATGTACTTATTAATAAACTAACAATAATATTTGATATGACAATAACTGTAAAGGATTATTTACGTACATCATAGTCCATCGTGTGTGGTGTGTGTGTGTGTGTGTGTGTGTGTGTGTGTGTGTGTGTGTGTGTGTGTGTGTGTGTGTGTTTCCTGGAGACAGTGAGTCTCTGTCTTGTGTTGACGGAATGCCAGAGAAAATACCATCTCCACAAGTTGAAATTCCCAGGGAGGGGGACAGGGATGATGACAAAAATTGAAGGAGTTAGAAGCTGTCCTGAATACGACATGAAACTGGTAAAGGAGTCGACCAAAGTTTCCCTTCTGCTCTACTGGAGTTGATGAAGCAAAGCGGTGTTAAAAGTTACCCACTTGAATTTGTGCGAGGACAAGCGAAGATGGGGGAGTATGAGAGACGAAGAAAAAGAATAGTGTTGGACGAGGGGAAAAAAGGGTTTGGGAGAAGAAAAAGAGTAGTGTTGGAAGAGAAAGATCCGTGCGGGAGAGGAGGAAAAAAGAAGAGCTGGAAGAGAGAATGTGTGGGAGAGGAACAAGAGGAGTGTTGGAAATGAAAGGAAGAAAGGGTGGGGGTAAGAAGGAAAAAAGTAGTGTTGGAAGAGGAAGATGGTTTATAGGAAAGGCGAAAAAGTGTAGTGATGGATGAGAAAGAAGGGGTGTAGGAGGGGAAGGAGAGGATAGAACTGGAAGAGAAATAAGGGGTGTGGTAAAAAAGGAAAAGAGCAATACTTAAAATAAAGAGAGGATAAGGAAGAGGAGAAAAAAAACAGTAGCGCTGGATGAGAAAGGGTGTGGGAGAGGAGGAAAAAGAGTAGAAGATGAAAAGAAAAAGGAGAAAGAGTAAAAAAGAAGAAGGGAAAGAAGGGTGTGGAAAGAAAAATGGGATATTGGAGAGGAGGAAGAAGAGAAAATGGGATGATTTAAAAAAAACGATGTAATGGGGGAAAAAGGAAGAGAGGAAGACAGAAAGTAAATATACAATGAGGTGAAGGAAATGTTGGAAAATGTGGTAGTGGATGTGAACAAGAGAAGGAAAAAAAGACAAAATAAAGAGAGGGTAAAGATAGGGACAAAGGGAGGAGAGATAAAGATAAAACGATGAAAGATTAAGAGAATATGGAAAAATAGGATAAATATAATAGGAGTACATAAAAGTACACGTGAATACATGGGAGAGTACATGAGAGTACATGGGAGTAATTCGGAAATACAAACTATCGTGAATTATCTAGGTATGTGAGGCAAGACTAAAAAACCCAGAAAGCTCTCTCCTCTCCCTCCACTCCTTCCGGCCACCTTCGGCATGAAAACAGGAAAAAAATATACCAAACCATACTGAAAAACAAGCATGGCATGGAAACTTACAGGAGAGGTGGAACGAGATGGAAGATGCGGCTACAACTGCCTCTGCTTAATAGTATTCCCGACGGGGGACCTTTTAAGCGGTTGCCTGAAATATTTCTTTCCTTCTCTTCCTTCTACTTTTCGATTGTATTTAGCTCATGTGTTGAGCGTATATGAAGGTCCAGCGTGGATTTGGTGTGGGTTTGGTGAGTGGCCGGGTGAAGCAGCAAGAGTTTGCATGGCAAAATATCACTCCTGTTCTCTGTCACTATTACTGGTCACTGTAACTTATTATCGTGTTGTATGATGCAGAACAACCACTGAAATAATATTGATATTCCAAGCGCTTTCATGATTTCTCACATTATCAAGAAACAGTTCCTTGATAATGTGAGAAATCACGAAAGCGCTTGTAATATCACTATTTTTTCACAGTAGTTGTTCTGCATATTGTGATATCACCTGTTTACTATGATCTTATTGCATGTTGTATATGTATATAACAGTTTGGGCTGACCCAGCAGTCTTGACTAACACATTTACATTGAACACGTTGTCTTAATAGCTCAGACAACTCTGCCTCACCATGGCACAGTGTATTCAGCTGAATCCTATGCTTCAATGACTGTATTATCTTTGCACTTAAAACATTAGCCGGTAGGTTTTCCCGTTTTGCTATGATTATGTTTGCAAAAAAAAAAAATCTACTTTTGTGTTGCATTCTCTGCCTTGCAGTTTATTCCATTGCTTAGAGGTACGGACTGGTTTAGCACTTCAAGTTGTGTTTTAGTATTTGAATGTGTCGAAACTAACATCTTAAATGTTTGAATCAGATCTCGTAGTCTCAGTTTCTTAAGAGGAATACAAATGTTGAGTAGCTTGATTCTTTCTTAGAAAGGTTTATTTCGGAGTGATGGTATGAGTCTGGTAGCTCTTCCCTGTACTCTCTTTAGGATGAGAAAGAGGAGATAAAGGGAAGCCTTGTTCCTCAGTGGTACAGAGATAGACCTACTATGGGACAGGACCAGGGTTAGAATCCTTGCCTATTCTCAATTTATTAATTTACAATCGTTTATATATATATATATATATATATATATATATATATATATATATATATATATATATATATATATATATATATATATATATCTTATTCAGATAGTCTTTCCGTTCTATTCCTCCCACCCTTCATTCACCCCCTTCCCTTTTCTCCCTCTCCCTCCCCATCACCTCTCCCTTCCACTTCCCCAGCTACACGGTGCTCTCCGTGTGTGTAATCCATTAGGCCGGACCCAGACTAGGCTTGGGAGCACAATAGGGGGACTCGACAGTAATTAAATCTGTCAGAGAAATGTCCCTTCCGACTGTGATTGCTATGGTAATGAGGGAAAGCTCCGAACTCAGGTATTTTATTTCCCAAACTTTTCCCACTGACTACCTTTCTATTTCTATATCTTTTTCTTCGCCAAGCACACGCACACACAAGCAAACAAGTCCAAGTACAAGCACGCGAATAAATAAATATGTGCTTTTAGTTGGATAGACTTGACCCCAATAGCAGTAAGTATTTTCCAAAAAGCACTGGAAAAGTCAATACAAATTTGCATTAAATCGATCAGACAGATCTCCACAAGCATGGCTATATTTATTTTATTTATTTCCCATGTCTATTTCATCCAATAACAGTTTAAGTATCCTCCCATTCTTATTACAGAGCTCAATTTAGATTTCGCATTATACATATTATGCAGAACGATTGCCTATCTCATGAAGGTAAACATGAATCTTACCCCACATCCCAGCAGCTAAAAGTAGAGCCAAGTATTCTTGAGACATTTTCTTTTCTTTTTGTCTTCTATCCATTTTTCGTTCGCCCGTTTCCTTAATTATTTTTCCTTCAACTTCGTATACCT
>WNWK01000461.1:265000-312500 GCA_009830355.1 Cherax destructor
CTGTGTGTGTGTGTGTGTGTGTGTGTGTGTGTGTGTGTGTATATGTGTGTGTGTGTGTACGTGTGTGTGTGTGTGTGTGTGTGTGTGTATGCGTGTGTGTGTGTGGTAATAGTGTATGTGTGTGTGTTTGTGTGTGTGGTAGTAGTGTGTGTGTGTGTCGTTCGTAGGTTGCAAGCAATAACTAATATAATTTCTTCGTCTTCATTATGTTTTACCATCAGTAAAACTTTAAAGTTGTCAGTTCTGTGGATTGTAATATCTCTGGTTTGCAGCGTTTGTTTTACCAGTATTGTACATGTACCTCAGTTCCTCTCTCGCTTCTCAATACTATATAGTTCCCTTAGAATCTTACCTCAAAATGATTCTCTTATTTGTTCGACCCAATTCACCTTGAATCTTTTCACTGGAATGCCTCTTAGTTCTAGTCTTTTTAAGTTTACCCTATCATTGTTTGTGTACAAAATCTTTATATATTACCTAATATTTTCTTTCCTTTTCGCTATACAGGCAAACCAAAAAATGGGAGAGAGTAGCCAAGACACTTCTGAAAAATCGTTTCCTATTATCCTCATTTTTTTCCTTAAATGGGGAAAATTTCAGTAAATACCTTTATTTTAGATCTGTTCTCCTTCAACTGATCTTACATAAATGGTATGTTCTTGTAGTTTTTCTGTTTCCTTGTCTTTGACTCTTGTACATGAATGGTATACAATACCCACAAGGTGATAAAGCTACTGGATGGTGAAACGTCTACGAATAAAGACACCCACATGTTACACATGTGTCTAATTCTTCGTCTCTTACTCTTGTAAGCAGTTCTATATTTTTGCTCCGAACGAGTGTTCTCCGCAGTAATTTTAGATTATATTTTCTTATTGTACTAGCCAATCACCGGTATAATAGTCGCCTTAGATTAGGTGTTAGGTTCTGGCCCTGTACGCTGCCACAGCTTCCCATGATAATTAGTACCGCTTTGTTTCTCCTATCTTACTCTAGCCATGATTTTACATTGCTCGACACCGGGGTGCGCTACATGCTCAGATAATTTGGGGGCTGACTGTGATTAACGGTCCTGCTGAGCAATCAGGGATATATTGACTTTCTGGAACCCCTTGAAGGGGACAACCTCGTCTCGCCGCCTCACCCGTCTCTACCTATCCTAGTTGTCTAGTTATCTCACCCATCTCTACCTATTCTGACTGTCTAGCCACCTCTTTCACCTCTGTCATATTAGTCTCGCCAGCTTAGCCATCTCTACCTATTCTGTTTACTCACCACTCATCTATTCTGCTTATCCTGGTGGTGTAGCCACCTCATCCATATCTGCCTATCCTATTTCTCTAGTCATCTCACCCATCTACCCCTCTTCTCTTTCTCATACTTATGCATGTGTAATCTCCTGGGAAGATGGAGTTTTATCACTTTAAGTCTTTTAGTCGCGGTCTTCTTAAATTTTCTGACAGAGGGAAGAAAGTCGAGATGAAAAAACAGGGAGTTGTGGGATGAAAAAAAGTCGAAGAGAACATTTCGTGTGTCTGATACATGGATATCTTCGTTCCATGCGGATCTAAATCCAGGTCTATTTTCCATATCTGTCAGGGCTCGACTTGAAGTTTATCAGAAATGCATTCAGCGTTAAATCTGTTTCTGTTCAGGAAAGTGTTTGAGAGGAATTCCGGAATCTTATCGAGGATCCAAACGCCCCTTGATGTATTGGAAGAAAAGTCACTTGTTCAGCTCTGGCGCAAAACGCAAGAATCGTTCTCTTAGGTCACAGAAGCTGATGTTCACAATCTGCTACTGCTGCTGCTGCTCTGAGTGAAGTACTATACCTGCAGCTGTTTCCTTCGGCCAACCTCATTATGTGTGATGTAATCGTTTAGACGACCGAAACGTTGAAGAATGAGACACATGTGCAACATTTGGTAATCTTTATTGAAGAAGCGTTTCCACGAAAAAGATTTCCAAATATTGCATGTGTCTTATTTTTCAACCTCACGGACCGGGCCGCGGGGCGTAGACCCCCGTAACCCCCTCCAGGTATACACCATTGGCCTATGGAAATCGAGCTCTTTCTGAATAGCGATAGGGGCCGTGAGTCTAAGAATGAATGAACAAGTTCAAGGTCAATTAGAAGTAGCTGAAACTCTCCCCCAGCAACCACAGAGAGGTGAATACAATTAAGTGATACAATGCTATGTTCTTTCCCTTGAATCACATCATCTCGTCACAAGAAAATAAACCACATTTTACCGAGAGGTTTGAGTCTTTACTTAAGAGGTTATCATAATATATATATATATATATATATATATATATATATATATATATATATATATATATATATATATATATATATATATTTGTGTGTGTGTGTGTGTGTGTGTGTGTGTGTGTGTGTGTGTGTGTGTGTGTGTTATGTTATACAATATTTCTGTGTTATCCAGTTCACTTTTAAACAATACATCTTTCTCTAAAATGTCATCAACTTCATTAAGTGAAATTAAGAAAAAACAATTAAAAATTCGTGACCATGATGTGACTATCAGTTGTATCTTATCGTGATGAGACTATCAATTAAAACTAACCATAATGTGACCATCAGTACACCTGGTCATCATGAAACTGTCAATTTCACCTGGCCGTGACGGACTATCAGTTACACCTAGTCATGTGACTATCAGTTACACCTGGTCATGATGTGACTATCAATTTCACTTAACCATGATGGGATTATCACTTACACTTGGCCATGATGACACAAACAATTGCACCTGTGCTAGTATATCAAACCTTAAACAAGATGTGGTGGAGTTGCAGTTCCATGTAACTCTTCCCTCCCTAAAACCCTTACACTGAATGACGCCCAACTACTAAGTAATAGAAATAAATGGTATAAAATACCGACACAATGTGTTTATTATGTGTTTATTTTTCTACTAAGTAATAGGTTGGTAGACAGCAACCACTCATAAAAGTACTACCATTCTTTCATATGAGTGTGAAACCGAAGCCATTCCTTAGTTTTAGTTTCCGTCAGTATTTCCTAGGTTACTCTTCCTGTCTCCTGATCCTCACACTCATAATACACTCAGGTTTACTCTCCATTGTTTCTAAATAGTATAGAGCAGTGTTTCCCTAACCAGTTTAGAGAGTTTAATATCGAACCGATATGCGGGACCTATGATCCCTTGCTGTTACCACGGACTCTAATGTTCTCCCAGTCGCTCGCAAATAGTACTCTGCATATCATCTCTGCAACTCTATTAGTACGCTGCAAATCAACACGAACTTCACAATATCATAGCTTTTCCCAGCAATTCACAACGAGAATCTATTTTTCTGAATGATTCTCTTCCCTAGAGCCTCCTCAGCACCCCAGTGAGTCTTACACTCAACTTTACTTCAAGAACCCGAGCGGCAGCCTTCTTCCTTTCCCATGTCCAACACACTCCGACTCCTTCCAAAGGCTCTTCCCGTTTCCAGAGCCTTCTCTAACACTGATGCTGGACATATTTACTGTTCTATTATGCTTCTCCATTCTTTACTCACACTATTACCACCACTACTATCCTAGTCTCCAGCATTGCAGCAACCACCACCACCATCCTTTTCACCACCATCCCCAAACATACACAAACTCAATAACCACCCTTTTCACCACCTATCATAAGCACACCTCCGCTCTCAAACAAACCACCTCCACACACACACACATACACACACACCATCCTACCATACAACACGCACACTCACCACCATCCTACCATACAACACACACACACACACACACACACACACACCACCATCCTACCATACAACACGCACACTCACCACCATCCTACCATACAACACACACACACACACACACCACCATCCTACCATACAACACACACACACACACACCACCACTATCCTACCATACAACACACACACACACACCACCATCCTACCATACAACACACACACACCACCATCCTACCATACAACACACACACACCACCACCATCCTACCATACAACACACACACCACCACCATCCTACCATACAATACACACACACACACCACCATCCTACCATACAACACACACACCACCACCATCCTACCATACAACACACACACACACCACCATCCTACCATACAACACACACACACACACACCAGCACCATCCTACCATACAACACACACCACCATCCTACCATACAACACACACACCACCACCATCCTACCATACAACACACACACACCACCATCCTACCATACAACACACACACACCACCATCCTATCATACAACACACACACACACCACCACCATCCTACCATACAACACACACACACACACCACCATCCTACCATACAACACACACACACACACCACCATCCTACCATACAACACACACACACCACCATCCTACCATACAACACACACACACACCACCATCCTACCATACAACACACACACACCACCATCCTACCATACAACACACACACACACCACCATCCTACCATACAACACACACACACACCACCATCCTACCATACAACACAGTACTACTTGCCAGCATTGAAATTTAAGTAATAGTAAAAACGAACTTGTGACCTTCATTCAGATTTTTAATTAAGATTTCAGCCTGAGCTCCAAATGCACTTTAGATTCCATTAGATAAAGCCATGACGGAAAATAGTTTTAAATACTGTAAATGACGATTTTTTTTGTGTGTGTTTGTGACGAAACTCAACGTTTTGTTTTTGCTGGACAATGTGACGGGACTCAACTTTTTTGTTTTTGTTGGATAATGTGACGTATTTCAACTTTTATTTAGTTTCTGTTGGTCAGTATAACGGGACTCAATATCATTGTTTTTGTTGAATATTGTGATGTAATTCAACAATTATTTGTACTGGGCAATGTAATGGGATTCGACTCTTTTTTTTTTTTTAAGGGGAAATGGAGGGAATTGTGAAGGAGTTCAATTTGCGTTGATGGGCAGTGTGGGGACATCGTTACGTAAATTAATTCGTAGTATAGTAGATTCTTGTTAGCAATTCTAAGTAATGTGAAACCTTCTTCCTCCTTCTCCTCTTCTTTTTCTACTTCTTAATCCTCTTCATTCGATGGGGAGGAAGAGAAACCTTCTTGACTCATATCTTGGCTATATGACAGGCACATTGCTTAGAGCATCGTGTTGTTGTTGTGGTTGGTATTGTTTTGATAGTCTTAGTATTATTATTAATTTTTTATACTATTATCATTATTATTAGATTATTGTTAGTTTCATTTTATTTATGGACGGCACTAAACCCGTTGGCCCATACAGAGCAGACTGAGTTTCAACGTCTTCCGGCAAGTGATGAAGAGCAATAACTTGTAATCAGAGCAAAAGTCTGATTAGAACGAAAATACGCAACTGGAACAAGTTTGAAACTGGAACGATAACTGTAATTATAACAATTCCCTGTAATTTAACCAATACTAATTGGAATGGCAATTAATAATTGGTACAGCAAAACTCTAATTGGAACAACATTTTGTAATCGTAACAATAATTGTCTGAAGACAATATAATAATAAAAGGAAATTATCATTATAATCGAAACGTGTACAGTAAAAAAAAATAATAATCAAAACAACAGTCATAAGACCATCACAGGAACAAGAAATATTACAACCTAATCGAAAACGCCTACTCAGAACATAAGTAAAATAATCAGATTGCATAAACAGAATATATGAATTACCAAGAAATTATTCGATAATAAATGAGCAATTTGAGCACAGCGCAGCAACTGAAACACAAATAAATAATCGGCACAGCGCAATAACCAGTTCACAATAATAAACATAACGCAAAATAACAGAAAATAATGATTATTATAATAATGATTCTTATAATAATGGTGTAGAGAACCGACACTTGTGGGATAGGCATCTCTATTTTCGAAACGTCTCGCCTACACAGTAGGCTTTTTTGAGTCGAATACAGAGGTGACTAAGAACAATACCAAAGTGAAAATAGGAGATAAAACCTGAGTGCTTTCATATGCCTACACATATCTTCTGAAGATATGTGTGTAAGCACATGAAAGCGCTCAGGTTTCATTTCCAACTTTCACTGTGGTATTTCATATTTGCAATCACGCGTTTCACTGTGATTCCTTCCGAAGGTGACTAAATATGGAGAGAGCAGAGGCGGCGGAGAGGTAACGCTGCTGGGAACAGTCCATCAGCCTTGAAGAAGTGTTTTTTAAAGAAATATCCTTCTTAGCTTCCCTCTTCTCCTTGCAAACTCGTTAAGGAAGATATAATACACACAGGGAGGTGTTTATCTCTTCCCGTGTATACATGTTAAGTTTATTTTAGTCCCAGTTTTATGGACTGAAGTATACATGATATTAGTATAGCGGAGGATTGTGGCCTAATTGTCCCTCAGGTAGTCGATACTGCCTTAAAATAAACAAAGTAATCATGTCGTCTCACGCCCCCACGACGACATAGCTTCTCACCATATATATATATATATATATAATGCATGCTGTATTCTGGGCACGCGCACCAGCTCGGAAGAGCTGGATGAGATTTTCGCATTATAATCAGTGACAAAGATGTAACAATATGTACTAGACATGTATCTCTCACCTCGTGTACTGTATATGCCATCTTTATATCAACAATGTATCTCTCAAATCTTTTGTACCATATTATGTAATAAAACATATATATATATATATATATATATATATATATATATATATATATATATATATATATATACGCTGGAATATATTAGGCAAGTGTATCATTATACCGGATTATCCTGAAAATGGCTCACGCGTTCTCTTCCTTGACGTCAAAGTACACAACGAGGATTTACAGTTGTTTAGAACACAACACAGAGCTTGGTTAAATAAGTATAGCAAAGTTTGTTAGTTGTAAGTTTCTTTGCTACTTGCCCTGTTTGCTGTCTACTGAAACTAACGTTTCTAGTTTGTCTTGATCACTTTGAATGTGTTTCTGAATCCCTTTTTGGAAATAATCCCTCGGATACCCAAACTTTTTGAAGGTAATCTAGCTGTTTACGTCAGCTTTTTGAAGGAAGTTCAGCCGTGAATTTGACTTTTTTGTTTGAGAGTTTTCTCACGAAACAGTCATTTTGAAGGAAATCTAATCGTCTTCTGAAATAAAATCTGTTTCATAACTTGACATTTTTTGATGAAGAATTAGACACTTGTGCAACATCCACTAGCTTTATCTATGCAAATTCGAGGACATAATAGGAAAACTGTAGAAGTAAACACAAAAGTCGAGGTAATCAGTGTCTCAGCCTTGGAGATGGTGAAGAGTCGTAAAGAATCTTGTCGGTATTGTATACCTTTCATGTACAACCCGACTGTTTTTTTAAGTAGTCATGGACCTGACCTCGTTGGAAGGGAGTCTCATCACGGATTTCACTCCGACTCTCGCTCGCGCTAAAAGCTACTCGCTCGCGCTAACAGCTAAACTGCGGGGCTTCTACGACGCTCTTTGGCCTGGAAAGGTAATTATATCTCTCGTATCACTGTTTATAACGACAGGAGCTTGTGGAGTAAGCATACTATTCGTGCCGGCGCTCAGCAACATTCCGCCCCGTGTTGAGTGTATTAAACCCGGCATAAAACGGAATAATACGTTGGTATATCGATGCTTTGGACGCCTATGGGGGTTTATGCTGTTGTTGGCTTTGTGTGTGTGTGCGTGTGTGTGTGTGTGTGTGTGTGTGTGTGTGTGTGTGTGTGTGTATGTGTGTTAGTTACCATTTTGTCCTAGGCAAATGTCGATTAGACACTAGGCCTGTTGTATATGCGTGCGTGTGAGTTGTGTGTGTGTGTGGTGTGTGTGTGGTGTGTGTGTGTGTGTGTGTGTGTGTGTGTGTGTGTGTGTGTGTGTGGTGTGTGTGGTGTGTGTGTGTGTGTACTCACCTAATTGTACTCACCTAATTGTGGTTGCAGGGGTCGAGACTCAGCTCCTGGCCCCGCCTCTTCGCTGTCCGCTACTGGGTCTCTGCTCTCCCTGCTCCATGAGCTTTTCATACCTTGTCTTAAAACTATGTATGGTTCCTGCCTCCACTATATCTTTCTCTACACTATTCCACTTCCTGACTACTCTGTGGCTGAAGAAATGCTTCCTAACATCCCTTTGACTCATCTGAGTCTTCAGCTTCCAGTTGTGTCCCCTTGTTTCTGTGTTCCCTCTCTGGAACATCCTGTCACTGTCTACCTTGTCGATTCCCCGCAGTATTTTGTATGTCGTTATCATGTCTCCTCTGACCCTTCTTTCCTCCAGTGTTGTTAGTCCTATTTCCCTCAACCTTTCTACATAGGACAGACCCCTGAGTTGTGGAACTAACCTTGTCGCAAACCTTTGCACTTTCTCTAGTTTCTTTACGTGCTTGACCAGGTGTGGGTTCCAGACTGGTGCTGCATATACTAGTATGGGCCTGTGTGTGTGTGTGTGTGGTGTGTGTATGTGTGTGTGTATGTGTGTGTGTGTACTCACCTAGTTCTCACCTAGTTGTGGTTGCAGGGGTCGGTTCATAGCTCCTGGCCCCGCCTCTTCACTGCCCGCTACTGGGTCACTCTCCCTGCGTCATGAGCTTTATCATACCTCTTCTTAAAGCTATGTATGGAACCTGCCTCCACTACATCGCTTCCCAAACTATTCCACTTCCCGACCACTCTGTGACTGAAGAAATACTTCCTAAGATCCCTGTGTGTGTATATGTGCGTTTGTGTGTGTGTGTGTGTGTGTGTGTTTGTTCTTCAACTGCAGGCAAATACAGTGACTGCTTGAGGATAAACAGGTCACCAAGCATAGATTTGTCTTGCACACACACACACACTTCTTCACACCACTCTCACCCCCTTCTTCACCTCACTCTCACTCCCTCCTTTACCCACTCACCCCCTCCTTCACCCCACTCTCACCCCCTTCTTCACCCCACTCTCACCCCTCCTACCCCCTTCTTCGCCACATTCTCACCCCTCCTTCACCCCACTCCACCCCTCCTTCACCCCACTCTCACCCCTCCTTCACCCCACTCTCATCCTTCCGTCGGCCCACTTTCACCCCCTCCTTCGGCCCATTTTCACCCATCCTTCACCCACTATCATCCCTCCTTCACCCGACTCTCACCCCTTTTTACCCCACTCTTACCCCTTTGTGTACTCACCTAAGTGTGGTTGCAGGGGTCGATACTCAGCTCCTGGCCCGTGTGTGTGTGTTTGTGTGACACTCGGTGTCAGGGAGACACTTTCTTATTTTCTAAGTAACAGTCCCTCCTATTCCCCATGTTGATGTTGTACTAGAGGGATACTTGTTTTCCTCTTTCTTAGAGAGAGATGTTCGTATTGGAAGACCTGATGCACTTCAACCTTCATCTCCCATAGCACTTTCTATAAATTCCCCATCCTCAAGAAGCACTTACATCCCCACACCTCCAACCACCTCACCAAACACCAAAACAACACCTCCCCTTTCTCCTGCCCCCACACAACTATTTCCTCCCTCAGACCTTCCCTCTCATAAATCAGATTGCCATCCCTCGCTCATCCCAAGGGGGCACTCAGGTAGCGCACAGTACTCACCAAGCCTTACAATCCCACAGATCTCCACCATCTATAATGCAGACAACCATCCACCCATCTACCGCCCCTCTTACACATCAGTTACCTTTGAGAACTTAAAGAAAGGAGCCATCCATGTCACTGTACTCAACTAATGTTAGACCGAGCCTCGAGTATGCAGTACAGTCTTGGAACCCTAACCAAACGTGTGTAAAAGTTCGAGAATATTCAAATATTTACAAGTTTAGTCCTCAAGGCTCAAGAACATAAGCTACGAATGATGGCTAATGAATATATAATAGTAAGATACCAACACGATGGAAAAAACACATATGCAATTCACGGTTACACCTACGCAGTTATACCTATGCAGTTATACCTATGCAGTTATACCTATGCAGTTATACGCAACCTTAATTGACGACGTTTCGATAAGCAATGGGCTTTATGTTTACTCAGTAACGTTCTTTAAAATATAAGGCTAATGGAGCTTAACCTTACATGACTGGAAGAGCAAAGGTTCAGTAAACAAACGATCACTACGAATAAAGTATTAAGGGGCAGTGAAAGGATGAACAAGGATAGACTTCATGACATGAGAGGGACCGCTACAAAGGGACACAAATGGGAGCTGAACACTCAGACGAGACACAGGCACGTTAGAATGCACTTGTGAATGACAAGGCACTAAAAATTTGGGTTACCTTTGTAAGTCACTACCGTAATTGAAACCCTTTTTTTTGTGTGTGACCGTGTAGTTACCTCAGGGAGGTTAACCCACACGCGCGCGCACACACAGCACATACACACACACACACACACACACACACATATATATACACACACACACACACAACACACACACACACACAAAAGAAGCATGATAAAACCCATGGAGCAGGGAGAGAGTGGACCTAGTAGCGACCAGTGAAGAGGCGGGGGCCAGGAGCAATGAATCGACCCCTGCAACCACAATTAGGTGAGTAAAATTAAATGAGTACACACACACACACACACACACAAACACACACACACACCCTGTGTGTATATGTCTGTTCATCTCTGGGAGACTAATACACTCACACACAATTCCCCAGCGTGTACGTACATTTACCTTAGCGAGGATAACACGCACACCAATGCCTCAGCGTGTACATACATTTACCTCAGCGAGGTTAACACACGCACACACAAAGGGTTCAAGCAGGCAGTGACTTTTATTAATAATAATTTTGTTACCCCTGTCATCACATCGAGGAAGTATTTGCATCCCAGAGCATTAACTTTACACACTTTATCTGACGTTTACACGCTTAAGCTTATATTTACACTTTGAAGCATATATTAACTAGCTCTAGTTTATGTTTGCACGATATAGCTTAGGTTTACACGTTTTAGTTTATGTTTACACTCTGTAGATCATATTTACACAGTATGGCTTATGTTACATGTTGTAGCTTATATTTACAAGTTATAGCTTATATTTACATACATACATACATACAACAGGCCTAGTGTCTAATCGACATGTGCCTAGGACAAAATGGTAACTAACACACACACACACACACATACACATTTACACTAATAACTGACCCATTTTATTTTGGTCCTTTACCATACACACTTTTTTAGAGAAAAACAGATCAGGAGTATGAGAAGAGTGGTGTGTGTCTCGCTCCATTTGTTAACGTCTGGATAAACCTTATCCGCCCACCGCCACCCAGAAGTTACTCCCACGCCCACCGCCACCCAGAAGTTACTCCCCGCCCACCGCCACCCATTAACCCCATCCCTACTTCCTATTCTTCCTTTACTTTCATGTATTCTTAGATAGATATTTAATGTAGCCCTTATCCCTCATACTTTTCTCCTTCATGTGTGGAAGTAAAAGGAAACAGTAACTAAACCACTGCCGGAACGAAACATTCCAAACTGCCGTTGCTGCATAAAATTGGCCTCAATGCTTGAAGATATTCTCATTGCATAACTGAAGTCTTCAAAAAAAATAATAACAACAATAATAATAATTATAATCATACTTTTTAAAGGGGTGGACCGGTAAGCCAGCGGAAGGCCTCGTTCAGATGACCAGAAGCTCCAGCTGTAGATCATCATATGACTAAGACCCACGTCAGGAAACACTTGTCCTGCTTCCTGACAAACCTTACCTAACCAGAAGTCTTCCAGCTCAGACTGGAAGACTATATATAATACTGTATGAAAGTCACCCTGTATGAAAGCCACCCTGCGTGAAAGCCACCCTGAATGAAAGCCACCCTGCGTGAAAGTCACCCTGTATGAAAGCCACCCTGCGTGAAAGCCACCCTGTACGAAAGCCACCCTGCGTGAAATCCACCCTGCGTGAAAGCCACCCTGCGTGAAAGCCACCCTGCGTGAAAGCCACCCTGTATGAAAGTCACCCTGTATGAAAGCCACCCTGCGTGAAAGCCACCCTGTATGAAAGCCACCCTGAGTGAAAGCCAACCTGTATGAAAGTCACCCTGAATGAAAGACACACTGCGTGAAAGCCACCCTGCGTGAAAGCCACCCTGCGTGAAAGCCACCCTGTATGAAAGCCACCCTGTATGAAAGCCACCCTGCGTGAAGGAATATGACAGGAAACATACTTGAAGGTTACCTGTAGTTGCTTCCCGCTATGTAAATACCACATAGAAAATAGCGCAGAATGTAGAATATAGTATTCAAGTTTGCTCTAGTCCACGGAGAAGCTCCCGGGTCTGTGCTTCCGTGGGGGGATGGGGGGGGTAGATTCCTTCACTGTCTCTTCGTCCCTTCATTTGTATCTTGCATCCCTTTCTATCCACTTATCCATCTATTGTACACCCTTTATTTCGTGCATTTATGGTAGCCCCTTCCATCCATTTATGGTAGCTCATTCCTTCCATCTAGTGTAGCCCCTTCCATCCATTTATGGTTGCCCCTTCCATCCATATATGGTAGCCCCTTCCATTCATTTATGGTAGCCCCTTCCTTCCATCTATGCTAGCCCCTTCCATCCATTTATCATAGCCCCTTCCATCCATTTATGGTATCTCCTTCCATTTATCGGCTGTACCCCTCCAGAGTTGTTTATCCAATTATTCATCTATGTTTTGTTAAGGGAAGAAGGGAGGAAAGGATAAGAGGCGAGGGAGAGAAGACAAATACAGTTGGTTTGGAGAACAGAATGAGGCGTTATGGATCTGTCTTCCACGTAAATGATATAATTAGTCAACGATTGTGTGTATGTACTCACCTAGTTGTGGTTACAGGGGTCGAGTCACAGCTCCTGGCCCTCCTGGCAGCTTCTGATGTGTGTGTGTGTGTGTTTGTTTACGAATTTTCATTATCACTTCATAACAAAATAATTAACTTTATATATTAGTGAGCTACACCATTTGCTATTATATTCAAGGGGAAGCGCTAAACCCGAAATTGTGATGCAGCGCTTGAAGAATGGGAAGTGATCAGCTTTGATTATAAGACGAAGGTATCTCTAAAAAAATAAAAAAATCTTCACCGTTGTAAAAGCATCTCCCTCCTTCACCCTTCAAGGGTGAGTTGCATCAAGCAAGGCTCTCCCTCCTTCACCCTTCAAGGGTGTGTTGCATCAAGCAAGGCCATGAAGCAAGTAAGAACCTGCAAGTAGTGATGCAGATGGTACTTTTTTTCGAGATTGATGGACTGAACACATTGACTCCAGGCTGAGGGACTGATTACCTTCAACTCCTTCTCTTCTCCCACCGTTCTTCTCTGTATTGGACTGAAGAAGCCACTGGCTTGCGAAACGTTTCCTCAATAAAGATTCCCAAATGTTGCTCAAGTGTCTCATTCTTCATGAACCTGCAAGTTGTGGCAAACGAATAACAGAGGTATGGTACACTAAGTCAAAATATGTCAGGCATACAATGGGCACCAGGTACAAGCCTTATAGAAGAGCGAGTTTCTGCAACCAAAGTCAGACAGATAATGACCTACAACGTGACAACACACACATGAGCAATCCAGGTCAGTCCAGGTCAGTTCAGATCAGTTTAAGAGACACCAGACAGGGAAATACAGCTGCTTCTAAGTTAACAATCCCAGAAACTGTTATCATTAAATTCTGCTTTGAACTCTTTAATATATTCACTTTGTAAATTCCCAAATTTAATTTATTTGATGTCTATAAGTTTTAAAATTGTCAGAACATAGTACACGATCATTAATTCTCAAAACGATATAAGATTCCTGAGAAAATGATGGCTAGTCCAGCTAAAGATCTCGTGTGATAATTTACTGTGCTCACGACTAATTTCGAAAGTGATTTTCTTGTAACTAATATTGCAGTTAGAACATGTAAACTGAAAAATTATGTTTGAGCTTAATTGAGACGGAAACAAGACTCTTAAATACAAAATAAATAACATTTGCTGAAGGATTCGCAAAAATGGATTTGAATTTAATGTGTATAACTAGTTTGAGGCCATTTTTATTATTATTTCTTATTAATAATATACATACCTATGGTCACAGCCACTGAAATTTTTACCATAGGTATACCAGGTGACAATTACTTTTCTTAGAAGAGTTTTAAAAATATTCTGAAACAATAGGAATGAATAGCTGTTAAAACCTTGTTTAAAATCTTGTCTTCCTATGATAATGAGATTAATTTTTTAACAAGGTTATTCTCATGATTCAAACAATTATACATTTTATTCAACAAATAATATATAAGATGCTGAACTTAATTTGTGGAAAATCTTTTGAAGCATTATAATATGCACAAAAAAAATAAAATCCCATGTAGTAGATCTTCCACTCTGTTTCAGATTATTTTAAAATCCTTGTACACAGAGACAAAATGACTTTTATTATTCACTCGCAAAACCCAAGACATCGTCATCACATAACTATATACAAAGTTAAACGCGGATTCTCTTGAGCTTTGTGCCGTAATGGCATGTGCAGAAAAATAGCAAACCCCAAATTGTTCCGCTGACAGCAAATTTATATTTTTGCCTTGCCTTTTAAACCTCCCCTTCCCTGATCCCTCAAGGTAATTCTCATAAATGATGTCGATTAGCATATGGCAGGACACATTACGTCCAGAGTAGGGAACAGCCTAAGTGGGTCTGTGTAGGTGGTGTTAGTGGTGGTGGTGGTGGTGATCGTAGGGGTGGTGATGGTGGTAGTGATGGTGATGACGACGGTGGCTAGTGTTGTTGATGTTGTTGGTGGTGGTGGTGGTTTTGTTGTTGTTATTGGTGCTGATTGTGTTGCTGTTGTTGTTGGTGGTGGTGGATTTGTTGTTTGTAGTGGTGATTGTTTTATTGTTGTTGTTGTTGTGGTGGTGGTGCAGGCTGTAGTTATTTTGCATACGAAATTAAAATATAACACAGGAAAACTTTCGGTCCATGATAAAAGGCATTCTGGTGACAAAATTAATATGTCTAACTATTGCTACTTCTGTCAAGGCTGATTGATTCATGACTGTAAAGCAGAAGGTTCTCTCCCTTTCTTCTGCCATTCTGTTCCTCATTTAAAAACGAGGATGGAAATTTATTTTACGTAACACCAAAATAAAGGAAATACTGGACGACATTGGCGGAGCCCGACTAAAGATAAACCATCAAAACACCTTCGTGAACAGTGTTGATGAGCGCCTTCGTGAGCAGCGCTGGTGAGCGCCTTCATGAGCTGCGCTGGTGAGCGCCTTCGTGAGCAGCGATGGTGAGCGCCACACGCCGCCCTAACAAGCTAACAACTGAGGCGAGGTTAACAAGCGGTAATTTTCCTGCCAATCAGCGCGAGTTTCTGCTTAGTAGATAATTTGATTGTTTAGGAAAATTTGAGCCAGTTTCTGCAATTACTGGAGTTAGTAGTGGGCGTGGTCATGGTCCTATGTCATTCTTGCTTTACTACCTGTAACTAATAATAATAATAATAATAATAATAATAATTATTATTATTATTATTATTATTATTATTATTATTATTATTATTATTATTATTATTATTATATTCATTCACTTATACTCAAACTGCTAGTTAATTTCTCTTCAGATTTACGTGGTTGGCTGAACCGAGTTTCTCTTTGATCGTAATTCGTGATCGAGCTGAAGTGAGTTACTGATTTTTGTTCAGCTATTCCCGATGATCCATTTTTTTCCCCTTTAATGTTGTAATTTCATCACAAGCTCTGCATTTCCATCTTTCTACTCAATGGAGGGTTAGGTTGCCGTTTCCATAGTTTTAGAACCATCTTATCCGGGAGCACCATAATACGAGGTTCACTTGACACTGAAGTCACTTGACTCAAGCTTGGCAGATGCAGTCACGTGAATTTACTGAATAGACACGTATAGTATTATAGGCAATGGTGTGTAATGTGAACTGTTATAGATAAAAACTACAGAATAAAAATATTTTTTGCCGACTGCATCCATTAAAATAAGAAAAACACCATTATGAATATTCCAACACACACACACACACACACAGGGCCTCCAGAAAGGCGGAGAGGTGGGGTACACCATCAGGTGCTGGACACAATAAACACAACTGAGGAGGAAGTGAAGAGGCTGCTAAGCGAGCTAGATACCTCAAAGGCGATGGGGCCGGATAACATTTCTCCATGGGTCCTGAGAGAGGGAGCAGAGGAGCTATGTGTACCACTAACAACAATCTTCAACACATCTATCGAAACAGGGCAACTACTTGAGGTATGGAAGACAGCAAATGTAGTCCCAATTTTTAAAAAAAGGAGACAGACATGTAGCACTAAACTACAGACCAGTGTCACTGACATGTATAGTATGCAAGGTCATGGAGAAGATTATCAGGAGAAGAGTGGTGGAGCACCTAGAAAGGAATGAGCTTATCAACGACGGCCAACACGGTTTCAGGGACGGGAAATCCTGTGTCACAAACCTACTGGAGTTCTACGACAGGGTGACAGCAGTAAGACAAGAGAGAGAGGGGGTGGGTAGATTTCATATTCTTGAACTGTAAGAAGGCGTTTGACACAGTTCCACACAAGAGATTAGTGCAGGGATAACAGGGAAGGCACTACAATGGATCAGGGAATACCTGTCAGGAAGACAGCAGCGAGTCATGGTACGTGGCGAGGTGTCAGAGTGGGCGCCGGTGACGAGTGGGGTTCCACAGGGGTCAGTCCTAGGACCGGTGCTGTTTCTGGTATTTGTGAACGACATGACGGAAGGAATAGACTCCGAAGTGTCCCTGTTTGCAGATGATGTGAAGTTGATGAGAAGAATTCAATCGGACGAGGACCAGGCAGAACTACAAAGGGATTTGGACAGGCTGCAAGACTGGTCCAGCAATTGGCTCCTGGAGTTCAACCCCACCAAGTGCAAAGTCATGAAGATTGGGGAAGGGCAAAGAAGACCCCAGACGGAGTAAAGTCTAGGTTGCCAGAGACTACAAACCTCAATCAAGTAAAAAGATCTTGGGGTGAGTATAACACCAGGCACATCTCCTGAGGCGCACATCAACCAAATAACTGCTTCAGCATACGGACGCCTAGCAAACCTAAGAACAGCATTCCGACATCTTAATAAAGAAACGTTCAGGACCCTGTACACTGTGTACGTTAGGCCCATATTGGAGTATGCAGCACCAGTTTGGAACCCACACCTATCCAAGCACGTAAAGAAGCTAGAGAAAGTGCAAAGGTTTCCAACATGACTAGTCCGGGAGCTAAGGGGTATGTCGGACGAAGAGAGGTTAAGAGAAATCGACCTGACGACACTGGAGGACAGAAGAGATAGGGGGGACATGATAACGACATACAAAATACTGAGAGGAATTGACAAGGTGGACAGAGACAAAATGTTCCAGAGATGGGACACAGCAACAAGGGGACACAGTTGGAAGTTGAAGGCTCAGATGAATCACAGGGATGTTAGGAAGTATTTCTTCTGTCACAGAGTGGTCGAGAAGTGGAATAGTTTGGGAAGCGATGTAGTGGAGGCAGGTTCCATTCATAGCTTTAAGAAGAGGTATGATAAAGCTCATGGCGCAGGGAGAGTGACCCAGTAGCGGCCAGTGAAGAGGCGGGGCCAGGAGCTATGACTCGACCCCTGCAACCACAACTAGGTGAGTACACACACACACCTTAGTGTTGTCAGGAAGTTGAATAATCTGAATAGTGGAGTGGTAGAGGCAGGATCCATACATAAGTTTTAACAAGAGGTACGACAAGGCTCTCGATCTGTAACTCTGATAACATGAACATCGATAACCATATTTATGAAGCAATTTGCAATGTAAGCAGACTGACTGATGTTGAAATAGCAAGGCTTTGGCTTTGTTGCAAGCACTTCTGGCAGTATTGCATGTGGACAAATGATGATTAAAGTAAGTGCCAAGTTTATGGCCAGCCTTACGTCACTTTCTTGAACACTGTGTGCTTGATTACCCACTTGATGAAGACCTTGATTACCCACTTGCTGTAAAATAGTCTATATGATATGTCAAGGTATCCTAATAATAAAAATAAGATACCAGACATATTAAGAAAATAACGAAAATTTGCCTGCAACAGATAAGATAAATTGTAGATATTTATAAACCCAGATGTACTTCTGTTAACTCTTTTTTTGAGGGGCTTAGTTCCTAGGCCTTTTGTGTATCTATTTGCTCTTGCGCTGCTGTTTACAGGATCTGTATAGGGTGCACAGTAAATTTCTAATCTAAAGTCCTAAGTTTCTCATATTTTCTCCAAATTGTTTATATTATTCCTATTTTAATTCTCATTTCACGTTATTCCCTTCATAGAATGCATTACACCCTCATACAGTAATCCCATTTTCTAGTCAACTCACAACCTGTTACACTCATCTCATGTTCCTCTCACCCCTCTCAAAATAATTTCATGTTCCTCTCGCCCCTTTCACACTTCACAATCATATCATGCACTTCTCACCCCTTTCACAGCCTCTTATTTCCACTTTACCTTCACTTTCCACACCATCTCACACCACGAGGGAGAATGAAAGATATGGGAGGAAGGATAAAATTGACCCAGTGAATAGAAGGGGCTCCTCGAGCACAACAAAACACTGTATCAACATCCGTGCTTCAAAGCTATTCGGCCTGCTAACAGCAGATATCAGAATTGTAGAATTGTGTAGAATTTTTCAAAAGGAAACTGTATCACTTCAGCTGCCAAGTATGATGACTGTGTAGGCTAGCAGCACCCTGGTTGAACAGGCAAGCAGTCAGTAGCAAAGTCTGGCTCCAGGCCGGGCTGCAAGGGTAGAAAAACTCTCAAAACCAGACACTGGTATATTGCGGGTATATTCCTTCTCTGCATTTCCTCCCACAGCTTTCTAGCAACAAGCTTTACCCTCATCACCTGTTCGACTCTTCTCGTGTAATGAAACTGCGCATCTCTGCTCCAGTCTCTGTCCGTCGATTTCGCTTTAATGAGAATTCATAAAATCCTGGAACTACACGATTTTTATTTGGGGGAGAAATCACTGTCCAGTTGCCGGGGTTGTCAGACACGGAGGGCCAGCCAGAGAGACATTATCTCGTGCCGTTTCAAAGGAAATACCATTGTTGTTTAATTAAAGCGTATAGAGACTGAGAGACTCGTGGCTATTGCCAGTTGCCACGGAAAATACCGAACGTCAATGTTGAAAAATATGCACCATTTGACTGAAGCTAGTTTCAAGTATTTGGTTGTCTGTTTTTCCTCTCTCTCTCTCTATCTCTCTCTCTCTCTCTCTCTTCTCTCTCTCTCTCTCTCTATCTATCTCTCTCTATCTATCTCTCTCTTTCACTCTAAACAAAAATACTCTGGCCAATAAAAACTAGAACGTACATCTGTTTTTGTCTGTATCACTGTCAAATATCAGATAACATATTGACTGTAAACTTGGTGGGCTCTCGTAAATAGACATCATGGCGGTGATGGCGTCGCTCTACCACTAGCATTAATGTCCCACCCAATGTCAAAACACGCATTAGTTTTTTTTTTATATATCTGGGGATGGCAGCCTGTGAGTGCATCACAAAATGCTTTTCAAAGGGCACTGTTTCTGCTGCTGCTGCTGCTTCTTCTCTCTCTCTCTCTCTCTACCTTTATTCACGTGTCTCACTTTCTGTTTGTTCTTACCGCCTATTTATTTCCTGTTTAGTTCTCTTCCTCAGTTTATTTTCCTCGCTACCTTTCTTTTTCACACACACACACACACACACACACACACACACACACACACACACACACACACACACACACACACACACACACACACACACACACTATATTTTCTCTATCTCTCCCTCCTCACTTCTCTTGCTTCCTTTCATTTTACAAGAATATTTAACTGGCATCCATTCAACAATCCCAACACAAAAAAAAAAATGCCTGGTGCTTTCGCAAATGGATACAACAATAGGCTTACATCAGGAGCCTATTAAAACATTTTATTATATTTCTGTTGCACTAATAAAATTTGGTTGTAGTTGGGTGTGTCTGCTGCCGTGAGAATATTACACTGATGTGCCTATCAATGAATTTTTAGAAAATATTTATTTTGAGTTTATGAATCGCATATAAGGACAACAATGTCGACGGCGGAGATAGGAATGACTGCGAGACACTGATAATATATTTGCTTTTAGTGTTAGTTTCTGCAATTACAGCGTGGTGGAATTGACTGTGAGTGTACTCACCTAGTTGTGGTTGCAGGGGTCGAGTCATAGCTCCTGGCTCCGATGTGTGTGTGTGTGTACGAGTGCACACGTGCATAAAATATAAATAATACAGAGTTTCAGCAGAGACTGAGCTCGTTTTCTTTGACTGTCGCAGAAAATGGTTATCTCTTGGTTATCGCTTGGTTACCCCATCCATGTTAGGCTCTGTGTAACCTGCCTATGTTAGGCTCTGTGTAACCTGCCTATGTTAGGCTCTGTGTAACCTGCCTATGTTAGGCTCTGTGTAACCTGCCTATGTTAGGCTCTGTGTAACCTGCCCATGTTAATCTCTGTGTAACCTGCCCATGTTAGGCTCTGTGTAACCTGCCCATGTTAGGCTCTGTGTAACCTGCCCAAGTTAGGCTCTGTGTAACCTGCCCATGTTAGGCTCTGTGTAACCTGCACATGTTAGGCTCTGTGTA
The DNA here is from genome assembly GCA_009830355.1 of Cherax destructor. Taxonomy (NCBI): domain Eukaryota; kingdom Metazoa; phylum Arthropoda; class Malacostraca; order Decapoda; family Parastacidae; genus Cherax; species Cherax destructor. The sequence goes on from WNWK01000461.1 coordinate 285,739, forward strand.
ACCTGCACATGTTAGGCTCTGTGTAACCTGCACATGTTAGGCTCTGTGTAACCTGCCCATGTTAGGCTCTGTGTAACCTGTCCATGTTAGGCTGTGTAACCTGCCCATGTTAGGCTCTGTGTAACCTGCCTATGTTAGGCTCTGTGTAACCTGTCCATGTTAGGCTCTGTGTAACCTGCACATGTTAGGCTCTGTGTAACCTGCACATGTTAGGCTCTGTGTAACCTGCCTATGTTAGGCTCTGTGTAACCTGTCCATGTTAGGCTCTGTGTCTGAGTCCTGTGCAGTGATGAAGAACAATTTGAAAAAAAATTTCCTCACTTTCTCTTATTATGAAAATCAAAGAAGCAAGTGCTCTCTCTCATACTTCCACTCTTGTGCTCACTAAATCACACAGTGCACAAATAACTCGCACATACTAGAGACTTGTGACGACGTTTCGGGCCAAGTCGCACCGAAACGTCATAAGTTTCTTTCTCACACGTACGGGTTAAACAAACCATACCACGGGTGGGGTTAGAACCCGCGATCAGAGAGTCTCAAAACTCTAGACTCTCTGGTCGCGGGTTCTAACCGCACCCGTGGTATGGTTTGTTTTGATTAATGTACGGGTTATTTGTGTATTGTTATAGCCACGGTATTGTGCCTTTTTGTTTTTCACTAAATAGCTTTTAACGAGGACAATAACAGCAACAATGATGATGACAGACGACAACAACGAAAACAACAACAATATAAAAGAAAACGACATGAACAACAACGCAAAATATTTACAAAGTAACAAATTAGTCCAGGATTATTGAGCGTGAGAGAGAGAGAGAGAGAGAGAGAGAGAGAGAGAGAGAGAGAGAGAGAGAGAGAGAGAGAGAGAGAGAGAGAGATTCTGTATTAACAAGGAACTCTACTTTATATAACAAGTTTGAAGTGCTATATGAACTTCACCTTGCAATGTCCTGTCCTCCCTCACATTATTTCGAAGCCTTATCATAGAAATATTGTTTCATCCAATTGAAGTGCAGATGTGCACTTTATTAGTTTGCAGCATAATCAAGTGCACATCAGTACACTCTCTCATATTGATAAAGTGAAATTGAACGGTGTTTTATTGCATCTTGGACCATTGTTAGAAGAACTGATTTTCAGTTTTCATCTCCTTCCTATTCTCCAACTCCTTCCCCCTTTTTTTCCTTCTTCCCCCATTTCCCTCCACCCTCCTTTCCCCCTCCTGCCTCCTTCCTCCCCCTCCCTCCATCTCTTCCCTCTGAGCATCACCTTGACATTTACGAGACGATGTACAAACAATACCGCAACAGGTTAATAAAATTTCTTGCCTCGCTGCCTGACCTTTGCGAGTTGTATTCTCCTGCATATTCCGCCTTTTATCTTTACTCTGTAAGGGATTATCTGGTATTTTTTCCTTCTTCTCCTGTTTAAGACTTTTATCTTTTTTTTTTCTTTTGCATCTTTCCTCTTGTCTTTTTTTTTCCTTCCATTTTTGTCGCAAAACTTGAGAAATGAAAACTTGAGTTGTTGACATTCTTAGGCACCAAATTTCTTCACTTATTGTTTTGTATTTTCTTCTGTTTTTCCCTCCGTTAATTTTAAGGTTTCTGAAATACTTTTTTTTTTTACGAAGCAAACAAAACTCAAGGGAGGGAAATTGTTGGTTATTAGCTAATGGTTAGTGTGTGTGTGTGTGTGTGTGTGTGTGTACTCACCTAGTTGTACTCACCTAGTTGTGGTTGCAGGGGTCGAGACATAGCTCCTGGCCCCGCCTCTTCACTGGCCGCTACTGGGTCACTCTCCCTGCGCCATGAGCTTTATCATACCTCTTCTTAAAGCTGTGTATGGAACCTGCCTCCACTACATCGCTTCCCAAATTATTCCACTTCCCGACTACTCTGTGACTGAAGAAATACTTCCTAACATCCCTGTGATTCATCTGAGTCTTCAACTTCCAACTGTGTCCCCTTGTTGCTGTGTCCCATCTTTGGAACATTCTGTCTCTATCAACCTTGTCAATTCCTCTCAGTATCTTATATGTCGTTATCATGTCCCCCCTATCTCTCCTGTGTGTGTGTGTGTGTGTGTGTACTCACATATATGTGGTTGCAGGGGTCGAGTCATAGCTCCTGGCCCCTCCTCTTCGCTGGAAGCCACTAGGTCCACTCTTTCCTGGCTTGAAGAGCCTTATCGTATCGTGTATTTGTGTCTCGAAAAAAATACTAGTGAAAGACCTAGAATTCCAAGCTGTCTGGAGATAGTATGAGGGAGAGAAAGAGTTCTTAAAACCCAAACAGCCTGGTAAAAGCTCCTCCTTAAAGAACTTTGAAGTATTGCAACCAAACAAGTCCTGGAGCCCACTTCTACACGTTCATGCTTCAGATTCAAAGCTCATGCTTCAAATTCAAAGTTCATGCTTCAAATTCAAAGTTCATGCTTCAAATTCAAAGCTCATGCTTCAAATTCAAAGCTCATGCTTCAAATTCAAAGCTCATGCTTCATATTCAAAGCTCATGCTTCATATTCAAAGTTCATGCTTCAAATTCAAAGTTCATGCTTCAAATTCAAAGTTCATGCTTCAGATTCAATGTGAAATGTGAGAGCTGGTGACCAACTTGAATGATACGGTAAAATTACATATCAAGACCAAAATCTTCCTTGTGAAAATATATCGAAAAGAAATTAGATTACGTCTAACCTAGAGGAAAAATTACGTGTTACCAGTCTTTTTTTCACTTCTGATATGGATGTCAGAAGAACAAAAAAGAGCTTAGCAGGCCAAAAAAAAATTAAGATGACACGATTCTATCAAGTCAGCAGGAGTTATCGAGAGTCAAGAAATGAAAAAAAAAAAAGTTGATTTCCAACTGGAGAATAAATTCTGTGGCGCAGCGGAAGCAGCGGAAGCAGCGACAGTCCTGGTAAAACACAGACGTGCATTTGCTTTTGAATTTATTTTCATATTTGTTCAACATCCTCAAGTCTCGTATGATGCAAGTTAATGTATTGAACTAACAAAAATGATGACATAAATAATATGATTGATGATACTAGTGATGTGACCAGTGCTGAGAAATGTATTCCTGTGTAGTTTTGCTACATTTCTAAATTATTTTCTGTGAAAGGTATAACGAGCGCAGGAAAACATTTGTTTCGTAAATAACATTCCTTTTCATTATTGTATCATCAAGAGAAAGCACTAAATTAGTAGGAATCATGAATACGTAGTGTAATTTGTCTATCAAATTTAGAGCATTTCCTATTGCTTTCCCTATCTATTGCATTTCCTATCTCTTTGTAATGCAATGACTTAGTATGGTCCTCAAGGTTACCAATTTAAATTTCTTATATGCATTAGGCTAAGTAATAGTGTACTTGATGTGATTTAATTTTTAATTAAAAGGAGAGTGTTGTTTCAACTTGTCATGACTATTCAGTAATTATTTTAATGAATATTTGAGTAATCTGAACAGTGTTGTGTTTTAGTGAGTGTGTGGGGAATGAGAATAAGTTGGGTTTCATCCAAGGAAGAGAAAGATACCTCCAGTTCTTTGGATCAAGAGCCTTCTCGATGAGAATATCTGTTCACAGAGATGATCCTGGTGTGTCATCGTCCAGCCAATGACACACATTGCACTCAATCTTAGGTTCCCGTTCAGCATCAGAATCAAAGATATGAAAGAGCTTGGGATAATTTTGGGACTAAAGAGAAGAGTGAGTATATTCGTTTCCATCACCTACTGACAAAAAATGATCCTGATCTGTGTATTGTTTCACTGAAGTTTCACATTGATTCTGAAAACTAAGTTTCAGGTTTAGCTCCTTTAGCTTCTCCTCATAGCTATAGCTCTGGAACTAATCTTGGTACAAACTTTTGTACTTTTTTCCATATTTTAATATGCTTTGTCAGATGTGGGTTCCATACTGGTGTTTCCTGCACGTGGAAGATTCTCAGTGGATTTGGGGAAGACGAACGTGCTATCAGAAGTTAAAAAAATCTCTCGTTTATCTATCACCAATATCGAATATTCATTATCGGAAGAGTCACTTTCTCCTCACTAGAAAATATTGCTCACATTCAGCTTCTTAAGACTAAGAACGCGAAGATTTATATCAACTGTTTTAACCTCAGTCTAGTAGAATTGGAATCATAAAGTAGACGGATTGTACATAGGAGGAATAAAAATGTAAGGCTTCCAAATTCTCAGCCCGAAGGTAGACAGGATGGAGGCTGAACATAAACATTGACGCTCAAACTCTCTCTCGCTAACTCTCCCTATCTTTCTCTCAGTCACTCTCACTCATTCAGCATCTTTCGCTCACTCATTCTTTTTCTCTCCCTCATTCTCTTTCAGTCACTCGCTCTCTCATTCGTTATTTAACCGTTGATTTGCGCATTCATTTAGTCTCTCTCGCTCGAGCAAAAACACGAGCAATATAATATACTCATTCAATGATTCACTGACTCGACTATTTACACATGCACAGATCTGTAGCTAAGGGCCGGTTGCTCTGTGTAACCTAACTTAATCGTTACTCTCTTAACCTGGCCACATGGCAGATGCCCAGAAAATAACAGACAAAAGAACAAATTTGTAACGAGAGAAAAATCGAAATCAAGGAAGGGAAGATAAGAAAAAGATAAATGATACGAGACAGAGAAAAAGGTAAGCAACAGGTAGGTTGTGGAGACGCTTGTTAAAGACAGGAGAGGGGAAAAGAATTCATATTTTTTTTTCCGGTTGTACATCGGAGATTTAACCACTAGTGCACGATATCTATCTTCTTTTAAGGGACAGAGTTCTAAGGGTAAGGAATGTCAAGAAGTTGAAGAAGAAAACTTAGATTATTAACTCAGGAGAGTTAATATCATAGGATAACCCAAGAAAGTCAAGCAGAGTAGCTTATTTCTATTGAGATCTTTAGGTCCGGCTACCCTACTACACGACCCACAACAGTCAACAAACACCCAGGTACCTATTTATTGCTAGGTGAACAGGGACAACAGGTGTTAGGAGACTTGCTTATTTGCCCCACCTCACCCTGAACTGAACCAGGATTCTTTCGGATGTAAGCTAAAAGCTCCGCTTCCTCTGTATCATTTGATAGCTCGAAAGATGATTAACTATGAAAAATAAAAGGAATTGTAGGAAAGACTGTGATAGAGAAGAAGTTTTCAGTAGCATTTTTTTGAAACAGGAGGAAGCCCGAATGAAAGTAAATTGTTTTTCAGGGTGAAAAGGATAAGTAAAATGGAAGAGAGAAGAGTGAAAGGGCAGTAAAAGTGTACTGAGAGGCTATTAAATGAATAGAGAGAATGTGGTGAGACTGCAGTGTGTGGTGAGAAGAGGCATAATGTGACTGAAAAGCATCGGGGGCACAGTGAGAATACTATTGGGAGGTGAGAGAGAGCTTGACTAGATGAATTTTTATTACATAGTGAATGTTGGCGAAAGAAGAGATGGGAGGGAGAGGAAGAAAGGGAAGCAGAGGGAAGGAGGGGGAAGATCTGCTGAAAGAAGACGGCTTGATAAGAAGCCACAGTGACGGGGAGGTGAGAAAGGAAGTAATATGTGCTGACTAGGACGTCCTTCACATGAAGGAAATCGTGTACTCTCATGATGTAGGCTGTGGTGATGATTATGCTGTGCTGATGTCAGTGTTGTGATGATGATGATGGCCGTGCTGTGATGGTCTGTGTGTGGTTCTGATATCAATGCAGCATTTATATATGAGCTGTGATGATGTCTCTCATGTGATGATGTGTTTGGTTCATGTATGTATCGGGATGAAACTTGCGTATAAACACAAGAAAATTTCTTTGCTAACTATACTACTACGATTACTTTTTGGTTTGGATGATAGTATCATTCCCGAATGCTGATATATTTTTTGGGGGGAAATAAGATTTGGAGTGATACTTAATACGGGAATAGGTGTAATTGATTTATTAGGTTTAAAGCTTATCGACTACACGAGAGTATATACCCTCGTGTATATACAGGACATAAACCCCTTTCAGGGTACATATCCTGTGAGATGCGGAGTAGGTAGGTTAGGCGTGGACAAATATTTTTGATCTTCGATTTCCATGTATGACAGACAGCTCATGGGACTGTGGAATTAATATATGTAACCCATAAATTGTAGTACGACATTTATAGTGAATAAAATTGTATTTATCTAGATTCTACCGTATCACCCACTGGGAGCTTATCAAGTAATGGATAAAGTCCCTAGTGATTAAATCCTGGTATAAAAGAAAGGTTATATTATACGAGTCCTATTATACTGCTGACATAAGCTTTATTGGAATAGATGTTTGAAAAAATGCATACCTACCATCGAACTATTATATACATAACTAATATTACTATTCTTAGTCTTAGTGATCAATATTAACCCACAGAGACACAAACTCAGAAGAGAATTATACCGATCATTCAATCTCCTGTCTCAATGCGGATTACTGAGCACTGATAAGTGTTCATTACACTTTAGTTACTCATTATTATTATTATTTTTATTATTAGTGCTCAACCCGTATGGGTGATAGAGCGCATAGGGAATGAGAGCAAGTCAGGTTTTATCTGTAAATAAACAACAATTAGCATTTTTTTTTAAGTCAAAGACATGCCCAAACACTGGAGCTTTTGTTAGTTATGACTCTGGCGAGTCATAAACAACGAGTAGGTTTCACCGAATCATTTGAAGTGTAATGTCGATGTATTTGAGGAAAGACAACTAGAAAGTGAGTGATAGATGAATGTAACCTTCATTTGGTCAACCTTCTTCGGTAGTAAACAGCTGTTATAGTACACACACACACACACACACACACACACACACACACACACACACACACACACACACACACACACACACACACACACACACACACACACACACACACACACACACACACATATATATATATATATATATATATGTAAGCCTAGGAAAAATCGTAATGAACGACCGTCAATGAATAAAGAAAAGTGTGGACGGTGTCTGGAACCATGGACCGTGCATATAATAGCAGAGTCAATGTATCCACTCAGCAACGAAGCTTACAGTAGAATGAATATACAACCAGCACAACTGGCTTTGAGAGGTATGAGAATAAATGTAGCAGGAAAGCTTCTCGAGCTGTGGGATGAGACATTATGGTCACAGTTGGTGTCGCTGATACAACCAAGTCACAACTGTGCTTTTTGTAAAATTATTATCATTTTTGTAAGACCGTGTCTGAGTGGTTCCAGCTCTGGGGCTGCTATAGCACGGGTCGAGTCCAAGGCCATTTTTCTGTTTATTATACAATGTATATATATATATATATATATATATATATAATATATATATATATATATATATATATATATATATATATATATATATATATATATATATATATATATATATATATATATATATATATATATATATATATATATATATATACTGAGAATGAGACAATAAAAAATACATTCTGGAAATAACCTAGCGGAGGTTAGTGTCTTTAGGCAGCAGAGAAAAACCCTGGAAATAAAGAATTATGCTAACACAAGAGACCCATTGTATATATAATGAGACATTTTTTGTCACAGTTCAACAAAGTATTCTTTTGCTTTTTAGTCTTGGTGTGACGGCCTTGTAGTGTGACAGTCTCGTACAGTGACGGTCTGGTAGCACTGGCTGGTGTTGTACATGTTACATAGTGGAATAGTGAATTAAAACGAGTGGTGAGAAATTTCTTCTTCAACATCAAGGGTCTTTGTCTCTTCAGTATTCTCCTAAAATATGTATGAGGCTTTACCAACATATCTTCAACCTTTTTTTTTACAAGAGAGAACTTAAGAGTTCTCCAGAACATCAGTAATTAGATTATACTACGATGCCCACACTGCTAGCACCAACAATAGGTGCTCAACTACCTCCCCACTGGGGGAGGTAGTTGAGCACCCTGAACACCTCCCCACTGGGAGAGGTAGTTGAGCACCCTGAACACCTTCCCACTGGGGAAGGAAGTTGAGCACCCTGAATATCTCCCCACTGGGGGAGGTAGTTGAGCACCATGAACACCTTCCCATTGGGGAGGTAGTTGAGCACCCTGAACACCTCCCTACTGGGGGAGGTAGTTGAGCACTCTGAACACCTCCCCACTGGGGAAGGAAGTTGAGCACCCTGAACATCTCCCCACTGGGGGAGGTAGTTGAGCACCATGAACACCTTCCCATTGGGGGGGTAATTGGACACTGGAAACTCCTGCCTGGGCAGAGAAGTTAAATCGTCACACAGGGTAATGTTTTGGCTACTTTGAATATCTGCATAATGCCCATTGTTTAAAAGTCCAAATTTTACAACTAACGGGCAAAAAAAAAAAGTAACTCAAGTGGTGGGAAGCTCTCCTGTATTGAACATATGAGGAAGAGGAAGAGAGAGTCTGCTGGTGTTCCGGTAGTGAGGGGAAGAGAGTGGGGGGGGGGCCAAACCATGGAAGTGTGAAGAGAAGTGAAAAGAGAAATAGGTGTAGAACCAAGGCATGAAAGTGAATGACAAAGGATAAAGGGGAAGATTATGGAGAGCGAGAGAGAGAGAGAGACTGACATATAAGGGGGAGGGAAACAGTAAAGGGGAAGGGGAACTGTAAAGAGAGTCTTGTTGCTAATGCTGATACACAGCCTCCAATTCATAAAATCATTTCTGATCCACCTCTTTACATTGGCTCTCTTCCTCGTCATCTTGGTCTGTATCTTTATAGTACAGCTGTTATTCGTCTTCCTTCTCTTCTTCTGCGTTGCTGTTTTCGCTGTTGCTCTCTTAGTCCTCGTCCTCCTCCTCAACCTCCTATTTTTCTCTATGCATTTATCCCTGTTTTAGATGCTGCTAATATTGCTCTTGTTCTTACTCTCTGTGCTGCTACCGCTGTTCTTGCTGTTGCTGCAACAGCAACAGTTCCATGGAAGTAAATATCTGTGAACGAACCACAATTTTACGGCTGCTGGGAATGTGATTACTATATATAGGGACGAAGAATGTTACAGAAACCTTCATTTTCAGCTCAACGGTAACTGGGAGAGAAAAATGCTTCTAGGAATACCGAAGACATTCTTTATATCTCTTTACTCCTACTAACTGTTGTACATTAAATGACGACACTCAAGGTGTTAATGTATTTATTTTAACAACAACTTAATTGTATATGCGCGCAAATACACACACACACACACACACACACACACACACACACACACACACACACACACACACACACATATTCACACACACATTCACACACACTCACACACACACACTCACACACACACTCACACACACTCACACACACTCACACACACTCACACACACACTCACACACACTCACACACACACCTCAATATAAAGTCTTTTAGGACTCTCTCCACGACATATGTTTGGCCCATCATTGAGAATGTTGCACCAGCATGGAGCCCTCACTTGATCAATCAAATACTAAAACTAGAAAAGGTCCAAAGATTTCCAACAAGACTAGCTTCATAGCTGAGAGAATTTAGTTATGAAGAGAGACTAAAGGAGCTAAACCTGACGACTTTAGATGAAAGAAATATTTAAGGAATATATGATCACGACATACAAAATACTCAGAGGCTTTGCAGAATAGACAAGAATGGAAGAAGAGGGAAAGAAGAACTTTGCAAAAGAAAAAAACAAAGGAAGGAGAGTGGAAGAGGGATGGTTGGCAGAACCGAGGAGGAAGCGAAGGTTGATTGGTAGAACCAAGAAATAGAAGGGAGGGAAGAAGGGAAGAAGATAGGGTTAGTAAGAGTGAGGGGTAACAAGCGAATGATGGCAGTCTTAGGCCCCATCGTCAAAGACATTCATTTCTCAAAGGGTTATAGGCCTAGTCCCAATTGGATCTGATCATACCGGTGTTCGAACTCAAGAAGATTATGTTCCCGTCTTTTTGGATTCACTTCCATTATGCAAGAGTTGTAATCCTGTAGAAGGTAACACGCGTCTAACGAGCTCCTAACAGCCAGAAATGTCTGAAAATTAAGCACAAAGAAGTGAAAAATGTTCAAATTACATTAATCTAGAGTGGAGATGGTCTAGTCATTCGCCTTGCTCGAGACGCGGCCATGACTCGTAAAACTTGAAACCGTAAGTCATTCTCTCGTTCTCTCTCTTCTTGCCTTTTTTTTATTCTTTTCATTCTTTTTATTCTCAGTGGGACACTCCTCTCTATCCTCACATGAAACGTCCAGCCACGTCACAGCAGCAGACAGCGAGGTGTTCGTGTGTGTATGGAGGCGTCCTGTTCCTTAAAGAGAGAGAGAAAAAAACTTCAACAGGGCTTATAGTGGTTGTTAAAGGAGGAGCGAGGTAGCAACAAGAGAAGCGAAGCATCTACGACAAGTTGTTACCAGGCAGGCGAAACATTTTGACACTGAGGTCCTCTGACGATGACCTGTGCTGTATTGATTAATGTTGATTCTCCCACCGACTTGAAGGTTAGAGACGGAGTGTGTTGGTCGAATCGGTGTTCAAGGAATAATATTCAACTTTAAAGGATATTTATTTTTATCAGGCACCGACTTCCCTAGAGAACTTATTCGGCTTTAACTCATTCGGTTCCCTTTATATTAACTCCAGCGTACCAGCTACTATATCTGGATTTGTTCATTTCAAGTGCAGGTATTTCTGAGTCTACTGTCTTGGTGTGGAAAGTGATGCTTTGACAGTTTCCTTTACCTGGTTATGTTGCAATAACAATAGCCAGGATTACCACCACTAACACAAGCATGGATCATCATAACACACGCATCATTACCAAATATGTATAACCACCACACAAATATCACTACTGTGTGTGTGTGTGTGTGTGTGTGTGTGTGTGTACTCACCTATTTGTACTCACCTATTTGTGATTGCAGGGGTCGATTCACAGCTCCTGTCACAGCCTCTTTATCAAACCTCGTCCTAAAACAATGTAGGGTTCCTGCCTCCACTACATCACTTGCAAGACTGTTCCACTTCCTGACAACTCTATGACTAAAGAAATACTTTCTAACATCCCTTTGACTCATCTGAGTCTTCAACTTCCAATTGTGACCCCTTGTTTCTGTGTCCCATCTCTGGAACATCCTGTCTCTGTCCACCTTGTCAATTCTTCGCAGTATTTTGCATGTCGTTATCATGTCTACCCTAACCCTCCTGTCCTCCAGGGTCGTCAGGTCGATTTCCCTTAACCTTTCTTCGTAAGACATTCTCCTTAGCTCTGGAACTAGTCTTGTTGCAAACCTTTGCACTTTCCAGTATGGGGCTGACGTACACGATGTACAGTCTTGAACGATTCCTTACTGAGGTATCGGAACGCTGTTCTCAGGTTTGCCAGGCGCCCATATGCTGCAGCAGTTATCTGGTTCATGTGCGCTTCAGGAGATGTGCTCGGTATTATACTCACCCCAAGATCCTTTTCCTTGAGTGAAGTTTGCAGTCTTTGGCCACCTAGCCTGTACTCTGCGGTCATCTTTGCCCTTCCCCGATATTCATTACTTTGTATTTGGCGGGGTTAAATTCGAGGAGCCAGTTACTGGACCAGTCTTCCAGCCTGTCAAAGTCTCTTTGTAGTCTTGCCTGATCCTCATCCGATTTAATTCTCCTCATAAAACTTCACATCATCTGTGTGTACTCACCTAATTGTACTCACCTAATTGTGGTTGCAGGGGTCGAGACTCAGCTCCTGGCCCCGCCTCTGCGCTGCCCGCTACTGGGTATCTGCTCTCCCTGCTCCATGAGCTTTATCATACCTCGTCTTAAAACTGTGTATGGTTCCTGCCTCCACTATGTCTTTCTCTAGACTATTCCACTTCCTGACTACTCTGTGGCTGAAGAAATGCTTCCTAACATCCCTTTGACTCATGTGAGTCTTCAGCTTCCAGTTGTGTCCCCTTGTTTCTGTGTTCCCTCTCTGGAACATCCTGTCACTGTCTACCTTGTCGATTCCCCGCAGTATTTTGTATGTCGTTATCATGTCTCCTCTGACCCTTCTTTCCTCCAGTGTTGTTAGTCCTATTTCCCTCAACCTTTCTTCATAGGACAGACCCCTGAGTTGTGGAACTAACCTTGTCGCAAACCTTTGCACTTTCTATAGTTTCTTTATGTGCTTGACCAGGTGTGGGTTCCAAACTGGTGCTGCATATTCTAGTATGGGCCTGACGTACACGGTGTACAGTGTCTTAAACGAGTCCTTGTTAAGGTAACGAACGCTAATCTTAGGTTTGCCAGTCGCCCATATGCTGCTGCAGTTATCTGGTTGATGTGTGCCTCCGGAGACGTGCTTGGCGTTATACTCACTCCAAGGTCTTTCTCCTTTGACGAGGTTTGTAGCCTTTGTCCTGAGTGTGTGTGTGTGGAGAGAGAGAGAGAGAGAGAGAGAGAGAGAGTGGGTGGGCTGTATGGGTAATGTGACTGGCTGGACGAGTGGGTGGGAAGGTGGGCGATTGGGTAGGTGGATGAGTGACCAGTGGGGGTGGCAATGAACTCCCCACACGCTCCTCCTGCAGTTACTCTACCCACAGACACTGTCTAGAGGGCGGTACGTTGATCAGTGTCACAGATAATATTTCGCTGATTAATTACCTTTCCCAAATTAATCGTACAATAGAGAAGTCAAAACCCATCGTGCCGCCTCGGCAAAGTCACCTAGACAAACTTTGCTAATTTGCATACTCACAATACACGCTAACTACAATCTCAAATGAAATCTTTTTTTGCGAGGTCGACGGACTTATTTCTCGTTTGTTTATGCACTTTTTTGGGGTACGGAATTGTGATTGTTTATGTTATTGTTTTTTTTTATATTAGTTTATTGTAAAGGGATTATTTAGTGTTGTTAGTGTTATGTATTCGTTATGGACATAATAATGAAAATAATAATAAAAATAATAATAATAATAATAATAATAATAATAATAATAATAATAATAATAATAATAATAATAATAATAATAATAATAATAATAATAATAATAATATTAATAATAATAATAATAATAATATTAATAATAATAATATATTATTATTATTATTATTATTATTATTATTATTATTATTATTATTATTATTATTATTATTAATTATTATAAATCAAGAAATGTTTCTTATCATGTCTCCATAAAAAAACAAGAGTTTATTCTGAGCCGTAACGAGCTGCTAAAGTTCACATTGTCACTTTAGAAATATTTTTTTTGCGAGCTGAAATTGTACAGGGGACGTTTGGTTTGTTTTTCTTCTTCTCGGAGAGACAAGTCCTCCGAAGTTTGCTAGTGCTAGGGAGATTCTTTTGTGTGTGTGTGTGTGTGTGTGTGTGTGTGTGTGTGTGTGTGTGTGTGTGTGTGTGTGTGTGTGTGTGTGTGTGTGTGCGAGGATACAGTTCCTCTGTAGTCTGTTATAGCTCAGGAATTTTCTTGTGAGGTGGAGGCTACAGTTCGTCTCGCATTGCTAGAGGATTTTCATGTGTGGAAGGGAGACTTTTCCTCTGAGGTTTGATAATGCTGAAGGAATTTTCTTTCAATGGTGAAACAGTCCGTTTTTCACGTGTGAAATATACAATATTCGATATATGCAGGAAAATTTACAATAATAATTCAAATATACAGTTTTAATAATTTGAAATATCGAACTATCTTGACGTATCAGTAAAAATTACATCATGCTAAACTTCATCATTTTAGATTAACAGGAAATAAAAATACACCATTTTTTTGGAAAAAAAATTATTTAAAAGGAAATCATTGATGCCTTAAACACAGGTATTCTTGGTTAAGATACTCTTTAATAAGAGTATGTTAAACAAGAATATCTTAAAACAAGAGCATCTTAAAACAAGATCATCTTAAACAAGTGTCTTAAACAAGAGTATCTTAAAACAAGAGCATCTTAAAACAAGAGCATCTTAAACAAGTGTCTTAAACAAGAGTATCTTAAACATGAATTTCTTAAATAAGAGTATCTTAAGAAAGGGTATCTTAAACAAGGGCATTTTAAGCATGGGAATCATAAACATGGATGTCTTAATGATGGTGATGGGATCAAGGTTTTGCCTAAGTCTGTGCTACTATAAGGAGTTGAATTGTTTCCTTTATTGAGCATTGTGTTGCACTTTGCTTTCACAAGTGGCTCAATTATGGCGATCAAGAACACATATGCAAAGCTACAGGACTATTTAATTCTTACACTCTTTTATTACTTCATTTCTCTTCTGTTTGTTAATTTTTTTTATTCTCTCTCCACTTTCCTTTCCTCCTCCTCCTCTCTTTTTCCCCCCTCTCATTTTTTCTGCCTCTTATTCTTCTTTGTAAGTAACTCTTACCCTTTCTCCACTCTCCCTTTTACTCCAATTCTCTCCCCCTGTCATTCCTCACTCCCCCTCAGTAACTTCATCGGGTATTCTCTTTGGTGGTTGCTGTCAATAGCAGGCTGTGGAGGGGGCTGGGTAGTGACGGGGGCTTGGTAATGGAGGGGGCTGGGTTGTGGTGGGGGCTAGGTAGTGGAGGGGGCTGGGTAGCTAAGGGACGGCAGGGAAGGATCGAGGCAGAGGACGGTGGGGAAATTCAAGCGAAATTACAGTAAAAATAAAATTACGCATTGATTTCAGTTAGTGCAGTGGTAGGGGGGTGGTCACGATACACACAACACAGAGCAAGCAATACAAGTCTATTTCATTGGCTTTCTGCCGCCTAATTTTCACACAGTTGTAGCTAGTAATACAGAAATCCTTACCCCCCTCCCCATGTAATTCTGCCTTCCCTTCCTCTCTCACTCTTCCTTTCTTTACTACCTCTCTTCCCTTTCACCTTCACTTCTTCCATATCTCTCTATTTTCCCCTCCTGTTTGGGAAACTCTGTCCTGAGAGATGGTAGATCCCACGTATTAGTACTCGAATCTCCAGATCTGATAGATCAAAACTTATAAAGTATTAGTCACTACTGAACCTATAGTGAAACACTGAAGTCTGCCAACTCATGCTGACGGATTTATCATCCTGTATGAAGCATTGGAACAGGAATGTAGATAAATGGTTAAAAAAATCGAATGAATTAGACATTGTTCAACACTTGGGTATCTTTATTGTGGAAAAGTTTAGCCGACCAGTGGCTTCCTCAGTCCACTACAGAGAAAAAAGGTTGAAGATTAGAAGGAGCTTGAGGTAACAGTCCCTCAGCTGGAGTCGATGTAATCAGTCCACCAATATTGATAAGTGTTGCACAAGTTGAACAAGTGTCTAATTCATCATTATCGATTGAACAGGGAGATACAGCTAGCTTTTGTTCCGACAATGGATACTGAATAATGTAGCCACACACTCCGCGGTATACATAATTTTAAATAAAAAAAATACCCTAATTCCTCCTCCTCTCCCTATTTCGCACCCACATTAGACGATTTCTTAATTACAAGGAGCCTAACTAATTCGCCTTTTTACAAGGGTTATTAAAAGGTGCGTGAAGCACGAGGGATGATTGTAGATTTAAAACCAATTATATTTTTCCAAGATCATCAAGATAATAAATAAAAAACACCAGGAAACATTATCTTTGGATCAATTTTGAAACACTAAGAAAACGGTGTAAGATATTACTGTTGCATTATTTAAATCTGCCTTTCTATTAATTTTCTCTGTATCACGAAGATTTGCTCAACGAAATACACTTGTCTGTCAGTTAAGTCTCGTTAATCTATTACTTTTTTTGTAAAATTTATATTGATTTCATTTTGTTCAATTTCCTGAATGTATGTCGTTCTACTTAAGAAACACTTCAGTCTCTCTTTCGGTACGAATAAGTTGCAATTTTCCAGACATATTTTCTTTGTGTTACTTAATGGTAGAATTTCATGCTGAGGAAAACCACTAAATTTTTTTCACTGCATCTAACGCACAAATTATTCGAAATCTTGTAATATAATCTAATATTTTTCATCGTGTTTCACTTATAATTTTATTTCAAAATATAATTCCTAATGTATGTCAGTGTATAATAACTCAATATTTAATTCCTCGCTCTCTTTCTCACTAATAAACACTCAGTCTGAATGAAGAACGAAGGAAAGAGAAAATGATTGCTAGAAACAAGTCTGTGTAAGAATCTCACCATCAATGGTTTCTGAGGATCTAACGAATTCGGTCGTGATAATGAAACCGAATTCTAACGAATTCGATATTGGTCATTGTTCCCATTTCTAACAAAATGGTCATGATATTTTCACTCTCCTTGCGAATTCAATTTTAATACGTTCATCTCTCTCTAATATATCCTGTGCTCACTGCTTCGCAGCCTTTAGTATGATACTTTTAGTATTTTAAACGCCTCTAAGAAACCAATCTCGATTATTTCACCCCTCTTCAACGAGGCAGTCTTGATTGTTTCACCCCTACAGTGAACCACTGATCGTTTCACCCCTATAATATACTAGTCTGATCGTTTCACCCCCCCCTGTAATGAACCACTGTTGATCGTTTCACCCTTATAGTGAACCAGTCAGGTAATTTCACCTACTATAACGAAGCGGTCTTGATTTCTTCACCCAGTGTAACGAATCCCGTCTTAATTCCTGTGACAGCCTTGAATTCGTCCTTGTCATTTCACGTTCGTTACTCCATTAACACCAAAGCATCTAACATCCTCTGATGTGATAATTAACTTTGATTTTAATCTCTCTCTTATTACCACTAATCACAATTATCATTCCATTGAGTCGCATGTTTTCATTTTCCTCTCTTTTTTTTATTTTAGAGACGGGGGTAGGGGTTGGGGGCGATAAGAGGATTAGCATCAGATCGTTTAATATCACAAACCGTCGTGTTAGATCGACCTGTAATTAGAATCACAATCTTTTTTTGGGATCCATCTAATTCCCAGTGATGAGACCCATAATTCCATTTTTCCACCGATTATAGAATTAAGTTTTCGTTGATTACAGAGTTAACTTTTCAAAGATTACAGCATTAAACACGGAAAAAAATGAAGAAATAAGAATTATCCTTTATCAATGGAAAAGTCAGGGAAGCAGAAAGTTGAATATATTTTATGCCAGGACCAATAAAACATGAAAAAGAATGAATTAAAGGAGACACACACACACACACACACACACACATACACGATGGAAATGGGAGAGCCAGAAACTAGCGTCCACATGCCTCTCGTTGCTTGAATCACCGTTCGAGACCATTCCATTTTTCTGTTTATCCCCTGACAGTTATTCACTAAGACTTAATTTTTGTGGGAGTAGTGTACCATGAAAGCTGCTGGAGTTGTGGCATAAAGGTATAAAACGGTAGGCCACAGTTGGTGCCACTGATACCGCTACTACTACTACTACTACTACTACTACTACTGTTGTGCTGGTAGCAAAATCATCCTATTGTAAACTCGGCGGCTGAGTAGTTACAGCTTTTGGCCTGCTATACACATGGACTAAGGCTCGATTCTCCGTCTATTCTTCTCTTTATTCATCTCGTTGTATATACACTGATAAGCACATAGGTTTCAGTTTCGGACGTCGACTATAAAGACATGATTAATAAAATTAAGGACATGAAACTGGGTATATGAACTGAGTGATGTTTATATATATATATATATATATATATATATATATATATATATATATATATATATATATATATATATATATATATATATATATATATATATATATATATATATATATATATATATATATATATATATGTCCTTAATTTTATTAATCATGTCTTTATAGTCGACGTCCGAAACTTCATAGATTAGATTTTGAGATCAGCTGTGGAGCGACTTGCGTAAGAAGGAAATCGGTGAGGTATCAGCTGAGTTATTTAAAGGCCTAAGTCAACAGATTCTTCCGCCTCTTCAGCCTCGTATTCGGGATATGTATCCTTGCGTAAAAGCACATCCTTTGAAAATCATTCGTTTATTTTTCAGGAATTTCTTTGCTTATTTAAAGGCCTGGATATCTCTCCCACATAACCTTTATCAGAACTTCAACATGGTATTACGTACATCCACCTTTGGTATAGCCACTCTTAGGCTACGATTAGAAGTGCCTGAGATATTACTCGCGACTTTACTGTTTGGCAGAAGTACAAATCTGATCAGGGATTTGTTAGTCTTAGGGCGTAAAGTGCTTACAGTCGGGAAAAATGCAATTTAGCAAACACCTGGAATCTTGCTTAAAGTATTCAAGGCTGCAGACCTACAGCTGTAAGCCCTGGAAAAGAATTCAGTGATCACTCTTTGTTTCGCTTTGTGTTCTAAATGGACGTGCATCAGATCATAAAATTCTTGTAGGCTGCTGACACATTTTCAGTGACACTTTGCCACCATATTTGCAAAAAAAAAAAAAAAAAAAAAAAAAAAAAAGATAAAACGATATTGAGAAAGGGAAGACTGTAGTTACACTACACTTCTATGAATTTAACTGACGGCTCGACTCCGTTGGGCTTCTGCAGGAGATCCGCGAAGCTGAATCACTTGGTAGCTATTAAGAGGCTGTCATTCACGTATAATAGTCGGGTCACGTTGTTGGATATGAAAGTGGAGAATTTCAGTACTCCATTTACAGACTGACTGGTGGGGAACTCTCATCGATATTCCAAAACACTACCTGTACTCAGAGATACCGTTTGGAAAACAGCTGAAATTCATATATAGTTGAATCAGGTCAATAAAATCCTTGGCTGGGATTGGAGGGTCAAGGTCATTGATTCTTGTTCTGAGTAATTCGATGCTTACTATAAGTAATGTTCAAAGCATTCAGGAGATCTAATCAACTGTGCGAAACATATGTTTTTTTTCCTAATTCCATATTGAACTGAAGAAGCCCCTGGTGAGCGATAGGTATCCTAATAAAAAAATTCCTTCCGTTGCACATGTGCTTGTTTTATTAATTTGTCTGTATTATAAACGTTGTTTCGTACATTTTGGAATGCTGTCCTCACAGCAGTGTTTCCCTATTACGAAACGATAAAAAAAAAATATCCCAAAAATTAATGTGTAAGGCTGTTAAAAATAAAAAAAAAATGACTATTTAATGAACTCTATAACTGAATATTTATCATATGGGTTAAGACCTCTGGGACGCCTAGTAACACCGTTGTATATTATCTTCGCATACGTGTTTATTATCGATGCTACTCACAATTTAATGATATTGGAAAGACATTTATGAATGTGCTATTGCTTATAAATATGGCATCTGATTCTGAAATTACTGTATTATTTGTGAGCGAGATTATTGTAACGCTTGGTGAATATTAGGTAATGTATACTGTTGGTAGAAGTTTGTTATAGTGTCGTTTAGATGTTTGTCTTATCTCACTTCAAATGTTCATTTCATTCATCTTATATAGGGTTGTATTCTGTCAGATATATGTTTCATCACTTTCTGGCATTCGGTCAAACGTATGTTTTAATCCTCTTCAATTAGAATTTATTCGATCCAATGTATGTTTTGATTTTCTTAAGTTCGAATTTAATCTATCATATATATGTTTCCTCATTCTTGTATTTGAATTTTATTCGTTCAAGTCTTTAGTATTCCTCAACCATTGCTACAGTTTGCCTCGACTTACTCTCTAATGCTTCACACGAGTTCTTCCTTTACTGCGTTACCTCAAATACTCCTTTCTCGCTCTACAAGTGCACTACCCCCACGTACACCTCTCTGCACATCACATATTCCTCTCGTATTCTCTGCAGAATCGTAGAACAACGAAATATGTTTACTCCGAGGTTGAGATGTTGTCTATAAGAACATAAGAACATAAGAAAGGAGGAACACTGCAACAGGCCTACTGGCCCATACTTGGCAGGTCCATATCAAAACCAACCCACCAACAAAAATATTTGTGCAACCCATCCCCATCACCATCCAAGCAAGAAGCCCCGACAACACCCCTTCCCCCCCAACAACTGTGCAAGTCCCGTTCAAATCCAACCCCTCTCACTCACAACCCCTCTCACTCACAAGAACACAGAAATAAGGAACACTGCATCAAGCCAACTGATCCACACTAGGCAAAACCCAAAACCAATCTCACAAACAAAAACTCCTTCCCAACCCACCTACTCCATCCATGGAATATGTTTTGATAATCAGGGCACTATAAAATAGGGTACTGAAGGAGCTGAAGCACCTGGTCCATCACCAGGGTACTGAAGGAGCCGAAGCACCTGGTCCATCACCAGGGTGCTGAGGGAGCAGAAGCACCTGGTCCATCACCAGAGTACTGAGGGAGCCGAAGCACCTGGTCCATCACCAAGGAACTGAATGAGCCTAAGCACCTGGTCCATCACCAGGGTACTGAGGGAGCCGAAGCACCTGGGTATTATAAAATAAACTCCCGGTGCAAATACACTGAAAGATGTACACCTCTCCCTGCATAAGCACTTGAAAAATGTTGTATAGTCACCCAGTGCAGTATGTGGGGTTTTCAGTTTCGTTTATATAAAATCCGAGTGATAATCTCTTATTAATAGTAATTTCTAAATCCCTTTGACACTCTTCTCTGTATCCTGTGTTATTTATAATGAACAGTTTTCAGTACAAGCACTATGAATTATAAAACTATATCTGCTAGAAAATATAATATAAAGTCTCACAATTTGCAATATACATGTATATATACTGTATATATATATATATATATATATATATATATATATATATATATATATATATGCAAAAGATCACAGTAAACAGGTGATATCAAAATATGCAAGACAACCACTATGAAAAAATAGAAGAATTCCAAGCATATATATATATATATATATATATATATATATATATATATATATATATATATATATATATATATATATATATATATATATATATATATATATATATATATATATATATATATATATATATATATATATATATGTATGTATGTATGTATGTTTGTGTTTTCTGTCAATGTATTCTGTCTATTAATAAAATACTCATATAATATATATATAGGGAGTGGTAGGAGAAGAAAATATTCTAACAGCTCCGGGAGAACCTCGAGTTCTCCCTGAGGTACGTTTATTGTCTTCTCTGAGGATGAGGGTCCCCAGTAAAGTTCTGGAGGTGGTACCTCCTATATATTTTGTGTGTGTGTTTATATATATATATATATATATATATATATATATATATATATATATATATATATATATATATATATATATATATATATATAAGTCATTGAGTATTTTTAAGCATATTTTAGATTAATTAAAATTTTATAGCTTAAAATTGATTTTCGAAAGAAAAAATAGAAGAAGCTCTTTACTCTCAAGAGATTTCTGAACAGCAGATTACTTAGATTTATAAGAGTAAACATACACGAGCTGTGTAGTGAACCATCACGAAAATTTTATCATATTTCAATAAAAATCAAAATATAAATATTCCAGACGGATATTTTCATCCTGCTACATTAATACTACGCTTCTTAATTACATAGCTACATTTTTAAAACGAATCGTAAAAATTGAACTGAATTACTGACACCAGGAAACTAGTCACGCTATCCAGCATGCATAAATGACAGGAATCTGACCGGTTCACCTGCATGTGGTACTAAGGTACCACATGCTATTTCAATACGAAGATTTAGTACCACATGCTATTTCATTACAAAGATTTTCTGAATCGATGGCAAAAAAATACATTATTGTTGCATATGCGCCAAACTTAAATTATAAAAGACGCTTAATAAACTTTATCTGATACAGAGGAAATGAATCGTAAACAATCGGTGAGACCTGAGAAGCAACAGGTCTCCTAATTTACCTAGGTGACACAGATCGATGTGATTCAATACGGATCGATACGGAGCGACACGGAACAATTCGAAGTAACAAAGAGCAAACACGAAGTGACTCTGCGTGACTCAACGTGACACGAAATGACAGGGGATGAACACGAATTAATAATAAAGAACAAAATCGGTCACTTGGGAATTGTTTCTAGCAGTGCGAACGATGCAGAGCGAAAAGCAACAACGAGGCGCTAAGTGGGTTGTGAACGATGCAAAACGAATTAACGTGCAGCAATTTTGGTCGAAATGAAACGCAAGGTATCGCAACGCCGAAAAATGTGGGAAAATGTGAGGCTATACGAAGCGTCGCAGGAGCGGTCCTGAGCGATACGTAATGGCATAAAAGCCACTTCAACACATTACGAATCGACAAGGAGGTAATATGGGAGTAATAGAGACATTAACTCGTCACTGTGTGATGACACATGGTAACACCCGGAGACATATAGTAACACATATATATTCTTGTCCCTAATTACTTATATGCACATATATAGTGGACCCTCGGTTTTCGTTGAAAATTCTTTCCAGAATGCTGTTTGAGTGCCGTTACCGAACGAATTTATTCCCATAAGGACAAATGTAAATTAGATTAGTCATTTCAGACCCCCCAAAAATACACTTACAAAAGCACTTACGAAAATACACTTACATAATTGTTCGAGTTTGGAGGTGAACGAAAACCGAGGATCCACTGTATATTCTTGTCCCTAATTACTTACATCACTTCAAGAAGTGATGTAAGTAATTAGGGACAAGAAGATGAGTAAAATAAATAGTGAGCGAATGAAAGCGACGAGGGTAGAAGGCTGGACAACATGACAGCCAAAAAATGAATCAAAACTTAGGAACACGGTACAGAACATGGAAAGAAATAAACACGAAACGACAACCACGAGACCCAAAACGACGTAATACAGAACAACACGGAATGTCACAGGAGTCGTATTGGTCGCCACTCACAGAGACACGGCAACACGGGAAGACATTAGGCCCAAGTAATCCAACACAAGATCGAGCTATTATGTGGTAGGCCTATTGGAGCCATTATTTCAGAGTAGTCCTAGAACAAGGTTAATAATGAAGATTTATATGCATGACGTTACCGAGACACAGTGTTTTGAATAGGGTTGCAGCACAATACTGGTGTTCCTAGTTTTGTTGAATATTTATTATCAATTTGCTGCTGCTCCACATATTCAAATACATGTGGATGTGTGTGGATCAGTCATGGCATGCGTAGGTACGGGTATTTTGGTGAATATATGTAGTGACGTATATTCACTGGAATACCCGTACCTAAGCATGCCACACAGCTTGACCCCAGCCAGACCCCAGAGGTCTAGGGTCCGGCTGGGGTCAAGCTTGTGGCAAAAGTACTGTGTACTTTGAAGCAGAGTACGCAGTTTGGAATCTTGATGAGGACAGAGAGAAAAAGTTTATAAATAATTTCGTCCATTTCCGATTTGTATTTTTATTATATATATATATATATATATATATATATATATATATATATATATATATATATATATATATATATATATATATATATATATGTCGTGCCGAATAGGCAGAACTTGCGATTTTGGCTTAAATAGCAACGCTTATCTTGCCATATAAGACAAGCGAAAATTTGTGTATGCAATAATTTCGCAAAAATCATTATGAACCTAACGAAAAAATATATTTCATTGTGTTTGTTTATTATTAAATTATTGTAAACGTATCTAAATTATATTTAGTTGGGTTAGGCTAAATTAAATTGCGCTTGTTATAGTAAGGTTAGGTAAGTTTTCTAAGATTTTTTTGGTGAAAAATTATAAATATATCTTCAAACGCATAAGAGAAAATTTTAGAAAGGACTTAATTTTAGATGAGTTCTTGCTAACTGACCAGTTTTACCTATTAGGCACGACATATATATAATACACACACACACACACACACACACACACACACAACACAACACACACACACACACATACACACACACACATATATATATATATATATATATATATATATATATATATATATATAGAGAGAGAGAGAGAGAGAGAGAGAGAGATTTTTACAATGCTAGAAATTCGCAAGAGCAGGCGAAATATTCACAAACACTGATCTCTGGCCGGTAAAGCACTGCGAACCTTGTTGCAAGTTTCGTAGGTTCGAGTCTCCTTCGGCCAGAGATCAGTGTTTATATATATTATAGTTTCCAGAACATAAGATTACTTTTACGTATAGTTTCTTCGCTCACTTGTAACAGGATATTTATCTCGCAATGACGCTCGGTAACAAAGGTTACCTAGCAGGATGAACTAGGCACGTACTGCCCTGAAGTACGTATCACGACATTGTACGTGAGTGACCTCAGGTCGTAATTAGCGGTCTTGGAGTAGGAGTTTTCTACTTGACACACTGAATGGTCTCGTGAAGTAGACTAATTACCAGTGAAGCCACCATGGTGGTCCAGGTAACTGGTGCTGCTGGTGTTGCATATGAAGTACTGGCTTTATTTTTTTTATTAGTTCATGTTGAAGACTATGAACTCTTATACAGCCTAAGTTCATTTTAAAGTGCAGCCTTATCTAAGTTATATCCTTCCCTGGGCTGCGACTAACACCCAGGTAGCTACTTATTGTTAAATGATTAGGGACAAAGAGTGTGGAGTGATACGCCAATACGTCTCTTCCACTGCCGGTAAGTCGAATCCTGGTCGTTTCAGTTGTGAGTCGAACGCTCTAGCCACCGGGATACTGGTTTTATCGAAGACGGTGCAGTAGAATTTGGTTTAGCATAAATTCTTTCCATTTAAAATCATTGAGGGTGCTGGCGAAGGTCTTTTAATTCAAGGAATTAGAGCTACCCTCCCTTTCCTCGGATAAAACCTGATTACCTCCCATCTCTCCAGGTGAGGTATAACCCCCCCTAAGGGTTTAGCGCTTCCAGATCAATATAAAAATAATACACAAAAGTCTCAAGTGAAAATATTTTTTTTTTTCCAGACTATCGCCTGTGTCGGAAGAGTTAGCACTGTGAATTATTCATGAGGTTTGTGCAGCAGTAGCTAATATACAAATACATAACAAACTGAAGGCTATAAAGTCAGAATATATATATAATTTAATCTTTTACTCGCGTAGACTCACTTAAGCTGAAGCAGCGAGTAGTGTGTGCTTGCAGGCACCATGTCTCACTGACACATACCTTAGCGAGTGAGTGCTAGCAAGCACTCACACACAAGCTACGGTCCTTCTGTTAGGATTTTCATAGACAGCACTGCTGTCCATTCTTCCTTTTCCCATGAACCAAATTGAGAATACCTCGACTGATCGGCTTCAAACTTCCATTGCTTGTGTATTTTTCTCAAAGGAATATTTGCACTATTAGTGGGTAATTTTAAGTTTCAGTTTACCAGTTTTATTAAACAAATTGATACTGTTTTCGGTGTGATGAATGATTAGGTAAGGAGCTTTTGGACATTTGAAGGAGGCCTTCCGCTGGCTTACCGGTCCACCCCTTTAAAAATTATGATTATAACCATTAGATTTTAAACATAATGCTTCTACTGATCCGCTTCAAACCTTCACTGCTAATGTATGTTACTCAGAAGAATGTTAGGATTAGAGAAATGCATCTAATTATATAAATAATTTACTCCCTCACTTTTCCCTGCAGTCCTTAAGCCAAGTGGAAGGCCTCGGTTAGATGACCAAAAGCTCCAGCTGTGGGTCATCATGTGTCCTGCGTCAGGAAACACTTGTTTATTTCCTGACACTACTTATTCCTTTCCCTTCCCCTCAAAACCAGAAACCTTACCTTTTCTCCTTCTCTTCTTCCCGTCAAGAACAACACCTGCTTCTTCCCTTCATCCCCGCCTCCCCACCCTTCCGCACCAGCTCAGTTCCTTCTCCCCCACTATCGACCCGCTCTCGTTAATCACCCCATCAGTCTGACTCTCCTCGTTAATGCGCTCATTAATCCCACCTCTCCGGGGCTAATTCTGACACCTACAACCCTTTCTTACCCACACCACACCTACAACCTTCTTACACCACACCTGCAACCCTCTCTTACCCACACCACACCTACAACCCTCTCTTACCCACACCACACCTACAACCCTCTCTTACCCACACCACACCTACAACCCTCTTACTCACACCACACCTGCAACCCTCTCTCACCCACACAACACCTACAACCCTCTCTTACCCACATCACACCTACAACCCTCTCTTACCCACATCACACCTACAACCAACACCTACCCTCAACATACCTACAACCCTCTGCTCCGTACATATCCCCTGCAATTCTCCCCTTCCTACATCTACAACTATTACTACTACTATTGCTACTACTAGTAGTAGCACCACTACCTCTACCATTACTACAATTATACTACTACCTCCTCTCGTTCTACTACTCCCTTCCCCGCTCCACCCCTCTCGTATATATATATATATATATATATATACTTTCTCCCTTCCCTTCACTCTCCTATGAGACTTGTTAATGGTCCATAACTGACCGAAAAGTCGTCATAAGTTTCATTTTCCTACATGCGGGTTATTTGTGAATAAGTATAAGTAATAGAGGTTCCAAGGTTGCACAACTCAACTTACCTTATTTAAGTAATGTAGTCTCCTTGATCTCCATATTACAGAATGGAAATAAAAGCGTAAGGAAATATACGAAGAATGCTAAACTTTATCAATATCAGGATTTTTTTCCTTCGAATATATTATTAGTATTGCTGCACCTACATTCTTTTGAAAGGCAAAGAGTGATAGAGGATATGATTGAAGGGTCTGGTCTATGAAAGGCGTAAAGGGAATATAAATAACCTGTTGAAATTTTTAAACCAAAACCGAAGGAGCC
>WNWK01000461.1:317500-337500 GCA_009830355.1 Cherax destructor
CTATGATTTACTCAGACTTGTCATGGGACCATTACCTGTTAACGCTACGGTCATTACCGCCAGGAAACACCGATACCACAGCAGCACACACGCGTACGTACTCATATATACACACACACATCATATAAAAATACACACAGCGCTACTCAAACACATTCTAGCTCTTCATATCTGCATTTTAGGTGTGCTTCGTAAATATCAACGAAACAGGAATATCTTTATTTAATTTTTACGATCCTAGCTTTGGGGTGCTGTTGGAGAGTGAGCAGTAATCCTGGAGTCGAGAACTATATCACCTTCACCATCAAAGCTTTGTGTGGATGTTGCAGTTCAGAGAGCAATTTGAAGTGCGAGGTCAGCACTCGTCTGCGAAAGAGAGTACAGCTTATAAATGAATGGTGGAGAATATCTCATACTTTGGGTCCCCCTACCTTCATCTGAAATTCCCGAATTTATTAAAAAAAAATCACAACTAACCCATAAACTGGAGATACAATTAGAAAAAAAAAAAAGTTTCATTACATCCTAGACTAACAAATTCTCGTTACTTGATAACAGTCCAGGAGAGACCGAAACACTAGTTTTTCCTCCTATTTATGATTTACTTGTGAACTGGGAATTTTACTTTTAATTGTCCAAACACGTTATTTATCCAAACACAACAAAAATACATATATAACCTAACAAGAATTAAACTGTTCAACGTGTGCATTTTATGTGTGCTAAGTCTAACAAACAGCATCTTTACTCCACATTCCGTCACGCAAATTTTGCGTGTCAGTTATTGGATGTAACACGCTTGTACCTTCCACGACACAGTCCCTTCCACCTCCCAGCGTTACACTGAATTACAAGCAACAATTACAACAAGTAATCCCTCTGTAAATGTCGGGAACTTCAGCTGTAATACTCTAATTCCTACGGTAGTTAACCACAGGGTCGCAAGGGAGCCTGATACAGGACCATCTCTAACGTACACATGTGCACACTCACTCACACACACACACAGTGTGTGTGTGTGTGTGCTATTTTTGGTAAATGTGAATGATATGATGGAAGGGATAGACTCAGAAGTGTCCCTGTTCGCAGATGATGTGAAGTTAATGAGGAGAATTAAATCAGATGAGGATCAGGCAGGACATCAAAGAGACCTGGACAGGCTGGACACCTGGTCCAGCAACTGGCTTCTCGAATTTAATCCCGCCAAATGCAAAGTCATGAAGATCGGGGAAGGGCAAAGAAGACCGCAGACAGAGTATAGGCTAGGTGGCCAAAGACTGCAAACCTCGCTCAAGGAGAAAGATCTTGGGGTAAGTATAACACCGAGCACGTCTCCTGAAGCATACATCAACCAGATAACTGCTGCAGCATATGGGCGCCTGGCAAACCTGAGAATAGCTTTCCGATACCTTAGTAAGGAATGTTGAAGACACTGTACACCGTATACGTCAGGCCCATACTGGAGTATGCAGCACCAGTTTGGAACCCACACCTGGTCAAGCACGTCAAGAAATTAGAGAAAGTACTAAGGTTTGCAACAAGGTTAGTTCCAGAGCTAAGGGGAACGTCCTACGAAGAAAGGCTAAGGGAAATCGGCCTGACGACACTGGAGGATAGGAGGGTTAGGGAAGACATGATAACGATATACAAAATACTGCGTGGAATTGACAAGATGGACAGAGACAGGATGTTCCAGAGATGGGACACAGAAACAAGGGGTCACAATTGGAAGTTGAAGATTCAGATGAGTCAAAGGGATGTTAGGAAGTATTTCTTCAGTCATAGAGTTGTCAGGAAGTAGAATAGTCTAGCAAGTGATGTAGTGGAGGCAGGAACCATACATAGCTTTAAGACGAGGAATGATAAAGCTCATGGAGCAGGGAGAGAGAGGATCCAGTAGCGATCAGTGAAGAGACGGGGCCAGGAGCTGAGTCTCGACCCCTGCAACCACAATTAGGTGAGTACACACATATACCAGCTCTATCCTCCCAGTGTCAATATCTCTTGTATCAAGGAAATTGACATCTGTTGTAATTTGCACTATCATCATCACCATCAGCATCATCATGGCCACCTTCAGGCCAGCTCTATCCCACGCCTTATCATCGCTCGCGGTCAGGAATCACAGATATCAAGCAGTGTTTACACCAGTGGACATTTCTGTACATTATTAAGGCGTGAGAGGACCCGACGCTGCTACACCGTTGGTGGCGACAGGTGTCGACACTACGCTGTTACTTTCCATATCTTTCAGGGTAAAAGTGGCCACTACGTTGTTGTTATTGCTAGGGAATAATAATAATAATAATAATAATAATATTATTATTAGTATTATTATTATTATTATTGTTATTCCTATTATTTTTATTATTGATAATTTTATGATTATTATTGTTAATTTTATTATTATTATTATTGTTAATTTTATTAATTTTATTATTATTGCTAATATTATTATTATTATTATTATTATTATTATTATTATTATTATTATTATTATTATTATATAAAACCTCACTTGAGGGAGAATCACTTAAACATTTATTTTCCTTCAAATATCTTTCACAAAATATAAAAAAGTGGAATAAGCACTAATTTCTCCATCTTATGAGGACACACACAGACACACACACACACACAGACACACACACACACACACACACACACACACACACAAACACACACACAGAGGTGTGGCACCAGTGTGCTGGTGATGAAACACGAAGGACAGGCAAACACTACCAGTCGGGAATAATGAATAACAAATCCACATGGAGAAGTTCATCAGCTCGTCAAACACCCGCCAGTCAGAGAGAGACAGAGCCTAAGAGAGAGGCAGTCTGCCTATCAGTCAGTCAACCAGTTAGTCGGGGAGGCAGCTAACACGGTCAAAATAAAATGGAAGGGCAGCTAGACAGTCAGCTATAATGCAAGAGAGCCTGTCTGACAGCCAGCCTTACAGCCCAGAAGTCAAAAAACGACCAACTTGAAAGCAGCTTTTCGCCTTTTCTCTTGGCTATACTTTTTTTTCTATGTCCATCTTTACGCTCATCATCTTTCCTTAAACTAATGCTGATTTTTCCTGTCTGTGTCCATTTGCTTATATCTCTTCCTTGTCTGCTTTTCACGGTTTGCTGCGGCCTCAGCAACGAAACCAAGTGGTGGCAATCTTGTTCGTTACTCTCGTGGTTGAGAGCTGGATCTTCCTACCTCTGAATAATGAGACACTTCGGGCTTTTTTTGTCCCGGACCTGCATACCCCTTCATCGGCTGAACATTAGTGCGTTCCACGCTGAGCTTTGCCCTTACTGGCTGAGGTCACTGACCTGGCTCTTGCTCCTGCACTGTGTCGTGTGTGTGTACTCACCTAGTTGTGGTTGCAGGGGTCGATTCATAGCTCCTGGCCCCGCCTCTTCACTGGCCGCTACTGGGTCACTCTCCCTGCGTCATGAGCTTTATCATACCTCTTCTTAAAGCTATGTATGGAACCTGCCTCCACTACATCGCTTCCCAAACTATTCCACTTCCCGACAACTCTGTGACTGAAGAAATACTTCCTAACATCTTTGTGATTCATATGAGTCTTCAACTTCCAACTGTGTCCCCTTGTTGCTGTATCCCATCTCTGGAACATTCTGTGTCTGTCCACCTTGTCAATTCCTCTCAGTATCTTATATGTCGTTATCATGTCCCCCCTATCTCTCCTGTGTGTGTGTGTGTGTGTGTGTTGTGTGTGTGTTGTGTGCGTTGTGTGTGTGTGTGTGTGTGTGTGTGTGTGTGTGTGTGTGTGTGTGTGAGTGTGTGTATGTGTGTGCGTGTGTGTAGTTAAGTTTGAGCACACTGAAGTGTATTGTAAATTATTTTATTTTTACTGTTATTATTATTATTATTATTATTATTATATTATTATTATTATTATTATTATTATTATTATTATTATTATTATTATTATTTTTATTATTATTATTATTATTATTATTTTAACACATCGGCCGCCTCCCACCGAGGCAGGGTGACCCGAAAAAGAAGAAACACTTTCTTCGTCACTCCATCACTGTCTTGCCAGAGGCGTGTCGATACTACAGGAAACGCTAAACTTGCAAGGGATGGATAGGAGACAATCAGGGTCTACCCAAGGAAGGGAAGGACATATCCATTTCCTTGCATTAAGAGCCCTTCACCCACATCAAGGAACCTTTCTTTAACGAGTCATATTGCTAAGTGTTTAGCTTATATTTTTTTATATACTATTTTCAGTACCGCTGGAGTCTAAATCGGCCAAGTACCTTCTCAGGATTTCATCTAGCTCTAAAATTAAATATATTTTACCAAGATTACTTATGGAAACACTACAGCTCTCCAGAAACGAATCCCTCAAAACTGAAGAATACTGGCTTAAAAGAAAGAAATGTTTGGGTGTTGTGTGCGCTGGTTGGCCGTAGATCAGTGAAGTAGAGGGGTGGTGACGGGTGAGGTATGTGTTGTGGGAGGGATGAGGTGTCTGGAGCTGGGAAGGGAATGATTTGTGTGAGGAATAGGCCAGAGGGGAAGGCGGAAGATGTGTTGGGATGTGCTGTGGTGTGTGAGTGGTAAGGACGCTTGGGTGAGGGTGTGTACATACTCGCCTAGTTATATTTGTGGAAGTTGTGCCTCAGTCTTGGCCAGCCTTCGTAACTTACAATCGACCAGCATTGTTGGGTCCTATTTTACCTTCTTATCAAAATGTGCATAAAGTCTACACACACTTTTGTCTTTATTTTGATCATTTAACTTCCTTACTACTCCGAGACTAAGGAAGTATTTCTAAACAGCTCTTCTTTTATTATTCCATCATCGCTATCTCTCTCCAGTGCCCTAATCATATTTAAAACGTCTGTCCCAGTCCACACTATAACGACGTAGAAAATAGTCTAAGGAGTGTACAGAGTAGACAGACAGACTCAAATAAAAGACGCACGGGTAATGCCTCAAAAAATGATGTTAGGAATTGCGTCTTATATTTTACGGTGGTAAGCAGGTAAATTCTAAACACAGAATCAGTAGACATGACCTGGACAAGGAATCAGTAATGACTGCCAATTACTGGTTAAGAGGTGTGAACAATAGCTAAGTATCGACCTCGGGAACTCCACTCGGCGAGTACTACAACTCGACGTGTATAAAAACACTAGTTACAACAAGCAATACACGAGCAGGACATCACGCCAGAGAACGAGCTTTGATCAAGGGAATATATGATCACAACGGCAGGATACTCAGGAGCATCAACAAGGTAGACCAGAACAGACTGCTTATTCTTGTATCAAAGGTATAATACCCAAGAACTTAATGATTAAGCCACATGTGCAACACCTGTGTAGATGTACCGAGAGATATATAGCTGCACAGCAGGCTTTAGCAATGTAATACAGTTTCATGAAGACGGAAACTTTTATAATGGGAACCAGTATAAGACGTGGCGAGATGCAGCAGTTGAAGACGTGGTTACATGGTGGCGGGGCACATAAAGTGAGCAAGAGATTTAGCAATATAGTTGTAGAAGATATTCAATGTAGCAGATATCTATTTTTTTTTTCACATGTGTCATAATCGTCGACTTGTCGGTATTATACCATTACTGTAACAATACTTGTCTGACACATCAACAACGTGGACTTTTGTTATACAGAATATTTACTGCAACTCCATTGCTAATTCTCTGACCCGTCTTTTGTGCCTGAGCTGCTTCCATTAATAAACCCTACCCACATGTGGCCATGTCTTCAACTGCTGCATCTCACCTTTTCTTCGCAATCCTCGTGCCTTCGTATTAGATTAACAAAACTTGCGGTGCATGCGATACTTCTCTCAGTAAAGATACCCAGGTGTAAAACATGTTTCTTAGTCATCGAGAGACTGCTTGATGTGGGAGGAACTGTGAGGACGTAACTTATATGAAAACTAATTCCAATTAAGCTCAAGAGAAACCACAGTAAGAAAGACCGAAGACAGGAGAAAGAGAGAGACAGAGAGAGAGAAACTGGAGAGAACAGTTATAAGAGATTAGAGATACAGCAGGCATGACAATAAACACAATAAGCACAGACACAACAGACATGTCAGACAGGAGAGAGAGAAGCAGACGCGTTTTAGTGCAGTTTGTTCTTGTTAATTTCTCGGCAGACTGGAGACCTCTTTCCGGCTTCTCTCTCCCTCACTCACCCCTCCGTCTCTCTAAACTACTTCTTCCCTCTCTCACCCACCCTCCCTTTCCCTCACCCACCTCTCTCTCTTCATCATCCACCTCTCCGTTCCTCATCCACCTCTCTCTCTCTCACTCACCGACCCTTCCTTCTCACCCGCATAATTTTTCCTCTGTCCTATATGCAATTTCTCTTGCTCCCACTCTGGGATGATAGAGATATCTTCATAAAAAAACATTTCTCCTGTGTATGGGATAGTCACTCCTGAGAGATGATAATTCCCAAGTGACAGCAACTCAAGAAACCTTTGAAGCTCCGGCAGCTGGTGAACATTTAATGGAATACTTGACGATATCGTCATTGCCCTACTCAAGTCTCCCAGCTCAGACTGACAGATTTCAACACTGTGTACACCGTCCTGTGTGATGGAATATGACTTGAAAACACTTTTTGTTCCCACTGTGTGACTTATCACACTGAACAAGGCAGCGGCACACTGCTTATAAATTCAGCTTTGCTAATTTAAAAAAAAAAAAATCCTTAACTAAATATCTAATTCTCGTCTTCCAGTCTTCCCATTCATCTTTATTGTTCACCCTGAGGCCATCCTGAAAGACGTAATTCCAGGGTAAGAGCAAATCAAGCTCTGCTGGAATGAAACCTTTGAAGCTGCCGTAGCTACCTAATTCACAGTGAAATTCTTGACGATATCCTCATCGACTTGCTGAAGTCTACCATCTCAACCTGAGTGGTGGATTATTATTGGATTCTTGAGGAAGCGTTAAATCCGCTCAGGAATGGAAGGCAATGAGGTTTGAGCCAATTAAGTTAAGGGTAAACAGGAAAACATAGGTAGTTTTAGTTCTCACTCTGTAATCTATTTACGAGGCTGAAATACTCAGCTGAACTAGATGTATGTCTGTCGTTGCACCGTTCAAGAAAGGTATCCCAGTATTGTATAATGCCAGTCTCCTGTTCCTCAACGCAAGCGAAATGCGTAGTACAGGGTGCGGTATAAGTTTGTAATGCACTGAAGTATTAGCGTTGAAGATTTTAAGTGAAAGGAAAGAAGCATTTCCATGTTGTCACATGGAAACTAATATCCATATTCCTTTAAATAAAAACTGACATATTAGGACATACACAGCCCAACACAAATTCCAACTTTCTAACTTTAAAGACAAACTTTAGGAGTTTAAAGCCAAACTGAAGAGGCATTCCCTAGTTATCTCGCTTAGATGAATATCCTACAATACACTAACACTGAGTTTGAAGCCGCTCAGAAGTAACATTATCAAGTTATCGGGTTGAAAGTATGAGGTAAATTGAATGAGGAACTCAAAAATTATCATATCAAAACCAGTATTTCAATTTCCCTACTGATCAAATATGATTCAAGATAATGTACTGGATGATGCTTTTTCGCTTGTCCAAACTGATTTAACCTGATTCTTTTTTCTCCTTCTCCCTCCTTTCCCCTTTCCTCTTTCCTCTTTCTCCTTCGGGGTTTCTTTCTTCTGCCTTGGGTGTTTCGTAATTTATTGCATATTTTTCCCCCCTTTGTGTTTTGTTCCTACCCTTTGTTGGCTCCTAGCTCCCTTGCAGTGCTCCTCTTTCTTAGTCTTTGACTATCTCCACTACTACTACTGCCTCGATAAATTAGACACATATGCAACACTTGGGTATCTCTATTGAGGAAACGTTTCGCCATACAGTGGCTTCATCAGTCCATACAAAGGAGAAACGTGAAGAACAGGAGGAGTTTGAGGTAATCAGTCCCTCAACCTTGAGTAGATGTTGTCAGTCCATCAATCTTGATAAGAATACAGCATATGTGCGAAGGAGTAGCTTATATACCTTCGCACATATGCTGTATTCTTATCAAGATTGATGGACTGACAACATCGACTCAGGTTGAGGACTGTTACCTCAAACTCCTCCTGTTCTTCATGTTTCTCCTTTGATGGACTGATAGCCACTGTGTGGCGAAACGTTTCTCAATAAAGATACCCAAGTGTTGCATATGTGTCTAATTTATCAACTCGTCGGTTCTCTGAACAATTCATCTACATACTACTGCCTCTACCACAATCTCTCTATTTCCTTTTCTACTACCTCTCTTGTCCCGTCCCTGTCTGCTGGTCTATATATACTGCCTCCTTCTCTATTTTCTGTTAGTGTGACTGTAAATGGTCCAAGTCGGACCGAAACGTCGTCGTAAGCTCCTTTCTTCTATGTGCAGGTTATTTGTGTATGGGTACTACCCTGGCCGTAAGATGCATCAGCCATTAAATACTGAAGCCATTCAAAAGATGTATGGGCCAACAGGCCTACTGCATTGTTCCTCCTTTCTTATGTTTCTTTGTTATTATGAAGACCCATATATTTTGATCAAGATGATTAAACGATAATAAAAAAAAATCACGATTTTATACATAAAATGGCTAAATATGCACCAACACACTGGGTTTTTTAGAAGTTATCCGAGCCATTCTATGTTGCTGGGGATGGCTTTAATAACTTTGGTCTTAGGGAACCTTCACGTGCCAATTGTTCCTCCAATGTAGTCCTCGTTACCATACACAAGCGTTCGACACTTGAATCCGATCGGATGATGGGTTCTCGACTTATGAGAGAAATAAAATCGAAAAGAAAAATATTAGGTAACCACTTAGAGGTACGTCTTCGGGAATTTCTAATTACACATAAAATCTATATACTCCTTCACCCTCCCCGTTGTTCATTTCCCTCCCCGTCACTCATACCCCTCCCCGTCGCCCATCCCTCACGCTCACCTTCCCATTTTCTATGCCCATCCCTGGCCCTCTTTCACCCCTCCCCGTGTTCTCCACACCCTGCCCTTGGGAAATCAAGAGATGGTGCTGCTTTGAAAAACTCTAATGACAGTTTTCCTTGCGCCATGGAATGTATTTGTGGTTCTGTCGTGTTGATCTCTCTCTCTCTCTCTCTCTCTCTCTCTCTCTCTCTCTCTCTCTCTCTCTCTCTCTCTCTCCTCTCTCTCTCTCTCTCTCCTGGAAGATTGTATTAGTTATGCTTGGCTACAACTCTGAAAGGGATTTAGTACACAGTCAAAAATTGGACAATATTCGTAAATTCAGATTTCTGGACTAATCTAAGATCTAGAATAATATAATTTGTTGATGGCAACAATAGGCACACAGATGAATAGATGGATGGATGGTTATATGTCAAAGTTGGTAACTAATGAAAAGATTGAGCTGAATAGGTTGATCACAGGAGGTGTAAGGATAATGGTAGATTCGTAGGAGATTACTTGCTGGTATAGATGGCAGGAGGATGAGTGGATGGGTATTGCCTGACATGGATGACAGGATGATTATTGGCTGATGTGGGTGACAGCCACTATCACGTTTGATCCTAGGATTGGGAGGGTAGCTCCATGAATATATGGAAGATATAGTGACTTGTGTGATGCTTCTGGTAAACGAGTTAATGAACCACCCGTCCGTCACTTGTTTCCCCTCCCCCCTTCGTACGTGTGGAAATGCACGCTCGTAATTTGGATGTACTCCCCGCGCTGTCGGGCGAAAGCCACCATTTTTTAACTTCGGTTTCACCGGTTAATAATATGAAATTTTTGGTTAATATCATTAATTACTGTTACTCTCACCAGTACACTGTCACTACGGCTGCTAATGATCCTAAACAAGATAATAATAATAATAATAATAATAATAATAATAATAATAATAATAATAATTATTATTATTATTATTATAATGATAATAACTACAATTTTCTCTACAAACCTTTGGAATGTTTCCGACGAAGGGAGGAGCAGCAACACTGATAAATACACACGGAGAGGTGTGTATATGTGTATATCTCAGTGAATATACACAATGAGATATGTATCTCGCACTGTATATTCACCAGATATGAAACTAGAACAAATGAAAGTCTACCAGTGTTTTTATGGTTTGATATTTATATTATTAGTATTATTAATATATTCATGGATAACATTAAATCTGCAAGGGTCACACTGGTCTAGTAATGTAATAATTATGAGCTCAAAATTTGATTTATATATATTCAATAACAACACTACGACTAGCCGAGGACTCGAACCCATATCGTTTTGGCCCGCTTCATGGTGAGCGACATGGGTTCAAGTCCTCGGCTAGTCGTAGTGTCGTTCATGGTTACAATAATATATATACTGCTTGTGGAGGCTAGTACACCAAACGGGGAGTAGAATGAAATTAGCTCTGAGGCACTCACACCATCGTATGTCCTCGGATCAAAGTAAAACACCTAGCTCTGTTGGGTGTGATTCTTGTAGGATTGGGTGGTCCTGTGGGTTAGAGCGTCATGTAATTTAGCTCACCATGAGGCGGGCCAAAACGAAATGGGTTTGAGTCCTTGGCTAGTCGCAGTGTTGTTGTTGATTTAATACAATATATATATATATATATATATATATATATATATATATATATATATATATATATATATATATATTATAATCAGTCTTTGTGTTTTAAACGCTGGTCTCTTGTATTTTCTTAATGTCTTGGTACATTTAAACTTCAAAAGTGTATAAAGTTGGAAGAAAAATGTTGAGCAGTGCCTAAGGCGTTGGAAGCTTCGGGACCTCTTAAGCAAGCTGGCAGGTTCAAAAGACCCATTAAGTGTCTGAAGATTCAGGACGTCACAGAGTGTTAAAAGCTTTTTTCATTACGGGTCGGAAGCCTGAGTGTTCGCAGGGATTCGGGACTGCTCCGAACCGGGATTCG
This sequence comes from Cherax destructor, assembly GCA_009830355.1. NCBI lineage: Eukaryota > Metazoa > Arthropoda > Malacostraca > Decapoda > Parastacidae > Cherax > Cherax destructor. The sequence continues at coordinate 328,464 of WNWK01000461.1, forward strand.
TGGAGAAATTCCACTTGCCTTTTATTTTCCTCCTTTCTGCAGATGCACCAGTAATAATGTGTGTACATATCTGAGTGTGCTTGGGTTTATTTCCATCTGATTCTGATATTTATCTTGTGGCACATTGTGTCTTTAATTGCTAATTGAGAATACGTCATGTGTGTTAATCTCTAGACCATGCTTCAATGTCTGCCTCTTTGGTTTCCTATGTGAACTCTACCGTGTGATTACTTCAACTTTTTGTTTCAGTTTCGAAGGTTTATTTTCTGAGGTCATGGCTGTAAAGCAAATAGTTATTGTGCGAATCTTGTAATCACCAAACTTTCGCAGAATGTTTAATTCTCTGGCAGAAGACCATCTAGCAAATTTCCGCCACGTATTAAGAACGTATTACAGTGATAATGATAGAACGAACCGTCGACCAGTTTTCATTTACACTTTGTGGGTTTATTGGACATTCATTTCATGCTCAGTAGTGCATTACAAAGGTTTGCTAATCACCGTCCAGTGTTTCGAATAATTGTCGAGGCGTGAGAGATCGTGACTGATCCGACGCATATTTGCGTTTACATCACAGATATCACAAAGTTGCAACATCATAGAGATCAACAATGACCTAATCAAGGTGCAAATAGATTTACAGCTGGCAAGGAGCCTTAATAAAACGAGTAGCGAGGCGTAAGCGGAACCTTCAGGGACTGACTTGAGTCAGGGGCTCAGACACTTTCACAGAGATTCCAGCGGACACCTTAGCCAGGTGTGCCTCAGGGAACAACCAAGTGTAGTTCTGGTGTTTTCTCTCACGCTGGATTACCCATATGTGTTTAGCTTTTTTGAGAATATAATAATAATAATAATAATAATCTTTATTTCATCTTTTCTATTTGAAAATTTTATCACTAATGCCCTTCTTTTTCCCCCCTGGATACTAACTTTAACCGGTCCAAAATATGGGTTTTGTTTTTTCCAAAGGATCCAGAAGCAAAGCTATTTCTGAGGTATATTTGCAAATGCTTTGAGAAGTAGGGCAACGCTGAGAGTAATGTTAAAGCCAGAGTTACATATTTTTATGTCAAGCAAAAGCAATAGAGAGCAAAAACTTAAGCAAAGGATGAATATATGAATGATAAAAGATGTTATAGTGAAAATATACGACTAGATAGGGGAATAAACTATATATAAAAAGGAAAAAATGATCATCAAGTTAAATGGAAAGAAAATATGTAAGAGAGAGACACACACACACAGGAGCTGAGTCTCGACCCCTGCAACCACAATTAGGCGAGTACAATTAGGTGAGTACAATTAGGTGAGTACACAAATACACATTTTCCTCTAAGGAAAACGATGTTTTATCCAAAAGTTTTCACTTTTTTTAATGAGACAGAAACAATTGAAATGTTATTTGTAGAGCAATATAATTAGACACACACTAACTAACTAACTAACAAACAAACTAACTAACTAACACATACACACACAGTCTGCTGTAACTCAACAGATCAGAAGGAACTTTACTTGGAGGATGATAAGGTTCTTATAGCTGTTAAAAACATTTTTTCCAAGTAATAAAAACGAAGTGGATGCTCTATAAGAGGATCACGCTCGTATTTTTAGCAAGATGAAGGATTGTAAAATGTTACTAAATCTTTTCTAGAAATATTAACACTTGGGCAAAATAAGTATTATTTATTTTTTTTGGAAATTTTTCAATTTATGGCCCACGACAAACCATCTTCTTCGTTTTCCTCGTATTCTTCTTCGTTTTCCTCGTATTCTTCTTCGTTTTCCTCGCATTCTTCTTCGTATTCTTCGTATTATTTTCGCCCTACAGCTAAAAATCATTAGTACTGAGATTTGAGTAAATCAGACACAATATTCTTTAAAATAAAGGATAAAGCAAACTTGAGGCGTATATACGCTGAACGACATATACCTCTCAGTGAATACACACCGAGAGGTATGTAACTCTCAGTATATATACAGTGAGAAGTGTGCAACTCTCGTTATGTATAGAATTAGAGTTGTGCAATTATAGGTTTATATACAATGGAGTGTATATACAGTGAGAGGTGTATATCTCTTGGTGTGTATATGCAAAGGGAGGTGTATAACTGTGTGTATATTGACCAAGAGGTGTGATTCTCTCAGTGTCTAAAGTCGTATACCGAAACGGTAAACCCGTAAGGGTTTCACAGCGCCTGGGAAGTAATAGGAATCGATCCATGGAAAAGGAAGGAGGCTCCAAGTTCTTGGATCGAGATCCCTTTACCAGCACATTGTCGGCACTTTACTAAATGTTTCGGTTTCTTATGGACCATTATCTCAACCCCCCTCTCTCTCTTTATACAGGCTCTCTTTCTCTCTCTTTTTTTACAGTCTCTCTCTCTCTCTCTCTCTCTCTCTCTCTCTCTCTCTCTCTCTCTCTCTCTCTCTCTCTCTCTCTCTCTCTCTCTCTCATCATGGCAGGGAATCTATGGAAGCCTCAAAGATTCCCAAAATCTTATTAAATAAATTAGACTTGGGTAAAAAAAAAAAAGAGAGCTTTAGATAAGAGGATCAAGTAAGAGTAATTAAGGAGCAAAGAAAAGACAGGAATAATAATCCATCAAGGAGAGGCAGGGTGTGGGATCCAGAAACGAGGTTGTAAAAGAACTGACTTCTAAAGTGTGGGTTCTATAGGGGGTTTAGAAGTGAGAGTTCTGAAGTAAGGGGTTTTAAAGTAAGCGCTCAAAAGCTAGAACTCTAAAATGGATGGTTCAGACTCGGGGTGTCAAAGTAAGTTCTCTGAAGTGGGTGGATTTAAAATGCGGTTTTAAAATTGGGAGTAGTTAGGTGAGCGTCTCAAAAATTGAGGCTCGAAATTGGGGTTTATAAGCGCTGCGTTCTAAAATCGGCGTTCTAAAGTTGAGATTATGGGATAAATAAAACTAAATCAGCGTTGTGGTAAAAGAATTAGTAAACAGTTCTTACTGAATTAAACATACACTTCTCGCAAAACCGTTTTCATGCTGGGTTTTTTTCTTTACTTCGCTTTCTCATCTTGGGCGTCTTGAATGAGAGTGATAAGAAATTCTGGGCGCGTCCAGGAGAGGTTGTTAAAGTTAGAGGTCCCTTTCAGGAGCCTGGGAGGATGGAGTCCGGCTCCTTCTTGCTTGACATGCTTTCCCTGAATGGATCCTGTCTTGTCATTCACATGGTTGTTTACAAGAGATTTGAATTCTCTTATATATATATATATATATATATATATATATATATATATATATATATATATATATATATATATATATATATATATATATATATATATATATATAATATATAATGTCGTGCCGATTAGGTAAAACTTGCGATTTTGGCTTAAATAGCAACGCTCACCTTGCCATATAAGACAAGTGAAAATTTGTGTATGCAATAATTTCGCCAAAATCATTCTGAACATAACGAAAAAATATATTTCATTGTGTTTGTTTATTATTAAATTAATGTTAACGTATCTAAAATATATTTAGTTGGGTTAGGCTAAATTAAATTGCGCTTGTTGTAATAAGGTTAGGTAGGTTTTCAAAGTTTCTCTTGGTACAAAATTGTAAATTCTTACATTAACATAAATGAAAAAATATATCTTCTAAAATTTTCTCATACGTTTAAAGATATATTTTTTCATTTATGTTAATGTAAGAATTATAATTTTGTACCAAGAACGAAACCTACCTAACCTATTACAACAAGCGCTTTAATTTAGCCTAACCAACTAAATATATTTTAGATACGTTCATTAATTTAATAATAAACAAACACAATGAATATATTTTTCGTTATGTTCAGAATGATTTGGCGAAGTATGCATACACAAATTTTCACTTGTCTTATATGGCAGGTGAGCGTTGCTATTATGCCAAAATCACAAGTTTTACCTAATCGGCACGACATTTATATATATATATATATATATATATATATATATATATATATATATATATATATATATACAGTATATATATTATTATTGTTAACAAATCGGTCTTCTCCCACCAAGGCAGGGTGGCCCGAAAAAGAAAAACTTTCATCATCATTCACTCCATCACTGTCTTGCCAGAGGAGCTCTTACAATACAGATATAAAACTGCTACATTAACACCCCTCCTTCAGAGTGCAGACACTCTACTTCCATCTCCAGGATGCATACTCACGCATGCTTACTAATATAAAATATATTTAGTTGGATTAAGCTAAATTAAATTGCGCTTGTTATAATAAGGTTAGGTAAGTTTCCTAAGATTGTTTTGTAATAAAACTCATTAATTTTTATGTTAACATAAATGAAAAAATATATCTTTAAATGTATAAGAGAAAATTTTAGAAAGGGACTTAATTAAATGAGTTCTTATATATATATATACATCTTCTTTCTTTCAACACGTCGGCCGTTTCCCACCGAGGCAGGGTGGCCCAAAAGGAAAAACGAAAGTTTCTCCTTTTACATTTAGTAATATATATATATATATATATATATATATATATATATATATATATATATATATATATATATATATATATATATATATGAGAGAGAGAGAGAGAGAGGGTCCGAACTCACTCTCGTCCTCATCACAACTCAAGTTGCATCACTCTGGTTGAATCATTACTAACAGAGTCAATAAATAATATCAATTCATTAGTATAAAAAATAATGTTTAAGCCCATATTTGTTTGGAAAGTGGAATAAGAGGGAAAATATATAGAAGAATGACTTGTCTGAACTTTACAACTGGAAGCACCAGGGAGCGGGGCGCCCTGTTTGCCAAGTTGCGAGGATTACAGACTTATAAACCTTCTTGTTGGAGGTTCCTGGCGAGTCCCAGTTACGGCTGGCTGAAATAAGCTGGTTTACTGCCTGGTACGGTCGTTTACACTCTCTAATTACTTGTTGGTTCTCTGTTCCAGCTCTGCTGACGTCCGCAGCCATTCAAAGCGGTCTGCTACTCCCATATGTCTTGCTCTATTTCTTTAAGCAGAATCGGTCAGACAAGCCGAGCTGTCCTAAATATTGATCATTAAGTATATCTTATTAGTAATTTATTAATCTTTGTGATTTTTCTTGGGAAAAAAATTGCACCAAATCTTACTTAGCAATCTCACTTAAACTTATTAAAATTATCATATATTTTTTTCATAATCTTACCTATTCAATCTCAAGCTAGTCTATATCAAGTTAGTAATATTTTATCAGTGAAATATATTAGATTCGTGATTTTTAGATTGAATTTACACTCTGACAAACTATCTCTACTCCATATTCCGTGACTGTAGACTCTGCCGAAAATCACGACGTACTTACTGGATTATCATTATTATAATCAAGGGGGAAGCGCTAAACCCGTAGGATTATACAGCGCGTGTGTGTGGGGGGGATGTGGAAGGTATTCAAGCTTAATTCAAGGAACTGGAGCACAGAACCAATTCCCTAGATCAAGAGCCCCTCACCAGCGTCAAGGAAACTTCCTTGAGGGGAGTAGGTATCACAACCTGTGTGTGTGTGGGGTGCATATCATTGCTCAACCTTCAAATGTGCTCGAATATCACTCGTAATGCCAGAATGGGTTGCACTCTCGTACCATTTAGCATTGCTGCTGAATCAATTTATCCATGCTGTCGATGGTACCGCATGTGTGTGTTTATACACGACGCGAAGGAGCTGGACAAAAATGAATTAACAAGAATAAAATTTGATACAAAAAAAAAAAAGTTCTATCATTAGTCCAAGTAAACAATAAAATTAAAAATGAATACTCTGAATGTCAAGTATTTTATTCACTGAGAGAGTTACACTGAGTGAATATACACTGAGAGACTTATGTCTCTCGGTGAATTTATACTAGATCCATTTTTCTCGATGGAGAGACTGACCTGATTTCTACCTCCTTGTCGGTGTATGTCACTTTTTCTATTTGCTTCCTTCGTCTCCTGACCACTTTCCTCAGATTTATATTAGTTTCATGTGATGGACAGAGAGAAACCTTTGTGGCTGTATGTGTGTGTGTGTACCAACCTAGTCAATGTTTTGGGGTTTGAATCCCATCACCGCCGAGACCCGCTCTCAGACATAGTGGCGGCTGTAGCGACGCAAACCATGGTGCTGATGGAAGCGATGATAGTTGTACCTTTTTTTATATTTTTATTTATGAAGCTTATATACATCTATAATGTGCAGTTATGCAATTCTAAATGAGATTTACACTATAGGAAGAAAAGGAAGCTTCTCCCTGTTATGTGCATAATTACTACTAGGCGAAGTGGGTCATCTGGTATATGAATACATAACCATTTATATAGCCTTACTAAGAGATTGAACCCATGTCCTTTCAGTTGTGAGCCGAATGCTCTGACAACAGTGCAACAAATGATCTCTGTATATCGCTTGGATAATTTCTCAACAGCAAAATGTAAAATTGCAAAATTATTGCTGCCTCTTCATATTTTTACTCTTTTCTTTTGTGGATTTTAAAAAGACATTTCACCATGCCAACAAACGTCTTTCCTTCATTAAAAATTTACTAAGACATTCACGAAATCTTTGATGTCATTTAAAATTAATGGATTCCCTCAAACGGAAGTAGATTTGATAACCACTGAACTAACAGTAAGTGACAACAGAACAGACAGCCCAGCGGGGAGAGAAGGGAACAGGTGTATAAGGGGATGGATAGTAATGAGATGGGTAGTTGGGGTGGGACAGGGAAACGCTCAAGAAGGAGAGTGGAAAAGTAGGGTCTGACGAGTAAACGTTTAAAGAAGAGATTGGAGAGGTAGGATCTGAAGGGCAGGGGATGTTTAAGGAAGCGAGAAATAGGTGAAGACGGAATTAAAAACGAAGTGAAGGAGTCAGATTCTTCAGCGTAATGATTGATGGGAACTTCAAGAGGGATGAAGTAAAACAAGTACAGGGTGTGCTGAGGCGTCCCACACCCAGGAACCAGATCACCTGAGGGTGGATGCTACTGCATCTACTAATTCTTCTCTCTCCATCCGTCGGATATTTTCATTGGTCATGTTCAGGTAGCCAACTGTTGCGCTAGTTGTACTGGTCCATACAAGGTAGGTCCTGCTAACTTCCACCTGCTGTAATTCCTGTATCTTTTCAAACTATATTTGTATGTTACCCAAAGTATTTTCTTCAACTACACTACTTCTCATATTATTTGATTCATCTGCATTTTTTTTTTTGCGACACCAGAACCTTCCTATATCTTCTATAAATCTGAATTTATTAATCGGAATAAAAAAATTCTAGCTATATTTTGGTTAGTTTGTTTTAGAGCTGTATTATAGCCTAGGGACTTCAGTTAATTATACTTTTTGAAATGATTCTAAAGCAGTCTAATAGCTATTTTAGCAGACACTCTCATACTGCTGCAAAAGCTCCATATTTCCACTAATCAGAATTTCATTGTTCTCTTCGCATCCATTATCATTAAGTTTAATGTTATTTAGTTTATAGGTGCTGAGAATGTTTTTTTTTTTTTATTCAAGATTAGGATCCTACACAGTGAACTGCATCAGCCACTTTTTCGACCTCAACATTTATCGGTCAATGTTGGTGTTGTCAGCAAAGTTGTGTAGTAATTTATTCCCTCTTCTAGGTCGTCTAGATGGGTAATGTTGATTGCTAGCAACAAGGGTCCAGTACTCACCCCTCAGGAACGCCACGTGTGAATGGCTTTCTTTCTGTTTTGTCTCCGCTTAAAAGTAATTTATTGGTTATTGCTTTTTCCAGGTTCTTTCGTATTTCAAGAATTTTCATCATAGTTCTCGCGTATGGAGGAGGTGAATGTATTCAGATATTTGGGAGTGGACATGTCGGCGGATGGGTCTATGAAGGATGAGGTGAATCATAGAATTGATGAGGGGAAAAGGGTGAGTGGAGCACTTCGGAGTCTGTGGAGACAAAGAACCTTGTCTATGGAAGTAAAGAGGGGAATGTATGAGAGTATAGTTATACCAACGCTCTTATATGGGTGTGAAGCATGGGTGATGAATGTTGCAACGAGGAGAAGGCTGGAGGCAGTGGAGATGTCATGTCTGAGGTCAATGTGTGGTGTGAATATAATGCAGAGAATTCGGAGTTTGGAAATTAGGAGGAGGTGCGGGATTACCAAAACGATTGTCCAGAGAGCTGAGGAGGGGTTGTTGAGGTGGTTTGGACATGTAGAGAGAATGGAACGAGACAGAGTGACTTCGAGAGTGTATAAATCTGTAGTGGAGGGGAAAGGCGGGGTAGGGGTCGGCCTAGGAAAGGTTGGAGGGAGGGGTAAAGGAAGTTTTGTGTGCGAGGGGCTTGGACTTCCAGCAAGCATGTGTGAGCGTATTTGATAGGAGTGAATGGAGGCATATGGTTTTTAATACTTGACGTGCTGTTGGAGTGTGAGCAAAGTAACATTTATGAAGGGATTCAGGGAAACCGGCAGGCCGGACTTGAGTTCTGGAGATGGGAAGTACAGTGCCGGCACTCTGAAGGAGGGGTGTTAATGTTGCAGTTTTATAACTGTAGTGTAAAGCACCCTTCTGGCAAGACAGTGATGGAGTGAATGATGATGAAAGTTTTTCTTTTTCGGGCCACCCTGCCTTGGTGGGAATCGGCCGATGTGTTAATAAAAATAAAATAGTTCTCGCGTTTATCAGAACCAGATAAAGCAGAATATTTCCTTCTAGTTTGCTTAGTCATAAACAACTTAAAAATTGTCAATATTAATGTTGGTAGAATTACCGACAATGTGTTAACATTTTATTGTGGGAACGTTTCGCTCTCCAGGAGTTTTGTAACGGCTTGACAAAGCTTCTGGAGAGCGAAACGTTGGCACAATAAAATGTCACATTAGTTGTACTCAGATTACACTAGTCAACTGAGCTTTCATTACGTTTTGTGTCCAAATTTTTTACTGTAATTTTAAACAAGATTGTTGACTTAAAGGCTTCACAGTTTTGCTCAACAAAGTTTCCCCATGAACATTTTCTGAGTTCGGAGTTTCTTGCA